>CP110840.1:5000-587500 GCA_028411795.1 Euphorbia peplus
GTTATTATTTTTGTCTTGTGGATTCAGAACTCAAACTTGGGTTGAGAATGAGTAGTGTTTTTGCTTGTTTTTCTGTTTATGTGTTATTTCACTTTTTATCATTAATCAAATTTGTTTGTTTTGTATATCATTTCTAATTGTTTCTGGATGGGTTCTCCAGGTGAGGAAAGTTGACATGCTTGATGGAGTGACTGTTGTTTGTTTCCGAGAAGGTTAAGGATGAATTGGTGGTGGATGGAAATCAAAATAAAAATGAGCTTGTGTCGCGTTCTGCTAACCAGGTTTGCTCTTTTTCTGTGGAATACTGCTTTTTTGGTTTCATATTATAGTATTACCGTATCTATAGTGGTGCAT
The DNA here is from genome assembly GCA_028411795.1 of Euphorbia peplus. Taxonomy (NCBI): domain Eukaryota; kingdom Viridiplantae; phylum Streptophyta; class Magnoliopsida; order Malpighiales; family Euphorbiaceae; genus Euphorbia; species Euphorbia peplus. The sequence goes on from CP110840.1 coordinate 5,355, forward strand.
TTCTATTGTGTTTTTACTTTTTTTGATGCATGTTTCTTTGCTGGAGAAAGTCTGAAGTTGCATTGAGTTCACTTTTTATGGGTCAGGGAGGGTCAGGTTACAAATAACTTTATGTACATATTTACTCCACGTCTAGGTTTTCACTGTAGTAGTACAAATAACTTTATTACTGTAGTAAATCTGACATGGGGACATTGCTAAAACAGGAAAGAGAATATTATAAGTACATGTTTTTAAAAAAATAAAAAAGGCTAAACTTGAAGAAGAAAAATGTCAACGTAAAATCTTACATTTTACACTTTAGTAAAATTGAGAATTTTAATACATTAACGTTATTAAAATTATCGTTGACAAATTCAAAGATGATATATTTTAAAAAATACCAATATTTTAAAATATTTAATTTTTCAACTTTTTAACTTTGACATTATTAAAATTATTTGGGAAGAAAATAAATAAATATTTAGAGACCAAAAACAATAATTTTGAAAAACAAAAAATATGATTCTATCGTAAATGTGATTCAGAGTAGTTGAAACCAATTTGTAACGTTGCAAAGTATTCTACTTTGGTGGCTAATTGATCTGATTAACTTGTATTTTTCAATATGAAAGTCTTGGTCTTCAAATATCCACTTCACTTATCTCTTTGTAGCTAGATTTTGTCTCTCTTTCTGCTTAAATTTTTCATTTTGTTTGGTTACTTGAAATTGTATGAATTTTTAGAGTATTTTCATGAGTTAGATTGTGAATCAACTTGGCTTTCAATTGAAAGTTAAAACCAACAGATGATTAGATTATATTAGAGTAGAGTATGATTATCTTTTTCGTTTCGTGATCGAATCTTCCTAGTGATTGTAGATAAATAGAGTGTGTTAAATGACAAGTAGTATCCCTTTTCAGTAACGCCGTAATTTCGCATTACCCAAACACACTTTCAGTCTCTATCTTCCTTGAATCCCATCTGGGTGCTATGACAGCATTTCCGAAAAGATGATTATCCAAAGTGTTGTATTAGGAAAAAAAATGATTTGTTAAAAGACGTAGTTGAAATTTATGCGAGACATTTGCTAATTTCCCCCTAATCATTAACCAACATAACTGTGGTTTGATGTATTCACCACTCTACAAGTAACATAATCAGATAAAATTTCAATATCAATATGGAAGACATGATCAGTGGATTTGTGCTTTTACTTTCTATGTTACACAAAACTACCCTTTGGTAGCATGTTACTCTTCGAAAATCGAAACTCCTATAAACCAATACAATAATGCCAAGTTTTACAGGAACATAGGAACATAATCGAGTTCGAATTGCAGCTCAAATATTATGCTAAAAATGTATAGCTCCTTGTCAAAGTAAGGAAATTTTACAAAGCAAACTGAACCATCATATTTGATTTGCACAGAACACAAAATGTTATAAGACTACTCAATTCCAAACCTAAACTGAATAGCACACCAACCAACGCACAAACAATTGATTTGATAAGAGTAGAAATTCTAAATGCAAATGCAGTATAAAAAAAACAATCGATCTGCGAAATAATCAACATCTAATCCAACTGCAAACTCGCAACTTAAAGGACAAACAAAGCATTTTGCTCAAGAAAGAAAACCTCAGATATCAACATAAATACAATGAGATAAATCAGTTGAAGCAAGCAAAAGTATCCCAAAAAGGACAACCATAACTCCATAATTGAAAGGCATATCCAAAGATTCCAAAAGGCATGGAAGATCAAGAACCCACCTCTTAAACAGAAACAAAAACACAACCAAAACGGAAAAACCAGTCATTGTCATACACAACGAACAACACAAAAGGTAGAGATCAATGGCATGCATATAGTGCGTGTCAAAGTTAACCACTCGAAGCAAAGTTACTGTAAGGACTCTTACCTCTCAAAATATATGTGCATTAATTGATTAGAGAATAGATCGAAGAAAATAGGTCTTCAGGAAACTCTACATATGTAATGATCTCGAATCCCCAGCTCTTTGTATTATATTATATTGCATTTGCTCAAAAAAAGAAGTCCTACTTTTTATAAGATAATTAATCTCACATAAGCTCAAGGCTCGCCTACTTCTACAAGACATTAACTCGAAATCAACATAAGAAACGTGGAAAAGATACATTGAGATTTGATACCATAAAAAGTACTTACATCAAACCCTACAACCTCAAACGCAGATTCATTTTCCTTCAATTTCACTGTCCGAGTTGAGAAATTATTGTAGCAAAGAAATTATGGGTTTGTTTTGGGACGATGTTTAGGGTTGGTTTTAGTTCGTGGATAATAAAAAATCTATGTCTTTTTTTTAGTTTTCCATATAGGTGTATCCCAAAATTTAGGGGATATAGATTTCTATTAGATTTTTTTTGTTTTATAAGAATTATTTTTCAGACTAACTAGAGCGTCAGAGAGTTTTTTGGCGAACACATCGTCGGTTCTGTTTTATAGGGTTTCGGCGTACATAAGAGAGAATTTTCATTAACAAGGTATCATAAGTGGGAACTTTAAATCTAGTAATATCATTTTTTCTCTAAAATTTAAAGTTTCATTATGAACACGTCCCAACAACCAAAGACAACGGTGGCGGGCGGTTAAACAATCCCACCTATTTTTGATGGCACAAATGTTACTTCTTCTGGCTAAAAACAACCTCGTTAGGGTCTCTGGTGGCCTCCAAAGGAATGACCACTACTTCAGTAGGGTCGACCATGGATTTGGTCAGAGTTTTACCAAGCACGCCACGATCTTCAGGAGTACGGGGCGCATTCTGGAAAGTTAGGTGCAGGGTGAGTTTGAGTTGCCAACTTAATGGGATTCCAACTTTGACAATCCAACAACCTCAAATAAATGGGATTCCAACTGCGACAATCCAACCTTGACAACTGTTTCCTAATAGGGGACAAACAAGTTACCGCAGTCCGAAAGGACATAATAGCTTTTATACGTCACCAAGTTCCATGACTCCCGAGCAATTGTATTGGCAAACGCACGCAAGACCTAGTTACTCCGTCCCCCAGGGGTATGTGCAACCACAGTTTAGATCTGGAGGGACAAATACCGATGTAGTCGTTATGATGGCGAGAGGCGATACAGTGATATTATCCCCGACGTGGCTATTTGATATGTTCACTAGACAAGCCCTGATGTGAGAAACTCCAACTACAAATATGTACCATTCTTCTCCCTATACTCTAGCGATTAGGGAACCACTGCGACAAACGACCTCGGCGACACCTGGAAGGGCTATGGAGAAGCGAATTTAGGTTATGCTCGACAAAATGGGATATGTTCCCAATCAAAAAGAGGTTCCTAAAAGTGACTCGCTGTTTTCCCGTAACATCAAGGCAGAACGCAGATAAAAGCCCCAAATCTCCCAAAATACAATGGGGGCACAGATTCTAACCTAGACGCACAATAACTGCAAGAAATTGATGGATATTAGAGGCGCGAGTGAACTGTTCAAACTGCAGAAAACTTCGGCAAATCAAGATATGCTTTTTATTTTTGTCTATTCTACTTCGATTAGTTTGAACAGCAGCAGTATATATTAGTAGCAAGTTCAATTGTAAAATTTGACTAAGTTGTAGGATAGAAATTCTTGCATCTTTCAAAGTGTTAATGAGAAGAAAGTGGAAGAAACCGGAAAATGTTAATTTCTCTGCAGGATGAAGTATATTCATACATTTTATCCAATGCACACCGAAACCAGATGATGGTCTAATTCAGGATCAGTATGCAAGAGATGACATGACACTTAGCTTTGTACTTATCTCAATTACTATTCATTTTCTCCCGAGTAAGAGGCTCTAGTTTTTTACTTATCTCTAGAACCGGCTTTTTATACTCTTAAGCTATTCTGGATAGATGATTGTTTTCATTTGGTTTAATATGTTATAATAAGAATGTCATATCCTATATACCATCATTTATTTCTTAGCAAGTGTTTGTTTCAAATAATGCGCTGATCTCTTTTAATTTTGAGTCGAACTTACCTTGTACAAGTTGAATTGCTACAATTATTTTATAGGTCATAAAAAAGGTAAAGTTTGTATTGTTTTGTTTGTTCTACTGTTGATTATAGTAACGATAGCCTCTAGTTTCTTGCAGTGCTAAGGTTCAATTTGTTGATAGTTGAAGTTGCTGAAAATGGATATCGATTCTGACCTCGAGAAGATAACTGTTAAGTCAACAGATGAGGGTTCATCAATGCAGTTGGATGCTAAGGTATTCTACGAATTAATATCATTTTTCTGATATTGTTTGTTTCTTTTTATGAGCTCTATTGCTTCACTCATAGATTTATTTACTTTGAATTTTGATCTTCAGGAGAAAGAGGAGCTTTCGGAAACGATGGACAAACTCGGCATTAAAGAACCAGCATCCGGGCCATCAAATTTTAAAAGAAAACCTGTTGTCATTATTGTTGTTGGAATGGCAGGTACTATGGAATTGTATGAAAAAGATTTGGTGTTATTTTCTGAAACCTTTGCTATGACATATGATTCAAGACCCTCTGCTACTTGCTCCCAGTCTTAATTATAACCAAAATGGAGTGCAGTTTTTAAACTGACATGAATGTCATACTCACACTTTTGCAGGAAGTGGAAAAACAACTTTCATGCATAGGTTGGTATATCATACTCAAGCAACAAATCTTCGTGGTTATGTACTCAACCTTGATCCTGCTGTGATGACTCTTCCATATGGTGCAAACATTGACATACGAGACACTGTTCGTTATAAGGAAGTGATGAAGCAGTTTAATCTTGGACCAAATGGTGGAATCCTGACATCGTTAAACTTGTTTGCTACAAAGTTTGACGAGGTGAAACTTTACTTTGGTATTCATGTCTTTAGTAATGAGTCATTGGATCATCAAATCGTGTACTCGTTTTAGTTTCCTTGTATTTCTGGTGTATGAAGTGAGACATTCTTATTTTTCTAACTACCAATTTTAGGTCATTCAAGTGATTGAGAAGAGGGCAGATCAGCTTGATTACGTTCTCGTGGATACCCCTGGTCAGATAGAGATATTCACTTGGTCTGCTTCTGGAGCTATAATTACAGAAGCTTTCGCTTCTACATTTCCAACAATCATTACATATGTCGTTGACACACCTCGTTCTTCTAGTCCAACTACTTTCATGAGCAATATGCTTTATGCGTGTAGCATACTCTACAAGACGCGTTTGCCTCTCGTGCTTGCATTCAACAAGACAGATATAGCTCAGCACCAGTTTGCTTTGGAGGTACGAGCGTTCTGTATAAATCACTTGTTTGTGCAATATATATATAACATGTTTCCTATCAAGTTATCTGTTTTCAAGTATTCAACACTGTTTGACTGCTTTCCATTATTGTCAAATGTACATTAAAGCATGAAAGCTACTCTTTGATATTGGAACATTGTGATTTTCATTTTTAAACAGCATTTCTTCAGGTGTTGAACTGAAAGTTCATATTTTCTTTGTTGTTTGTGGAATTTCCAATTATCTTCATCAGTATAGTTATTCCTCAGTTTTTCCTGGATTGCATCTTAGATTTTGTAGAGGTGTCGAAACAATTATTGTTTCATAATCGTGTCATGTGATCTATATATTCTACATGATTATGCATGTTAAATGGTAATAATTGATGACCCTAGCATTTTGCTTTATTTCCTTTATAAATTTTTTATTTTCTACAAATGATTTCTGCAGTGGATGGAGGATTTTGAAGCCTTTCAAGCAGCCGTCAGTTCAGATAACTCATATTCATCCACTTTAGCTCAAAGCCTTTCCCTCGTGCTCGACGAATTCTACAAAAATCTAAAATCTGTTGGAGTCTCTGCTGTGTCCGGAGCCGGAATGGATGCCTTCTTTAAAGCTGTCGAGGCTAGTGCTGAAGAATACATCGAAACCTACAAGTAAACATCTCAATGCTACCCGCTATTTTCATAATCACTCTCCTTTTGCCTAATATCTAAACTCTATTCTCTCAGGGCTGACCTGGATAAGAGACGGGCAGAGAAGCTTCGTCTAGAGGAAGAACGCCGAAGAGAGAACATGGAAAAGCTGAGGAAAGAAATGGAGAAGACGAAGGGAGAAACTGTGGTGTTGAGCACTGGTTTGAAGGACAAAGAAGCAAAGGAAGATAAGGAAGATGATATGATGGATAGGGATGGGGACGAGGAGGATGAAGATGATGATTTCGAGAGGTTCAGCGAAGAAGATGAAGAAGATGGTGGTATAGATGAGGATGATGAAGAAGTTGGCAGGTTCAATTTCTAGTTGTATTCTTGAGCTAACTTATATAATAGAATGAATAGCTAATCATGTGCTTGGTTTTGTCAATATTTTGTGCCCTAATTTTGTGCCGAATTAAGAGTTTTGGATTGGACATTTTGGGATTATTGGCAAGCCTAATCTAATCACGTGTTTATACTCGTAATCACAGTTTATTAGAAATGTGTTTCGTAGCTGTTAGTGGTTAACACAGGTTTAGTCATTTACACTAGCATCTATGTGAGATAGATGGTGCCAAACTACGAGTTTGTTGGTTTAGTGATTGTTTTTTTACCGGTAAAATGGTAGATATTAGTTTATTTTTCTTCTAAATAGTCATTATCCATGTTTACTCTAAACAACAAAAGCGAACTATTTAAAGAACCAAACAGGTGCTGTAACTGAACAACAAGGCATTGCCCGTGCTGGGGTAAATCTGAGAGTTTCATGTCAAACAGAATTTTCTGATACATGTTTACATGTCAAATGGAGTTCTATAGATCTCAAAATCACAAATGTTCCCTGGAAGACTCTGCATGTTCTCACAATTTCCCAGAGTAAGAAGAGCAAGGAAATTTTAAATCCATGTGCAAAAATACGAGTTGCATGTTGTCAATGTCCTTTTTTTCAGCGACTGTTATTGCTAGATTTTGGACAAAAAAATACATGTGAAACTTAGATACAATTTTGATCTGAAGTTTTAGGGTTTAATTGTACAATTTACTTTGGTCCAATGTTATGAATATGACTGCAAAAATAACTGCAGATTGGGGAAGCATTCAAATTATTCAGATTTTATAAACACGTTATCATAAAGATGAAGACTCTTAATTAATACTGAATATGTTTTACGTTATCATAAAGATCTTGATTAATACTGAATATGTTTTCATCATTATCATTATGGGTGTCCTCAACTTCATCCTTCTTCTGATCCTTCATATCCTCTCTGTGTCCGGCTTGTCACGATCCAACTGCAAATTGAAGACAAAAATTATTAACTAACTTACTCATCGACATTTTTACACTTACACAGATGTTCTTACAATTAATGTAGTTTGATGACTCGATTTTTATAACATGTATTTAATTGCTTATGTAGTATTTGATGTCTAATTTCAAAATAAATATTTGTACTGTTCACTTGAATATGATAAGTCATCTTATTTGAATCTCGGTTATTATTTAACACTTTACATTTGAACAAAATACTTAAAACGTATTATAATGACACAAAATAAAATAATAACCTACTTGAGAGTACCATAATGACATAAAATAAAATAATAACTACTTGAAGAAGAACGATTCAAAATGACTAAATTTTATCATTTAATTAATATAATGATATATTTTCAATTAACTTCTTTCTTTTGTAAATAATTGCCACATGAAGCAAAGTGAGGGCTATTCTTCTAGTTAATATTATTAAAAAGAAATACACGAAATCAACGAACAAATAAAATCGGGAGGTTATATAACCACTCATCTCGACAATGCACTCATCATATACTACAGCTATGGTCATCATCAGCTATGGTCATCATGGAAACACTCAAGGTCTCGTCAGGGTCAGGGGGTTTAAGAATAACAAGAAACATCTGTATTTAACAATTCAACATGGCACATAACTTTCGAGCCAGTAAAACAAATACGAAACACGAAGAAGGTTATCCTAGATTTTGGCCTATTATAGTTCAAAACATAATTGCAGAGCAAACTTATAAGACTAATGTCTTGATAACCATGAAGATTCTGTTTTGTAGAGTGAGAGAATGAGAAGAAAAATTTGCAACTTCAAGAAACAAGGGATTATGTCTTTCTGCACAATAAAACTCTCCCAAAGGTAAAACATAAGGCAATGCCTTCCAATGTTTCAAGGGAGTGAGAAACATGGCAATATGACCCAACTTGAAGCCCCATTTGTCAGCATCCCTCCAAAGATAACTTAAGCTTGTTTTCTTACAAAGACCAGTTTAGTACAGCAGTTGAGTATTATTAGTACCCCCCAAATCATGCATTGTCGCTATATTTCCTTCCCTACAAACTTCAATATGCTTGCCCTCATGTATTTGTCATTTCACTAATGCTGATTCCAGAACTAAATTCAGATTGTTTTCAGACATACATGTATACAAATACGCAAAGCCGACGACAGTGGATCAAAATTAAATTATCATTATCTATGAAGAGGACTAAGAGAAATTCTACTGGCCAAGGAGATGAGTACTGCATCAAGCGTCTCTTTATTGGCGCTTCTTTAGGTTCTCACCACTGGTTTTACCAGAAAGAGTTTGAGATGAATCATCACGATTAGAGTCACTGGTATAGTCGTTAGGAGACATTTCAACGATTGAGATATCAGTAGAGTACTTTTTGATTCTCATAGAAATAAGGATGCTTGATACAATCCCAAGAAGGGGAAAGATATAAGACCAGAGCTTAGATTTGTGAGTGTCAGATGTGGAAGAAACAGCAGCACCAGCGAGGCTGCCAATGGATGTATTCTGTAAAATCATAGGTACACAGCCAATGACAGTTGGAAGCAGGAAATCCAGGATGAATCCAACATTTGTAGCAGCAAGGGCATAGTTAATCACGTAGGACGGCATGGGCGAGAAGCGAGCAAGAAGGACAAATTTCCAACCATCTCGCTCCACTCCTTTAGAGAGCACATGGAAATATTTGTTACCTTGTGCCCATTTCATTGCTGAGCTTGAACGCTTGAAAACGAGCCTGAAAAATCAGATCATATAGCTAGTTAAACACGTACATAGACAGTGAGGAATGCAGCATCCTTGACTAAAAATTAAGAATGACAGACAGACACTTAATTAAACGAAAAGGATATGCAAATAAATACAAGGGGAATAGCAGTAGAAAAGAAATGATATTAAAATACCTGCCGATCCAGAAAGAGAGGGAGGCCCCAAAGATCTTGGCAGAGAAGACACAGGAAAGAAGCCGAAAAGAAGAGAAGCAGTATAATCCGGTATAGTAGAGAGAGAAGTAAAATAGAATAGAGAGAGAAATTAGAATCTGTTATTGAAACAATAGCAACGGATACAAGCTTAAAACCCAAATACAAAGGTCACGTGTATCTCACATGCCAATAGCAAATATACTAACAAGTCCTTATACTAATGAAACTAACACAAATATTCCTACAAGCAGCAGCCTCGAAGAAAACAGCAGAGGGCGAGGGTGAGGGTATGAAGGGCTACATAGAGAGGGATGGACCATATCCCCAGGCGATCAGACCACTCTCCAAAGACGCGGATAGCCGACTCTTTATCCCATCCTATTTGCTTGTTTACTTCCCTCCCTATCGCCACCACCGCCACCGCTGCCCCTACCTTCCACCACCACCTCTTGTTCATCCCTTCCCTTGTTCTTCTTCCCAAGGAAATGGAACTCTCTACTTTCACAATAAAAATGAGAGGCAGGCTCCCATTAACTTAATGGCCCTTCACTTATACATTTTCACTTGTTCCTTACATTACAAAGCCCGAATATCTTACTTATGGGAGCTGTTAAAGTATCTTAATTCGTGACAGACAATCAAGCTTAATGAAACTTCTAAATTCTGCAAATACTGAATGAATCTAATCATACTTGTTCAATTTATTACTGTTTATCAAAATCCATCAGAGGTGTTTTTTGGATGGTTTTGTCCATTTACTAATTGCAAACAAATAGCTCAACATGAAACCTATATATGATCGAAATTCAATATGCATAAATCTCCGATTCAATTGCAAAAACACCATAAACATAGTCTCTGGATGATTTCAAGCAACTTCAACTCCTGCGAAACGCGCAAAAACGCCCCAGAAACACCTCGAAACGGCCACGAAACGCGAAACTCGAAACGCGGTTTACGAAACGTTTCGTTTCACAAAAAATCAATCGAAACGGATAAATTTTCTAAAATGTCACAATAGTTCAAAAATAACAAATGTAGCAAAAACGCTGAAATAATTACTGAAATGTCACAAAATCTGCAAAAGCCAAATACCAGAGCTCTCAATTCATCGGCTTGAACTGCTGGTCGGATTTTGGTTATGAAAGCACACAATATTGCATATAAAAATCAGATTTCCTTCCAGCTCCGACTTCATTGCATGCATGTGAAGAAGAAGAAGAATCAAGGAACTTCATTTGGCTTCCATCAAATTGAGCTACTGCTCTACTTTCACAACAAAAATGAGAGGCAGGCTCCCATTAACTTAATTCTTCCTCTTCCTATTTGCTTGTTTACTTCCCTCCCTATCGCCACCACCGCCACCGCTGCCCCTACCTTCCACCACCACCTCTTGTTCATCCCTTCCCTTGTTCTTCTTCCCAAGGAAATGGAACTCTCTACTTTCACAACAAAAATGAGAGGCAGGCTCCCATTAACTTAATGTGCCTTCACTTATACATTTCCACTTGCTCCTTACATTACAAAGCCCGAATAATGTATTTTATTTTATTTTTTTTTGATGGCCCGAATAATGTAGGTTACTTGTGGGATTTGTTAAAGTTTTGTGTTGTTTAAATTCATTAAAAATGTTTTAATTCGAAACTAGTATTTACTCTCTTTGTACCCTATTTTTCATCTACTTTTTATTATTTTTTTGAAAAATATTTTTCATCTACTTAGAACTAGAACTTTGAAAAACTCAAAATCTTTTATGTATATATTTAAGCTAGCTCTTTGTACAATATGTTTCTCCACTTCAAAATATTGAGAGATTTAACTTAGTTGTGGCACTGGCTCAAAATTGAATTGTATATAAGGCATTCCTTTTGAGACGGCTTTTTGGGATCCTCAGGCCACAAAATAGAGATTTGTGTTGGTTTTGTGAAATGTTGCGAGGGTTAGGAAATGTTAAGATGAAATCATTGGTGATATTGTGAGCTGAAATATGATATGTTGAGCTGTGTGATTGAAATTTGAACTTGGTAATAATTACATGAGGAAATAATATGAGTGTTCTTAAGTAAATATGTAAATAAGTCTATATTGACAGTGTTATTCGAAATTGTGTGCTGCAGGCACAAATACTGAGATGTATTTGTAGTGAATTGTGTGAGTTGAGCTTAACTCTAACATAGTATATGTGATTGTATTTCAGAATTGTGATACAAACTAGACTCAAGTATCATTTTACATATGTCATTTAAGTACAATATGACGCCTAATTAATTAAATAATAAATATAATAAATAAATCGTGTATGATAATTTATAAATTACTAAATTAACAATGATATTGCATATTTCATCGTGTTTTTTAATATTTTATTTGTATACATATATATGATAGATGTTTAATGCACGAAACATGTTTAAAGGGATGATGGTGAATAGAAAGTACTATGGTGGCAAAGACAACGTGTGCATACATATCGTGTGATTTGGAATATGGTCAATTAAAGTATAAAATAGATGTACTTGGTTGGCAAAATAAAATAAAATATAATATACTTAAAAATATCTACTCATATGTTTGATCCATGGAATCATGTGTTTAACAATAATTAATTATAGGGAAATTTTATGATCACTTTGTTTTTTACAAAGTAACCATTACTTTGTTTTGTCCACCATTAGATCATGGATTGAAAAGTGATCTAATGGTGAATAAAGCAAAGTACAAACAAAGTAACTCAAAAACAAAGTCACCATAGCCTACACCTTAATTATATAGATTAACCTTAATAGAAATATCAATAACTATTTCATATAATAGTTATTCTACAACGAAAGAGAAAAAATCTAAAATTCCCCACAACCGCGACTGGAAGGGGTTTAAATATCATAATCCTTAGACCTGCCTCGAATTCGGATCAGCCAGCCTAATGTTGTTCGGAAACTGGATGAGAAAAAAAAAAAAACCTAAAGCTATAAATAGATAAAGAATAATTATTATATTGAAAGATGCTACAAACATTTTAATCAGCTCAGCTATTAATTAGATTTATCAAATCAACTTTAAATTATGTCACTACATCACAATAAATTAACAAATATTATTATTATTATTTGAAGGATTTATTGATTATGTTGATCCACAACCACACAAACAAACAAGGAGCAAAATGGTGCATGAAATGCGATATATAAAAGAACTAAAAGAGTAAAAAATTTTTTGAGAATATTCATTGTGAAAGTAATATTAATTCTTCTTTTAGAGATTTTAGATTCTAGCCTCTATGCAACCCAACATTGTCCTTAATGAAAATCTTCAAGCTAGAGTTGCAGATACGCTAAGAAATTAATTATATATAGCATATGGTAATATAGGATGAATCAATATCTTAATTTGTGACAACAATGCAACTTCTAAATTATGCAAATACTGAATCAATCTTTCGATACTTGTTCAATTTATTATTGTTTATAAAAAACCATGAGCGGTTAAAATTTAAAGGGCTAGCTGAGATTAAAAAGAACCAAACAATCACTCAATTTAAACTAAAAATAACAGTATGCTCCTCTCTTTTTTACTACCCTCATAATGATTGAGAAAATTAAGAATTTTTTTTGACTAATTATATGTTCAAATACATTATGATCCCTGTTCGGTAAAGAGTGGTTTGAGCAAAAAAAAAAAAGTTGAACCACTTTAGAGATTTGACTAATCATAAACTTATATTACTAGTATTGTTGGAGAGTCATTGAGAAAGCTTAATTATTGAGCTAAAAAAAACTAATTTTGAAAAACTCATTTTAAGAGCTTCTTTTGGATTAAATCTTTGATAAATTAATGCTAAAAAGATCTGTACCTTCAATTATCAATATCTTCTTTATTACAGAATTGATATAAGTAAGGAATTTTTTTTAATTTTTTTTACACCATACAGTTATATAAGATTAAAGTGAATTTTTTTTTTCAACAGTTTATTTCTCCAAAAATAACAGTTTATTTCTCCAAAAATACTTTTGGTGTTAAATATTGTTCAATGCGAAATGTATAATGTATGAGTACTAATCAAACGACAAAATATGTTCTTATACATTTGCATTTAATTGTATGAATTGACATGTATTTTGTAGTTTTACGTTGGTTTTTAAGTATGAATAAGGACATAAAGATTATGTTCCTTTTCTTAGCTTGATCGAGAATGGAGCGTTCCTGCTATTCCGATTTAGATGCGCTCCCTCTTCCCCCACAATCATAATGAGGCAGTCAAGGTAAATTCAAAGGTTTGAAGATTAGAACATTTAAACTCAAGTTTCTTTCTCATTGTTTCCTTTTTTTCCCTGTGACAGTGTTTGCCTATTTTGTTATGAGCTTCATAGATACTTTCACTAAGATCTTTCTTATTTTGATTAGTGGTGAATTCCTATTTCTGTTGCTTGGAAATAAATATAGATCAATTAAGAAATTTACAATCCAACACAGTGAAGAGCAAGTTTTCCTAATCACAAGTTCAGACAATATTTTGATACTATTGCTCATATGGTATGAAGTCGAATAAGACAATAATTATTAGATTTAACTGCAAACTACTACCAATCTATTTGGGCTTTATTGAAATAGTTATTCTTTGGCCTTCAAAAGTTTTGCATATCCATGTTGTTACTTTTGTCGAGTCCTTCCTCTGTGATTTGACATGATATGGTTGAGATTTGTCCTTTTCTTTTCATTACCTTAAGTTCTTTATTTTCATCACTGTTATTCTTCTCCTGTAATTATGTGGATTATCTTCTACAGGTTAGATCCTGTTTGAGATCTGGATGTATATTTAGGACTTTCCTCTCTCATACATCTTTTCCGTCAATCTATGGCCAGTTAGTTCTACGTTTTTCTCATTATTTTTGCTCAAGTTTAGTTGGTCTGTTTAGATTGGTGCTAAATCTGCTACTGAAGTTGCATGAGTAGCTCTTATAAAAGCAATTAGATGGATTTTGAAAATAAAAACGAGTTCTATTTCTTGGTTGACTAACTAAGCTAATTGTAGGCAAGCACCAAGAGAATTAAACAGCGAAATTTCTATATGATTGAAATATTAAACACAAATCTTTAGCTGCATTTGTTGACCGTGAACTGAAGAAGAAGAATTCAAGATTGATTTGTTCGGAGACGAATGAAGCTTTAACAGTTCTTCTTTGTTTGCTTAATCAGTAAGCTTGAATGTTTCGAGCAGTCTGACGAGCAAAGCTTCAATTTCTTTAAGACTCTCATAGTCTTGCTAATTGAAGAACAAAACTATGAAACCAGGCTCTCTGGGAAATTTATGAGTAAACTCGAGGAAATTTATGAGTTTGGAGCACCCTGAGATGTCAAGCTTCTCAAGTGATTGCAGATGGTCATTGTTTTATGAAAGACAGATTCTTGAGGTTCACAGTTTTGTAAATTCAAAGAAACAAACCCAAAGCATTCGAGGAGTAGCGTAAGTTCAGAACAACCCAATATCAGATAGCTCCTAGAGTGATTTGAAGTCGCAAATGTTCCTTGGAAGACTCTGCATGTTCTCACAATTTCCCAGAGTAAGAAGAGCAAGGAAATTTTAAATCCATGTGCAAAAATACGACTTGCCTGTTGTCAATGTCCTTTTTTTCAGTGACTGTTATTGCTAGATTTTGGACAAAAAAAAATACATGTGAAACTTAGATACAATTTTGATCTGAAGTTTTAGGGTTTAATTGTACAATTTACTTTGGTCCAATGTTATGAATATGACTGCAAAAATAACTGCAGATTGGGGGAAGCATTCAAATTATTCAGATTTTGTAAACACGTTATCATAAAGATGAAGACTCTTAATTAATACTGAATATGTTTTACGTTATCATAAAGATGTAGACTCTTGATTAATACTGAATATGTTTTCATCATTATCATTATGGGTGTCCTCAACTTCATCCTTCTCCTGATCCTTCATGTCCTCTCTGTGTCCGGCTTGTCTCGATCCAACTGCAAATTGAAGACAAAAATTATTAACTAACTTACTCATCGACATTTTTACACTTACACAGATGTTCTTACAATTAATGTAGTTTGATGACTCGAAGTTTATAACATGTATTTAATTGCTTATGTAGTATTTGATGTCTAATTTCAAAATAAATATTTGTACTGTTCACTTGAACATGATAAGTCATCTTATTTGAATCTCGGTTATTATTTAACACTTTACATTTGAACAAAATGCTTAAAACGTATTATAATGACACAAAATAAAATAATAACCTACTTGAGAGTACAATAATGACATAATATAAAATAATAACTACTTGAAGAAGAACGATTCAAAATGACTAAATTTTATCATTTAATTAATATAATAATATATTTTCAATCAGTAATGTTCAAATGGTCCTTGAATGTCCAAATTGAATTTGGACATTGACCATTAGATCTAACAATTTCGATTATATTCACATTAAAAACTAAACCCTAGACACTAAAAACTAAACCCTAGACCCTAAATCATCGACCCTAGACACTAAAAACTAAACCCTAGACCCTAAATCATCAACCCTAGATACTAACATGTGACGGGTCATCGAATTATTAGTCCGGAGTATCACATCATCTAGGGTCGATATATGATTTAGGGTCTAGGGTTTAGTTTTTAGTGTCTAGGGTCGATAATTTAGGGTCTAGGGTTTAGTTTTTAGGGTTTAGCTTTTAATGTGAATATAATCAAAATTGTTAAATTTAGGGTCAATGTCCAAATTCAATTTGGACATTCAAGGACCACTTGAACATTACTGTATTTTCAATTAACTTCTTTCTTTTGTAAATAATTGCCACATGAAGCAAAGCAAAGGCTTTTCTTCTAGTTAATATTATTAAAAAGAAATACACGAAATCAACGAACAAATAAAATCGAGAGGTATATATAACCACTCATCTCGACAATGCACTCATCATATACTACAGCTATGGTCATCATGGAAACACTCAAGGTCTCGTCAGGGTCAGGGGGTTTAAGAATAACAAGAAACATCTGTATTTAACAATTCAACATGGCACATAACTTTTGAGCCGGTAAAACAAATATGAAACACGAAGAAGGTTATCCTAGATTTTGGCCTATTATAGTTCAAAACATAATTGCAGAGCAAACTTATAAGACTAATGTCTTGATAACCATGAAGATTCTGTTTTGTAGAGTGAGAGAATGAGAAGAAAAATTTGCAACTTCAAGAAACAAGGGATTATGTCTTTCTGCACAATAAAACTCTCCCAAAGGTAAAACATAAGGCAATGCCTTCCAATGTTTCAAGGGAGTGAGAAACATGGCAATATGACCCAACTTGAAGCCCCATTTGTCAGCATCCCTCCAAAGATAACTTAAGCTTGTTTTCTTACAAAGACCAGTTTAGTACAGCAGTTGAGTATTAGTACCCCCCAAATCATGCATTGTCGCTATATTTCCTTCCCTACAAACTTCAATATGCTTGCCCTCATGTATTTGTCATTTCACTAATGCTGATTCCAGAACTAAATTCAGATTGTTTTCAGACATACATGTATACAAATACGCAAAGCCTACGACAGTGGATCAAAATTAAATTATCATTATCTATGAAGAGGACTAAGAAAAATTCTACTGGCAAGGAGATGAGTACTGCATCAAGTGTTTCTTTATTGGCGCTTCTTTAGGTTCTCACCACTGGTTTTACCAGAAAGAGTTTGAGATGAATCATCACGATTAGAGTCACTGGTATAGTCGTTAGGAGACATTTCAACGATTGAGATATCAATAAAGAAAATTCTGGCAGCCAAATTATTGATTTTATATTATAGAGTCGTCAAACCCTCCAAGATATACTATTACTATAATAATAATATTATTATTGAGAATGAGAAGTTTTGTTCGAGTCAAAATAATGTGTTAAAAGTGTGTGTAAGAAGAAGTATATAATAATAACACACAGCAGCAACCAAGCCTCTCTAATTTCCATGGTTGTTTCCATATTTATATACTTATACAATTAGTATATAATATAACCACTTCATTTTCACACATTTTGGTTCTTGAGCTTTTCTCTTTCTCTTTCCTTTCAGTTCCCTTAATTGTCTTCAAGCATCAATCATCATATGAATCATAAGTTTGCAGGTTGAATATATAGTATTGTGAATTAGATGAAAATGGGCATAAAATTTCTGAAAATGCAAATGATATTAGAGGTGATGTCATGCGTCCATATGAGAGCAGAAAGAGTTGCTGCGCCGGAAACTATAAAGCTAATAAAGTGGGATGGAGTAGTGAAGATCTACGAGCAGCCAATCCAGGTCTCAGATGTATTAATGGAGTATCCCAAACACCTTGTTTGCTGCTCCGACTCATTCTACATAGGCCAGAAAATACCTCCTCTCTCCCTCAATCAGCAGCTTCAGCCAGGCCACAAGTACTTCCTTCTTCCCCAGCACTGTTTCCAGATTGTTCTGTCCTTCCTCTCCATCGCCTCTTTTCGCAAATCCGATGACTCCTTACAGCCTCTTCTCAAAAAGGCTGCCTCTTGCAGAGCTTTTGACATTCTAAAATCTCCCTCTGGATCTCTCAGAATACGTGTATCAGATGAGTTTATATCGCGACTGATGCAAGAAAATGAAAAAGGAGGAGAAGAAGAAGAAGAAGGCTTATGCACGACTCCTCAGTTACAGAAGGATTACAGACTACTGGTTCGTTCTCGCCATTGGAAACCAAAGCTGGAGACTATTAGGGAGAACAAGAAGGAGAAGAAGAAGAAGAAGAGGAAACTTTCTACTTCTAATTTTGGAACTAAAAACACTTGTCATCCGAAAGCAGGGACACACATGAATCTCCATCTTCAACCTCCTTCCAAGCAGGCCAAGAACATCAAGACTAAATTAAGGAATAAATCATTTTAATTCTGTTTACTTTTCTTCTTCTTCTTTAAGATGGATATAGATTTATCAAGGTGTTTTCACCTTGTAAAACTATATATGTATGCATGTACATTAGGAACCAAACAAAACTCAATCAGCTGAATCTCTTTTTGTTTTGATCATTTACATATCTCAAAGAAACTAATTAATGATTTCATCATTTTTATTTTTCTTATTTAATTAGAATGGTTTCATCCTTAATATGATATGCAATTAATCCCACATATGTCCCTTGTTATAATTATCTTATATTTTAAGTTTCATTATGAGAAATTTATAATACTATAAAATTCAATTAATGGGATTCAATTACTAAAATGAGGATCAGTACATAGTAATTACTCATGAGCATGCATGATTACGTTAATTGGGGAACACGAGAGAGGGTTTAAAAAAAGTAGGCATATAGATGGAGAAGAGAATGGGGGCAGGCAGGCAGTATTGGACTGGACGAATCCAAGTTCAAAGTTGAAATATAATAACAAAGAATATGATGGATGATATGCAAAAGAGGCGTGCAAAATGAAATGACCAATTTTATGTAGATATGAGATCACGACAATTCAGCAGTCAAACTAAGTCGTCTCCATTATTTATTGTTTGGTTGCAGAAACTTTAAAATACTTGTGGAATTTGGATGACGTAGTACTTCGAACTAATAATTCGATGACACAACACATATGTAAGTATTTAGAGTCGATGATTTAGCGCTTAGGATTTAGTTTTTAAAGTGTAAGGTATCTATTTTAGGCTCTAAAATTTTATTTATATTTTTAATTAATTACACGTTGTCAAAATTTTATTAGTTGATGTAACATGCTAACCATTTATTGATTTGGAGCACCATATTATCGTGCTCCGAAAATATACTAAAATCTCTACTGTTTCTTTCTTTTATAAATAGTCTTAAACCAATACAATCTCGGCACCATCGTTGGGAAATCAAAGTATACAAACCAATCACTATTTTCCAATAGTCTAAACAATTCGACCACATATTAATATGAAAATATTGTTCGTCACAACTATCAACTCGAAATTTTTGTCCAAAAAAAGAAAAACTATCGGCTCGAACTTTTAGTTTCATCGGTTAAGTAGCTTGACATCAAAACTTCTGTAATCGAAAGATACTGATTCGAACTCAATAGACATTCACGTGAATGGGTGGGTCAGACATTAATATATAAAGATGGTGTTAATCTTAACTATCAAATTAAACTTTTGATCAAATTAGTTAAGTGGCATATTTGAATATGATTATGAATTTACAAACTAATTATTATTTTATTTGTTTTTACCACAAAATTGATTAATGAAAAGTATTCTACATAAAATTAAAAACAAATAATAATAATCTGACACCTATATTTATTTTATTAGAATAGCTTACACCTATATTTTAATACTTGTTATTAAATAAATAAATTAGTTGTTGATTTTGCTAATTTTATTATATTAAGACATGGATTTACATAGACTCGGATTGATTGTGACCACATATGTATGCATGATAGTGAGATAAGTGTCAGGCCACACGTGCTATGCCGTAAGATGTGATCGATTCTCTCTTGCTAATTTTGCTAGGACAAGTAAGTAAATACAAAAGCAAATTTGGAGATTTAATTATATATGGGTGTGCGGGTTGCCATGTTGATGTACTTATTCCAAGCAAGCATTTCGACGGCACATGTTTTGACCAAGTCCGCACTTGGAGAAGTTCATACATCATATTTGTAGAAGTCAACAACAATCAAGCAATTCTCTTCATCCATGTTTGATGACAGCCTAGAAGTAATTGGCCTGGCCAAGTCCAACAGGCTGTCATTTAGCTGAAGGCCCAGAAAATACTAGAAGATGCGGGAACCGCTACCCGCTTCCGCCATAAATGGATGCGGGAACGGGTGAAAGCAAGCGGTCCTCTAGCTAGGAGAATAATATATGATCCTGGACTCCACAAGTCAGAAAAGGATAGATACGTTGTGATTCTGTTATTTATTGGGCTCCAATCCCTAGGATATAAGAGGAAATGACCTCATTAGGGCAACATTCCCCTAAATGAGGTATAAGTACCCCACACCTCATCACCAAAGAGGTATCTTTTTATTCTATTACTTCCTATTCAAGTTTCTTTACTATTCTTCTCAAGATCTATATCTAACTTGATCGTTGGAGGTGAACCGGACGTCCCAACGCCAACCTTTCACAGGTTTTCGGTGATTCAAGAAGTCCATTTTGGAAGCAAGCTGAATACCAATGTTTGAATTTAATAACATCCAGGTATGTTTGTTGGATCACCAGTCAATTTAAGGCGGAAACATAGCCCCAAATGAGCCTTGGGCCTAGTGGTTCAATACAAGCGTGATGCGAGCCAAGGAGTATCTCGGAGCACACGCTACGTGTATCTGGTCAACAAAAAGATTTTAGCTTCACTAAGATAAATCTTATCACATGAGCATAAAAGATAAAGATGACACCAAGACTTTTTGTCACGTTATTGTATCTCTATACAAAAAGATCTTCAACGAAATCGTTATTTCATTGCCCGAAAAGAAAAGAGTAAACGAGAAAGGTACTTTCCTAAGACAATGATAACATGTCATGAAATTACTATATGCGCTCCTTAGGGTATCCATAAAGTAAATAACAATGCTCATATTTCAAATACTCATTTGCCTTTCTTTATTAGTATTCTGACTTGATCGTCAGAGTTTTCACGACAAACCCAACAACGCCTCACAATAATCAATCAATTTACGAAAAAGATTTTAGCTTCACTAAGATAAATCTTATCACATGAGCATAAAAGATAAAGATGACACCAAGACTTTTTGTCACGTTATTGTATCTCTATACAAAAAGATCTTCAACGAAATCGTTATTTCATTGCCCGAAAAGAAAAGAGTAAACGAGAAAGGTACTTTCCTAAGACAATGATAACATGTCATGAAATTACTATATGCGCTCCTTAGGGTATCCATAAAGTAAATAACAATGCTCATATTTCAAATACTCATTTGCCTTTCTTTATTAGTATTCTGACTTGATCGTCAGAGTTTTCACGACAAACCCAACAACGCCTCACAATAATCAATCAATTTACGAAAAAGATTTTAGCTTCACTAAGATAAATCTTATCACATGAGCATAAAAGATAAAGATGACACCAAGACTTTTTGTCACGTTATTGTATCTCTATACAAAAAGATCTTCAACGAAATCGTTATTTCATTGCCCGAAAAGAAAAGAGTAAACGAGAAAGGTACTTTCCTAAGACAATGATAACATGTCATGAAATTACTATATGCGCTCCTTAGGGTATCCATAAAGTAAATAACAATGCTCATATTTCAAATACTCATTTGCCTTTCTTTATTAGTATTCTGACTTGATCGTCAGAGTTTTCACGACAAACCCAACAACGCCTCACAATAATCAATCAATTTACGAATGAGAGAATCTCGGGAAATATCATAGGTGTCGTGAACATAAATCTTAGCTTTCTTTAACATCCTTAAATCTCGAGCATAGGGTTCATAAGTACTAGGAGAGTACATCAAATATGGCTGGTAAAGCTTCCTTTATCGTGCCCACCTCCATGCATGAAACTTGTCGGCTACTCACCATATTATTCAAGCTACCGAGGCTGGATCCATTCTAGGGACACATATGAGCCAACATGTTAGGAATCGTTTTATCTTAATGTTAAACAACATGAAAGCTATAGTTGTTCAACTGTTGAACGACGCTCGCCAATCCCTAGCGTAGGCTTGGTGCCTCCACTTGCTCTCACAATGGATATACCATCCGAAAATCCGTTCTCGGAGTTAGGAAGTCTAATGGAAGCACCCAAGGTAGCCTTTTTGGTTATTCCCCTTCACCATATGTGTTTGATGATTGATATAACACGAGTTTTCCCTTAGATCTGTATATTCAAGCTAGGATGGGAAGGCCTTATGTGATGCAACCCACACCATCAATGGTAGTAACAACCAAGGCAGAGCTAGTGACAAAAAAGTTGATAGGGGCTTATTTATTCGACCCATACACGATTTAGCTAATCCAACGAGTACAAGCGATTCAAAATCCAAGTCCTCATCATGTCCATAGGAATAGAGCTTGTGACCCTTGGGTCTATTGTAGAGCATGTAGAATCACCTGCTGAAGATATGGATCAACACATCATGGAAGCCATGCAAAATGTGTTTGTCTCGATAAGAAGGATTCTCCATTCTCAAACCACATCCTCAACATCCTTAAGGATAAGAAGTTCAAACCTTCGGCTCCACCAAGATTTAAAGAAGATGCGAACCCCGAAGCCCACATACGCCAGTGTAGAGAACTAATTGATTGCTGTAATACCAATGAGGGAACCATATATCAGGTCTTCTCTACTACCATCATCAGTCCAATATTCACATGGTTTCAGTCTTTTCCCTTTGGATCCATTAATAAAGATAAAGAATTGACACCAGAGTGCCAAACATCGTTTGAAGGGACATCAGAGTGTCAAACATCGTTTGAAGAACTGAAAACCTTCCTCGGATCACCCCATCTACTGAGTCGTCCCTTCATGGGAGAAACCCTATTCATCTACATCAATGTGGTAGAGGAAGCTCTCGGTATAGTCCCTATCAAGAAAGACGAATCCAATACTCTCTCAACATTTCCTTGTCTATTACTTGAGCAAAGTGTTGAAAGGTGCAGAGAAAAGATATTAGAAGCTGGAGAAACTAACTTATGGTGTGGCTAGAGCTCTCTTAATCATTAAAGCCATGAAATCCTTCTCTTTTGGTGGGTAGATGAACCTATATTTTGATTTGTACCTTCTTCAATATGAGAAGCGTCGTTGACCAAAATCTAATTTAGAGCTTGTTGGGCTTTGATGTTCACTCGATGTGATCATGTTGTGATGGTTAGGAATGGGCGTGGATCTCAAAGATTCTTGAACCGAACTAAATACCCGAAATATAAGATCCTAGAATTGCATTGAACCGTTTTCTTTAGGACTGAGCCGAATTGCACCGCCGATTTCTTATAGATACGATTCTAAAGATTTTCAAATGCCTAATATTACTGAATAAATGTGATGTAGATTCTAGAACCGAACTGAATACCTGATAAAAAGATCTAAAAAACCGAATTTAACAGTTCACTTTTTCTTAGAACCAAATCGAATTGTGTCGTTGAGTCTTAGCAATATAAGTTTGGAGATTTTTAGATAGCCGGGATTGAATACATACTCAACTCGAGTGATGGTAATCGAGGATGTCTCGCGCTACCCCTCTTGTGGCTTCGGCCGGTACCAAAGGGGTTGATTCTATTATCACGTGAGTGGCTTCTATGCTTCTCAAGGTAGTTCCTTGTAGAGTGATGACCAATTGAGCATGATGCTTTGTCTCTGTATTGGGCTTTTCATATTTCATCTAGCTTTGCTTGAAAATCACATGTAAGACGATCGATTTCATTGGGTTGAGCAGAAATTCATTGATGCCATTTTGAGTGACGATGATGTTGTTTGCTAGTTTCTTGGTTATATTATTCAAGAAATGTCTTCTCTCTAAGCGTAGAAAACCTAACGAATCATCAATTTTGAACTATATTGTAGGAGTGATTTGAAAAGGTTGGAGTTGAATCCTTGAGGTGGACACTAGAGTTGATGGAGGTGTAGAAGTAACGACCCTGTCCGAAGAGGGTAGCGCCGAGGTCATAAGGCATGTACAAGGATCGACCCTAAGGGATGACGATGGGGACAAGAATGAACTGAATCTCACATCGAAAATAGAGAGGAGAGAGATGGGCTTATAAGCGATATGTGGACCCAATACATGCATGACACATTTTAAAGCCATGCAGCCCAGTGGTGACGTATTTGGGCCAGAGAGACACTATCTATATGGTATTGAGCCTTGGTGTTATAGTAGATGTTTGGCCAACAAGTAGTTGGCAACATTTAGGAGCGGAACTAGCCCAGGGAGGCTCGAGCTCCATGCCCATCGGCTCAACCCTTGAGTGTTGATAATGTAAGCTTCAACCGCCCCCCTTCATAATATAATCGTATATGTGGTATTAAAATAAAATTTGTAAATGGTAGAGTTGGTTTAGGTCATATGTATTAATGTGAGAGTTCTCAGGTTCAATTCCCATCAAATACAATTTTTGAAAAGCTTAATTTTGTTGTGAATAAACTAGAGAGATTGTAGAGAGAATATTGATGTGTGTCTTATTCCATATAGAGAGGTCCTTTATATAGGATACAAGAGTTAGAGTTTGTATGGAAATAGGACATCTAGAATATTCCGGGGTATAATGGTCATCCATTTAATTAATTCATAACACTCCCCCTTGGATGTCCATTATACAAAAATAAGTAAATGCGCTTGGGGATGCTGCCTCAATAAAAACCTTACCAGGAAAACCCAGTGGGAAAAAACCATGGTTAAGGAAAAGAGTGCAGCACGCATTTACTCCCCCTCATAAATACATAACTAAAAAAATCTTTACAACGACGCAATCCAATGCGATACACTAACTTCTTGAAAGTAGCAGTTGGACGCGCCTTGGTAAATAAATTCGCCAAATCGTCACTTGAACGAACCTGTTTAACTTGTACATCACCATTCTTTTGTAGATCATGGGTGAAGAAGAATTTTGGTGAGATGAGCTTCGTTTTATCTCCTTTAATGTATCATTCCTTCAATTGTGCAATACATGCAACATTATCTTCATATAAAACTGTTGGAGCTTCTTTTCTAGTAGATAAACCACAATCTTCTCGAATATGTTAAGTCACAGATCGTAACCAGACACATTCCCGAGTAGCTTCGTGAATCTCTAAAATGTTTGCATGATTAGAAGAAGTAGCTGCTACGATTTGCTTCATAGAATGCTTAGAAATAGCAACACCATCACATGTAAACACATATCCCGTTTGTGATCGACCAGATCAGACAAATATACTGCATCACTCTAACCAATCAAGTCCTCTTGGGACTGGTTAGAAAACAATAAGTCCATATATGTTGTACCTTAGAGGTAACAGAGTACCATGTTTAATTTCATTCTAATGCCTCGGGTTGGACATGAGCTAAACCTTGCTGCAAATTCACAAAAATGATATATCGAGTCTTGTATGATTAGCAAGGTACATATGTCCCTATTGCACTTAAGTATGGTACTTCTGGACCAAGAATTTCTTCATTACTTTCCCGAGGACGGAAGAGGTCCTTATCAACATCAAGGGATCTTACAATCATTGGGCTACTCAACCGGTGTGGTTGATCAAAATAAAATCTTTTCAACACATTTTCTTTGTATGTTGTTTGATGCACAAGTATTTCATCTTTAAGATGTTCAATTTGCAATCTCAATCAAAACTTTGTCTTTCCAAGATCTTTGATCTCAAATTCTTTCTTCAAATATTCCACTGTATGCGAAATCTCTTCAGGAGTCAATATACACTGCAATTATGACAAATTCATATCCAAATTTCTTAATAAAAATGCATGTATCGATCGATAGGGTTATTCTTATAACCTCTTCTTATCAAATATTCACTAAGGCGATTATACCACATACGCCACATTGTTTCAATCCATAAATAGATCTATTTAACTTTATGCATTAATGTTCTCGAGAACTAGCTGCTTCTGGCAGTTCAAGTCCTTCCGGGACTTCCACATAAATATCATTAACCAGTGGTCATTCTCTTATTGCCAGACTTATGAGAAACTTTAAAAGTAGTTGCATCCACCACAGAAGAGTATGTTTCTTCATAATCAATTCTAGGTCTTAGTGAGAATTCTTGTGCAACTAAACGTGCTTTATATCTCACAATTTCACCATTTTCATTCTTTCTCACAAAGACTCATTTATGTCTCACTCGTTTTACACCTTTAGGTGTACGGACTACTGGTCCAAATATTCATCTCTTCGTAAGAGATTCAATTCTGTCTCAATTGCTTCTTTCAATTTTGGCCAATCATTACTTTGTGTACACATTTCAATGGATTTTTAGTTCATGATCCTCATTCTTTATCCATAACATCAACTGCTATATTGCATGCATAAATTTCATCGACGTCGATTTTATTTCGATTCCATTTTATTTCAGACATGACATAATTAATAGAGATCTCTTCATTATTCTCAGGTACCTGAATTTCTTTCTTTGTCATGTTTATGGTCTCTTCAGTAGATCCTTCATTGTGTTTTGTTCCTCGGAAAAGCCATTGTCAATTTATGCTCCTTTCCAATTTCCGAGGATTCTTATCTTTGGAATCGATAGGTCTACCACGCTTCATGTGTTGTGTGAGACTCATTAGCAGTTTGAAGTTGTCCTGCAGGGACTTCAATTATATTTGGAGCATTTACAGCTGGAACATGTGACTTAGTCACTCTCTTTGGGTCAGAAAATGCGTCTGGCAATTAATTCGCTAAGTTTTCTAAATGGATTATCTTTTAAACTTCTGGTTCATATTTTTTAATAAGAGGATCAAAATGAGACAGGATAATCCATTCCAACTAATTTCTTTTTCCAGCTGTTTCTTTTCTCCCCCTAATGTTGGAAAAACTGACTCATTAATGTGACAGTCAGCAAATCGAGCCTTAAATAGAGTTTCAACATTTGGCTCTAGATACTTAATGATTGATGGGGATTCAAATCCAACATATATTCCCTTCATCCTTTGAGGACCCATCTTAGTGCGTTGTGGTGGAGCAATTAGAACATATACCGCACATTCAAAAACTTTCAAATGGGAAATATTTGGTTTCTGACCAAGAACCAATTGTGATGGGGAGAATTGTTAATTACTTGTTGGCCTGATGCGAATTAATGTTGCTACATGTAATATAACATGTCCGTAAACAAATATTGGGAGTTTAGACTTTATAAGCAATCGTCTAGCAATTAACTCTTTTCATGAGTAACCAACAAAATGAAAAATCATTAGGAAGAATCTTCTAGTTCTTTAATGAATGTCCACACAAATTTTCAATTATTTTTTCGCATCATTATAGATCCAGGATGGCCTACCCGGTCATGCCAAACAATAAAATTATAAGGAAACTTCTGGTTTACTATAGCATATAATTCAATTCTGTTGATTTTAGTGAGTACAAATGAATGTTAACCTCTTCAAAATATGTATAGTGCCTCGAGAATACTCATATTTTGAAGGTATTCTATATTTCCTTTACTAATCGTCTCAACATTATAATATTTTTAAAACTCAATAAATTACCTTGAGACTTGGGAGATTATCATCAATGATTTCATATTTCATTCCCATATATAGACAACAATAAATTTGCTCTTCTGGAGCTTTCCATATGTTTGCTCTTATGGAGCTTTCAATAATCTTTGTACTACATGATATAATTCTCACACTACTCCCTTTTATTCTTAAATGAGACAAATATATGCTACTATTCAATATGTTATGAGTAGTTGTACTACCTGCTATAGGCATAAATCTTCACTGTTCAATGCTCTTCCGGAGCTTTCAATAATTTTGTACACTTTTTCTAACATTCATACTACTCAAGTTGTAAAGTACACATGACAAACACATATATGCAAATCTAAGGATTCATATCAAACTCAAAGTATGATCTAAGGATTCATATCAAACTCAAAGTATGATTGTTTCTTTTTGTGACCTATTATATCAACTTAATATCACAAAGCCGTATCAAACTCTTACCATTCTTCTTATTGATATAAACACATGAAGAACAATAATTTCACAAAATAACAATATCAACCTCAAAGTAGCTGTTTGTTAATCATTTAGTATAACAAAACTTTGAGCATCACATGAACTTTTAAAACAATTATGACTTTTATCGAAACAAACGCTTAAAAATAACTCCATGTTCACTATGGACAAACTGAAGTCATGATAATATCAAATTCCAAATATTATAAATTCACTCAAACAATAGAATGTTAAACAAGCTCCTATCAATGGTTTAACATATAAATACTTGTAAAACTAATCTGAAAATAAGAGCATGTATGACTATAACAGAAACATATTGTATTTCATAATATCACACCGTTACAGATGACAATGGTCGTATATTTTTCCAATGGTTAATCATCAAATTTAATTTCACACAGCTACATATATCTTCCTCAAGCAAGTCATATTAATCACATAGTTTCAATCATCGTAATTGCACCGTAGATAACAAACAAACATGTTTCACTTATATGCTTGACTTTAAGAAACGATTTTGATCTTATAATCATCATAAAACCAACAAACCTCACTTACACAAATTGCTAGCTAGATTTATATAAAAACCATGAGAACCTTCAAAATTTTGATTTTTTCTTTTTTAATTTCAGGGAAACGTTTGCAGTGGAGATGAAAATCAAGAAAAATCAAAACATAAAACATCTGGGAATTACCATGTCTTGGTAAAAAGGAATATATATAGATGCATAAATGTATATATAGGACTAATGAAAGAAAACATAAATTGATAATCTTGAAATTATCAGAAATAAAGAAATATATAGCAACATCTATGTATACTTGTTTTTCTTTCTTAAATCATAAAAAGTTTAACTGTTTGTTACAAATATATAGTCAAAGAATCGTCTAGTGTTCAAACCTTAAAGCAGAATGACCCGAAATCTTTTCAATGCAATTCAATCCAATTAGATTACTATTTTATAAAACGATCTCGATGAATAAACCTAGTGTCATATATAACTCTAAAATTTTGGAAATCTTAAATTTAGTTAATAAATATCCCGAGGTTTAACATATAACTGGAAGACAATGAAATAAGTATTACGAATTTCCAGTACAACTGATCATGCGCAGAGTAACAACAAAATCAATCTAATAGTTGAAGTTTAGAAGTACATATAAGAGACACATATGTATTTAAGAATATAAGAAATTAAGAATTGAACTAGAGGTTGCATCACCCACAAAATATATCTTCAGCAATGCAACAATAAATTTGAACCGTGCATCAGAATAACCATAAGAACATTATGAATAAACTAAAAATCCAAACTCCATAATTTATCATATCAAAACCAAATCACGATAATCAACGATTTAGGTCGATTAGATCAGGCCGGGAAGTTCAAAATCCAAACAAAATAGCATTAAAGGCCGACCAAGCTATATTAAATAATTAAATCGATATCTCTATGCAGATTAAAGATGAGGAAAAACAATTAACAAATTTAAGAACGGAACTCGACCTACGCAAATTTCTCAAACACATAATTAATACCTTTTAGACATTTAACTAGTTCTTCAAAATTGCTTGCATAAAGAAAGAGCATATCCATAAATAATATTCGCAATTAATTATAATTCAATAAAACTTAGAATACTAACAGAAATAATAGAAATCAAATTTTAAAAACCCAAATTATTGAAAGCTGGCCTAGTTACTATTCACAAATCAAGAACAGTTGGCCTTTTTTTTTTTTCGAATGGCAATTGGTTCCAAAATCATAATTTTGTAATTTGTTATTTTCTAAAAGAAAATCCAAATCCGGGAATGAGATAGAAAAAATAAATTGAAAGAGAGACTTACCTCAATCATGCTAGTTTGTTCAAACGGCTAGGGTTTCGTGCTCAATGAAATTTTCTTTTCGATTTGCTCAAGCGGCTAGGGTTTCGTGCTGATAACGTGTTGTGAATAAACTAGAGAGATTGTAGAGAGAATATTGATGTGTGTCTTATTCCATATAGAGAGGTCCTTGAGTTAGAGTTTGTATGGGAATAGGACATCTAGAATATTCCGGGGTATAATGGTCATCCATTTAATTAATTCATAACAAATTTTTACTTTTTAAAAACATCCATTTTTAGAGACATTTATCTAGTTAAACCTTTTGAATTTATTTTCTTTACAAAAACATTTTTCTAAAAACTTCTATACTTTTAAAAACTTCATTCTGATTACCTTACGAATATTATAGAAAACATATAACCATAAAAGAATTTATAATTTTTAAGAAAAAAGATATCCACTTTTAAATTTTAGCCCCTCCGATTTGTGATTCCTAGTTACGCCACTGGCAAGGTTGATTTATAAACTCTAGGAAAAGGAATATTATGACGTCTCAATGTCGATCCACGCTCACCGCATCAATTTGGTGAAAATGTATCTTGAGCTTTCAATGGCTAGTGCAAACAAGAACATGTGATCTAGGTGGAGTCCGTTGACCGACGATCCTTTTCGACGATCAAATTAGGGAAAAGAAGAGAGAAGGGAAAGACGGCTACTAAGATACCTCATATGGTAATTGCATGATTTGTTTAGGGTGTTATTTTGTGTTTTTCTAGACATTCGACGTACAAGGAAATAACCTAGAAGCTTTCTAGCACGCACGACTTATGTGACTCGAATATATGATTGATCCATATTCCTTAGGGAATATATGTTTTTCCTAGAAGGATGAGATGGTGTCATATGTTAATTTTTTTATTCCGAGCGTATAAATAATGATACATGCCTTGCAGTTTATTTTCTCTAATAGCACGTGGTATTAATTGAAGACAGTTGTCACTATTTTGTTGGATGCATAATTGATGGAACCCACTGAAAAGTCATTGGCTAGCACAACAGTTCTGATTAATCGTGTGTTCACCGAAAAGAGTCTTGAACAAATTTGCAGAAATGGGATTGTTGGATTGGAATTGTACAAGTACAAGAGGTTGGTTCCAAACTTCCATATAAGCCAGTTAGTAACCATGTTGGCCTCAGCTACCATTTGACGAAGTAACCAGGTAAATCTCGAATGCCAAGGTGATCTGCTCACATGGCTTTCAAGTTTGGGAAGGCTTGCTTTCATCAGCACAAGCATGTCCCAGTCCCAGAAAGAGGAAGCCAAGAACAAATTAAGGTAAAATTAGGCGAATGAATAATTTTCTATTTACATGAAATAATGGAGAAAAATATGATCATGCTGTAATTGATTTGATTTATACTACAGTATAGTGGACAGAGCATAATATTGAAACCTAGTGAATTTAGAGATCTTAGGCCTGTGGTGTAAAAGTGTAATAGAGGATTTTGATAGAAATGGATTTGGAGCAGAGATGTGATAGATGTTGCAGTTTTGATGTAATATATGCAAATTTAATATTTCATGAGCCAATAAATATTGCTACTCTGTTGTCAAACTACACTACACTACGAATGATCTATCATTCATGAAATCAAGTTGGCAATACGAATATGCAAATTGCTTTTGCATCAAATTCCATTCCCAATACTAAAATCATCCTTAGATTAGCAGTGGATGCCATACCAGCTCAATACATCGGCTAGAATTAAACAAACAAACAGACAGACAGCAGAAGACGAGTCATACAGAGTTGGATATAAATAAAGTAGCAATTTCTAACATACAATGTTATAGTGGTCCGTCCATTCATTAAACATCTGATCTGGTGGAGTGGACTGAAGAGGACACACAGGACCACTTCATTAATATTCTACTGCCTTGCCTTGCAGGGAATCAATCAATCACATTCCTTCTCAGATCTTCAATCCTAAAAATGCATTCCATTCTCTCTTCTCCTCTGCAAAACCAACCCCCCCAGGATTAATCAATTTGATTAGGGAACATATTCTGCATGATATTCATATTATATGCACATATTCCTAACATATTGCCAACTTCTGTATTATTCTTTCATCATCCACCCAATTTCATTACAACCATTGTTTCACATGATATTTACTATTCTCAACAATTTAATTCCCACCTAAATGTTTAATATAATCTGGAAAACAAACTTAACAACTTCTTTTAGCATGCCAAATCGCAGTATAAGTTAGGGCACACCAATCTAATGCAACACTCCCCATTTAATAACTTTCATCAGATACTGATACTATCAAGGAGACATCATCATAATCACATGAATAAATGCCAACAAAAGGCACTATTTAGATAAGGCAAGGACAGACTTGCTTTTTTTAACGTATTATACGCTTATACCACATATGTTGTTAACTATAGTTACTTTGAAACAATTTCAAATTAAATTTACTGCAACATCTACTATAAACCGTTTTAGTAACTTGATTACAAGATAAGCAGATGATCAATTTTAGGGAGTAGGTGACTTGACAAAAAGGTGAAATCTGTCTATTAAACTTGAGACACAAGCGTCCTGTTAGAAGAACAAAATCACCAAGTGGCATACATATATAAATGCAGATGAAGCAAGGAGAAATATGGGAATATGTTGAGCTTCACAAGTGCTAGGCATTCTCATAATGTTTGGATGGTTATCTGGGAACTCAAAACTATCAAATGCCATGTCTGTAAGTCATCTTCCATATCTCAACAAAAAGAGATATAATTATGTGTCTAATGATCCATTTGACTGGACAGATTGTGGAGCTTTCGGTGCATATGGACTGCGAAGGATGCGAAAAAAGGATAAGAAGAGCCATCACCAAAATGGACGGCAAGAAACTAATTATATTATACTTGTATTCATAGATGGTCAGGGGATTTAAATCTGATCCAGACTATGATGAAGCTAAGAATATGCATCCTATCTTGCAGGTGTTGATAGCGTGGAAATAGACATGGACAAGCAAAAGGTGACCGTAACTGGATATGTGGATCATAGAAAGGTCCTGAAGGTTGCGAGGAGAACAGGAAGAAAGGCAGAGTTTTGGCCATTTCCCTATGACAGTGAATATTATCCGTACGCATCTCAGTATTTGGATGAAAGCACCTATACTACTTCTTATAACTACTACAGGCATGGCTTTAATGAAGGTGTACATGGATACTTTCCAGACCAAGCCTATGTCACTGTAAATGACGATACAGTTCACCTTTTCAGTGAAGATAATGTTCATGCTTACTGCAACATTATGTGACATACACAACCATTCAGCATTTCGTAAATGCCTTTCAAATAATATTATAGGAAATAGACAACAGTGATCTAAATACTGAAGATACTAGACATCATAATAACATAAATTAGCGTTTGATCTGTCCAATAGTACAAATACATTCCCTCGAAAAGTCATCTGGGAAGATTCTTCCAAAATTTATACAACATAACTCTTTATCTTTCAGTAATTTTGCTTCTTTTCATGGGCATCAACGCCATAGAGTTTCTCACATGTTTAGGATTTCTATTACTAATCTTAACTGCTATTACAAATGATAATGGTCTGCCAACTTGTAACAAATCGATTACCTTAGTGCCTTGGAAGACGATGCTTAATCACCTGATGGTCATTGTCCAACTCAAAATTTGCTGCAGAAAAATCACTACTGGAAAAGAAGGGGTTAAGATCATTGATTCCACGTTCTTCTGCCTGCACCAGAATCCAAATACATAAATGCCATGTAAATTTACTCCCTAAGAAAAATAGACAAGAAGCCTACAATTCAATTACCATGTTCTGCAAATCCTCCACTTTTACATTAATATGGGTAAGTCGTGAAATAGAACTGGATATGATTTCTTCAAAGCGCAGTGCTCTGTTGACAAGCTCTTGCAGTAGATTCAGAAGCATTCTGTTATAATCCATCTTGTACGTGATATACTTTCTAAAACTCTGCAACAATACACCAAAATCACTCTAAGAAAGCAACCATCATTTCGTTAAAGAATGGAAGAGGTCATGGAAAAAAAAACAATAAACAATACAATAAATTGGTCAAACTAAGCCGCAAAATGATCAAGAATATAGTTTTAGCATTACGGCAAACCCGTGTAAAATATATAGCGGTCTCTTGCTTTCACGAAGTACAACGAAGTGAAAGACTTGGTTTAGGTGGCTGGGTAACGGACTCCCTCTTTGTCCTTATTTAAGAGGTTTTCTTATCGCTCATTTGCGGAACACGGGGTTTCTAAGATATTTGAGAAGTCCCCGCTCGGGAAGACGTTTTGAACCTGATCCCAGCGAGAAAATCTCATAAGATATATGATTTGCAAAAATGCTCCATTTTTAACTTGTTGAAGTGACAACTCATACAATTCTGGACACCAAGCATTAAGTCCTAACTAATAGGGTCACCTGGGCTGGATGTCATTATATAGTTCTGACATATGGACACTTGCAGATCTCACGAATCAGAATTCAACCTATAAGTCATGTTAAGCGGAGAAATTATAGTTCAATAAAAAAGCTTTACACATGCAAAAGACTTGAGTGGCCAACAATAGGAAACAGAGAAACCATATATCAATTAACAAAAATGCAGTGTAGCTGCACATTAGTAGAGCTCTTTTCACATGCTAGTTGACCTCTTTTCTATGACTAAAAAGACTTCAGTTGTTACGGGATACAAGCATTAATATCTCAATCGAAGAACAGACTGCGACATGAAGATCACAAGGAAATTAGTCAAGTTTCAGAATATACCTTTTGCAGAGCTCTCTGCACTCCATATTTCTGTGTTGATATAAATGAATTCAGAAGAACACGTATTGCCATGTCCACGTCTTCTTCAGTAACATGGTGCCGGAGGTGCATCCTGGCATGTGCCTCAGACGTCCGTATCATTGATTCAATATGCCTCACAGCTATAGGGACTCCTTGTCCATGCTGCTCAGGCACAACAAAGCAAATATACGCATGATGAGATCCTCATTGTAGAGCATTAACAACAATGTTATTCACAATACAAGCAAAAGTAGACCTCACCGAAGATTCTCTTCGCAATTCAGCATAAACTTGTGTCAGTTTTTCCATATCAGAGTCATGCAACCTTGGGAATACATTCAGCTTGGCATAAGTTAAATATTTCTTCAGTAGATCTTGTGGAAGAATCTGAAAGGAAAATTTAATGATTAAAAACCTACAGACAAAAAATATCAAAGACTCAAACCACTAGCTGCAGGACTGGTAAACAAGAACTGGATACCTCTGGATCAGTGGGCCTGGCAGCGGCTGGGATATCGTCATGAGACTCACTCAAGGAACGATCATCTATGTTGGCACCCTTTGCTTGTGACTTGAAATGACTATCAACTACAAATGTAGCAAGCAACTCATCTGCAACAGGATCAACCACATCCTGCAACCAAATTGTAGAAATTCTTCTCTGTCAGCATCAGTCGATGAACATGATCAAATGGAACAAATGGGTTTGAAAAAGAAGCACCTTAACAACGCAGAGGATGTCAAAACGAGATATGATTGGATCAGTCAGCTCAACATTTTGTGAAAACGTTTTGGATGAATCATATCTGATAATTGGAAAATATATTTGTTAACAGTCAGGAATCCAACACTTGATGTGTTCATGAAAATTGTTCAAGCTTTGGAAAGCCTCGTTAACAAGCAGGCGACTGGAAATAAGCTGTTCAAAAAAGTACCTTCCTCCTACAGGATTTGCAGCAGCAATCACAGAACATCGAGCCTGAAGAGAAGTTACAATGCCTGCCTTTGATATGCTAATGCTCTGCTGCTCCATTGCTTCATGGATACTCACCCTGTTCAGGGGAAGAATATATATAATAGTAAAAATCAACAAAATAAGATGAAGAAAAATACTTAAAAGTACCAACTGATTAAGGAAAACCCCCCGACCTGTCCTGATCATTCATCTTGTCAAATTCATCTATTAGACAGATCCCTTTGTCAGCCAAAACAAGGGCACCTCCTTCTAGGGTCCACTCACGTGTCACTGGGTCCTTGTGCACAGCTGCTGTTAGACCAACAGCTGAGGCTCCTTTACCAGTAGTATACACAGCCCTCTGCCCAGTCTTTTCAACATACCTTCAAAGAGAATCATAGATCACATTATAGGCCACAAATAGAGTATCGGTTAAAACAAGGTCTTTGTTGATCATAAATAGCTCTTACTTCAAAAATTGAGATTTTGCTGTGCCTGGATCACCAAGGAGGAGTACATTGATGTCCCCTCTGAGTCGGTGCTTTCCTTGAACATTCTTTTCTTGGCCTCCAAACATAGCAAGAGCTAGTGCAGTTTTTATGTCCTCGTGACCATAGATTGATGGGGCTATTGACTTGATAATCTGAGAGCATATTTTGCAAAAAATAAATAAATCAGGTATTGGCAATACTGTAAAAATATATGATTGCAAGGGAATATCACAAGTAACAAACCCTTTCTCCTATTCTTGGGTCTTTTCCGAGCCTTTCAATTTCTTCTTTATCCTCTTGTGTAAGTTTGTAAGCAGAAAATAGGTCATGCTTCTTCGTTACATGATTTGCTTCAATGACAGTGGCAAAGACAGGAAATCCATTCTTCGTGTTTAGAGACAAGTCGAAGTTATTTGTGTATATGCCAGTCACCTCCTGAATTACATCATAATAAAAACAAATAATACTAGAGATCAGCAGGTTATCATCAAGAAGACATAACAAGAAAAAAAAAGTTCAAGAGACTCTACAATCTCTTCTCCAGGGCGGGCACAATCAATCAAATCATTCAACAGTATCACTTCCTTGTGTCTCGGAAGCCGACCAGCAGGTACAATTCCTGGACTTTCCTGGAGCGTCATTTTTTGGTAATTTCTGTAAATTGTCTGTAGCAAGGCATTTGAAGCTACACGTGAGTTTTAGTCTATACTAATTAATATCAATATAGTTGCAGTTACTAGTCTAGTAGAAAAAAATGTTAAATTTTTACAACAAAATTCTCAACTTGGAGTCGGGAAAGATTTAATATTTTACCTGCTCAACATTGACAGTGAATGGACCTTTAGATTGGCACTCAGGACAAGAACCAACCTTCACTTCAGAATAGGAACTCTGGAAAAAAGGTCCCAGAATTGCCCCACACTTGTTACAGTCATATTTTACCTGCTGCAACTGTGGAAATACCCCAGTCCTACGAGTCACCACTCCCCCAATCCGAATCATTGTGTTTAAATGAATCTGCCTGAAAAATGCATGGGGAAAAATATTTAAAGCTCAATGAACAGAAAACTCAAAACAAATTAATAACAGCTTCTCACTCAAAATCAACATTACCTAATATTGCGGATCTGATCATAAACTGGTAAGTTGGTTACTCGGACATAGATCTTTTGATGGATATTTTTGTAGTTTGGATGTAATCTGAAGACAACATTTCCAGCAACTTCTTCCATGACTTCTAGGACAGATTGAGGAGCATCGGCAAGCCAGATGGCAATATTTGGATGGACGTAGATAAACTGTTTGTAATCTATCTCCAAGCTACATTTATTGGCTGAATACAATGCCATTATGTCCAAGTTAGTCCAATTAGTAAAGAATGCATGGCAAGGGATTGTCATGACAGAGGAAGAGGTGAGCCTGAAGGAGAAAGGTCACCTGAAACCATCTCATTTATCAGCCGGATATATTCAAAATCTCCATGGTCATTTTTTGATCCGACGTAAGTAAGAAGGAACTCCTTGAACTTTTTGGCAATGAAACGACGGACTTCATCTCTTGTAACCCACTCTCTAAGGGTTCCTTGGACCCGATACATCTCAAATTCACCTTCATCACCATCTTCATCCTGCAGACAATTGCGTTGGGGTGATAAGATTATTCCTTAAAACCATGGAACTGAAAATTTCATTAAAAGAGAAAATTAGGAAAAGGCGGTTGTCACCTCATAAGGGTAATCATCAGTTTGATCAGTCATGGGAACATCTTCCCTAGAATATCCTCCCCTCTGAGACCTCCCAGGAGAGCTTTGCATTCCATCAGTATCATCATTGGCTCTTTGAGAAGCGGGAGGCCTAAAATCAGCTCTAGATCGTTTTGAAGGCCTATAACTATCATCATCATCAGTATCTACACCCAAAACACAAAAGTTGAATACATAAGCATCGTCTAGTTCTAGTACAAGTAGCAACAGCACAAGAAGAAGAAATTGGAAAAAAGTGATAGAAATAAGAAAAAAAGTTAAGAAGTGAAGTACCATGGTCATGAAGGAGTTGAGGAAGCTTGCGGTCGAGAAGGCGGTCATCACGGGTATCAAGCTCAGCCTCAGCAGCCCTGCGATCGCGCATAATCTGATCGAGATCACGCTCGTCCTCTAAGGAATCATCGAGTCCGACGGATTCGTAATGGTCGGGCTCTTCGACTCTCTGGTAGTCCCTGCAGGTTTAATTCAGGGTTAGAGAGAGAGAGAGAAATCAGTTGAATAAAAGCGAGAATGAAAAGTGAAGGGAGTTACTCCAAGAAATTGTCGTTGAAAAGATCCTCGCCTTCCTCGTCGTCGTCATCATGAGGATCGTCGTCGGGTTCATCAGGGATAATATGAGGATCAACGGCGGCCTCATCGTCGTCGTCAGTGAAGTTTTGGCTGGTGTTCTGAGGGAGTTGATCGGTATTAAAACCAGCGGAGGTCGGAGAATCAGGAGGACTTGAAGCTGAATTACCACCAGATGCCGCCATTTCTTTCTATCCTCTTTCTTCCTCTCTCTCTCTCTCTCTCTCATCTAATCGCCACCCTACCCTTTAGGGGTACTTCTGGCGGGAAACATTGGCGCCAATTTCCATTCATTGGGCTTTCCCCCTTTGGTCCAGATGGGCTTTTAGAACAATTTCACATGAAATTTCGAACTTTTTTAAAGGCCCAAAGACAAGATAAATTCTCTTAAACCTAGCTTTATTTGACATTGAATACGTTTATTAAGCTTCATTTTTGTCTTTTCCATATTTATGGTGATATGAATAAACAAAAGCTAATAATACACCGTCAAGTTTATTGGGTTATTTATTTTATGGATATACTTAAAAAACCAACAGCTCAAACTGATTTATAATCAAGCTAGTTGAATAAGTCTTTTTACGAGGCGAAGATCTCAAACTAAATATTTTAGTCTCAAATACATTATTTGACCTCTAGTTAGATGGTTAGGTTTTCTTTTCATAAAAAGCGAGCAACATGAAACGAACATCTCAATTAAGTTAGCACCCACAACTTGAGTTTGATGATTAGGTTGATCATGTGGACCAATTACTTAGTGGTTTTGGATTTTAAGGTTCAACTAATATAAGATTAATTGAAAAGGTTTTATAGTGACACAATAATGAGAAATTTTATGGTGGGCCTGGTCTACCAAGTGACACTAGATAGATGGTTTATTTGAGTTAACTAGAGTAGTGTACATGCTAATAATAATTCAAATATTGCTAATTGACAATGAATTCAATTCTCCTTGCAAAACTAATATCAAAGATGGAGAGAAATGATCAAAGCTTGTTTTTATAATCATGTTTATTTGAATTAATTCCATGTTCATGTTGTATATCTGAACAGCCAGAAATAGTAGCTAATTAATAGAAGAAGGCAGGGTAATTTAACAAATAAATAATTTTAAAGGCTCCTGTCAAGCATAGCTTGAAGTCTCTTGAAAGATTGAAGCTTCTGCAAACGCATCTGCTTATGAAAACGCATGATGAACAAATCTGCAACATGGTCGATTTCCTTCTCCAAGCTGAAATCTTCTCCTTCTTCTTCCTTAGAATGCTTCACCATGTCTATGATGGATCCTCCCGGATCATTAAACTCTTCTTCTTCCATTTCTTCATTAAACAGGCAGTGAGTAAGATCAGGATACTTGTCATCATCATCGTAATCATCCACGATCATCTGAGTGCTGCATTCTGCGTTGGCCATGCTATTACTACTGCAGTAGAGTACAATAGCCTTATTATTTCTTTGCTCCTGATCTTCATATTCATGTTCATCTTGGGCGCGTCCCAGGATGCCGTGTATCTTATTAGAGATTGAACCAAGCAAAAGCTTCTTGTTCTTCATTAATGAAAACAAGAGAAGCCGCGCTTTGATGGCGCTGTTTTTGCTCTTAGCAGCCATGGCCTTAGCCTTAGCAATGGAACTCACCAATGAAACCATCCGTTTCCAGAAAACAGAAGCTTTGTTTTTCATCATTTTGGAATATTAATTAATATTTTTGTTTTGTTGAATTAGCTTAATATATATGTATGTTAGGAAATAGGGAGAGATGGAATAAATTATGAAAGAGTGAGGGAGGAGCATGAGGATATGAAGAAGCCTAATACTTTTATATTTATAGACAATTACATTAAGAAAACATGCCTTTTCATTTTTTGGTGCTTTTGTTTGTTTTGTAGTCTGCTTTTACTTTAAAGAAGCTAGTGGAGTGAAAGTGGGGTGTGGGTGATCTGAACTATCCCATCATACAAGCACAAAATCATAGAAAAGAAAACTAATTACCAGTTCCTTCGTAGGGTGGTAATCTACTCCATCCCATCCATATATTAATGAGTTTTTATTTTTTAAAACGCATGGACTAATGGCATAATTAGGTGACTCTCTGAACAAATCTTTATGTGTATAATATTTGTGAAGAGATATTATGTGTAAATTCTCATATGAGTAAATGCATGCTATTGTTTCCTTTTGGAGAGTCTTATAAAATTATAGATTATCATTATTAGTGGCGCACCTATTTATATTAAGGTTAACAACATCATCTATATTAATTTTTAACACATGTATCTTCTCTCGTGAATGCCCTTTCAGATTCAGGACATTTAAGTCACATAATCTCTAACACCATGGTACTTAATCAATTGAACCAAAAGTTTGAATGGATAATTAAAGTTAACAACATATTTTATATTAGTTAGTGACCCTAAATTCTATTTGTTCCTGGTATAAATTCTATATGAAGTGTTATTTATGAGAGGCCAATTTAGTGCGCAATGAATGCATTAGGAATAATTAGGCCAAATGAATCAAATGAAATCTGATTTTGAGATGTATGAAATTCTCTTTTGATTAGCATAGCATGGTTCGGACCTATGATCTCCTCAATTAATATATAAAAAGAATCTCAACTATTAGGCTAAACCTTCAATCACAATATTATGAGGTACCTTCTGAGAAAGGTTGTGAATAAGGCCCCTTATTTTTTTTTGTCTAAGAAGCCAAATAAAAATGAAGGTACCAGAAAGTGTGTTTGTCTCTTAAAACTTAGATGCAATAGCAAACCCTTTCTGGTTGTCACTCACGTTAATTAAAAAGAGCAATA
This sequence comes from Euphorbia peplus, assembly GCA_028411795.1. Taxonomy (NCBI): domain Eukaryota; kingdom Viridiplantae; phylum Streptophyta; class Magnoliopsida; order Malpighiales; family Euphorbiaceae; genus Euphorbia; species Euphorbia peplus. The sequence goes on from CP110840.1 coordinate 46,497, forward strand.
AAATTGACATCAACAACACCTTTTCATTAAAAAACTCTCAAACGTTAATTAAAAAGAGCAATAAAATTGACATCAACAACACCTTTTCATTAAAAAACTCTTTTGAGGTTCCATACTAACTAAAGGAATCTAATTACTACTTTATAAGATCATGTATATATGGTTGCTCGATCATTCTGTAAACATGCATGCATATATCTATGTCTCTTTTTCCTTTCTTAGAAAAAAAAAAACATATATCTTTTTTCTGATTTGACATGGAGCTTTCGGTAATGTTGATTGATTAAGATTTCCAATTTGAGTTGCCAAAAAAAGATTTCCAATTTGACCCACCACCCTCAGAAGTACACTTCCTTTTCTAAATATTTTTCTCAAACCATTACTAAACTCTCACCAAGTTTAAGAAATATATGTATATATTGGTAGGGAGTTCTGCGAATCGATTCCCCACAACGGCTACTGGAAGGGGTTTAAATACCATAATTCTTGGACCTGCCCTGAATCCGGATTAGTCGGCCCAATGTGATTCGGAAACCGGATGGAAAATCAAAAACAAAAAAAGATCCCACTACTTGGAAAAACATTACATACGCACATGACTTTGTCATGGATCTAGAATTCATCTAGTGTTTGTGATGATTTCTAATGACTTATGCCATACTAAATTAATATTCTTTCCGATGTTTCGCTTAAAAAATATAAAATTTTATACATAGTTTTAATGGGATGGGGGTGGGGAAAGGTACCTTTAGTGTTTTCTAACAACCAGCGAGTGCTTAAAGAAAAGAAAACGAAGAAATTCTCAATCATCCACATGGATAATTGTTAGCAACATTTTAGTAAAACATCTGCAATCCAAAACTCCAACATCAATCCTAGTAACAATGAAACTCTACTCTCATCGAAGTATTTTTCAAAACAATAGATAAAAGTTTCACTTTCTTTAACAGTATAAAATTAATGTACCTCAAGAGGACAACATGATAAAGCATCAAAATGCTTGGAATTGAAGTAGAACGAAAAAATTAAACAAAGGCACGGGTCACCTTGTTAGATTTTTCGGTAACATATATACAAAAAATGTGTCATTATTGATAAGAAATGCTTGACATCAATGAAAAATACACTGGTAATATCTAGATCTGCATCAAATGTCATCACGTTTGATGATGGAAGACATATATGGCCTTGCGAGTAAGCCCTTATGGGCCCAAGGAAGGAATCCCAAAGACCATGAAGAAATCCCAACCAGTGCACCTCGAATAATGGATACACCAATACGTGTACTTAAGTAGCGTAACTGGGCATAAGGCACTTGGGCGCATGAGGAGTCTATTAGAGGGAGTAGAGGATATCTTTAAAAGGAAGGTGGAATAAAAGATAATGATGATAGCCAAACTAGGGGTTTGTTTGTTACGTTGTGACAAGTATAAGAGGTTATTTGTAACCTTTTAAAGTTCAAGGGGACAATTGCAGTTTCGGGACAAGTTTAAGAGGATATATATATATATATATATATACAATTAAGCCTTTCCTTTATGAGGAAGAATATTGCAAACAAGGAAAGATGTCACTTAAGACAAACACCGACCTATCATTAGAGGCTATAAATACCTATGTAACAATCTGGTTCGAAGAGGGTGGCGCCGGGGTGAGAAGGCATGTACAAGGAGCGGCCTTAAGGGATGACGATGAGGATATAAACGATAATCCCACATCGGAAATAAAGAGGAGAGAACTGAGCTTATAAGTGATATATGGACCCAATACATGCATGACACATTTTAAAGTCGTGCAGCCCAATGGTGACGGATTTGGGTAAGAGCGGACAATATCTGCATGATATTGAACCTCCATGTTACAATCTATCTGTAAGATAACAATAATATTTCAATACACATTTTCTGTTCAAAAATGTATACTAAATTTGAACAAAGTGACAATAATTGTCATTAAGACCCATAAGGTCCTGTACTTCTTGACTTATTTTCAACACATTTCAGCTCAATTCAGAAATTTTAGTCCAGTTCAGCAATTTCAGTTCTATTCAGTAATTTCAGTCCAGTTCAGCAATTTCAGTTCTATATAATGTATGTAAAAAACATTATTAGTAGCTAGCAGAAATGGTGTTAGGATAGTGGGCTTTTCACATCTTAATTGAGAGGTCATGGGTTCAAATCCTCATTCCCTCATTAATACTTTTTATTTCTTTCTCTCATTCTAACTCTTTTCTTTCTCTCATTAGTATTATCACATTCTTTACTTTTTCTTTCACATTATTATTATTATTATTTTTACTTATTTTTTCAATTATTCTTATTATAAATTATATTTTTTCCTTGAATTTAAATGTAAATTTATATATTTTTTCTTTTTTTCTTTCTAAATTCTATTATTTTGCGTCATTAATATTTTTTAATATTAATTGATTTTGCTATTTTGATTGGAACTATAGTCTTGTATCGTTAATTTTGGTATTTTTTTATACAAAACTAAAAGTGTATGGCAATTTATTTATTTTTGCTTAGAAACGTGTCCCACTTATATGAATTTCTGGATTCGCCACTCGATCTCTCGGAACATACGAGTGCAGCTGTCCCTCCATTTTTGGCAAAACTCAACTTTTTATTTCTGGATTGTACCCACTAACTCACTAGCTTCTCAATCTCACATCACATTATTCATTCTCAAAACTCAACCTCCCTCCCTCCTTCTCGGCCCTTTATCTATGTCCTTGGAAACAAACAAAATCAATCAAACTAAAACAAATTAATAAGGACACACATGGAATTGATATTAAATTTACATTTGAATTTCAGAAAAACATAAAATTAATTGTAAATTTAAAGTGGAAAATAGAATAAGTTACAAACAATAATAAAGAGAGAGATTTTAGTATACTCTTGGAGCACGACGACATGGTACTCCAAATCAATAAATGGTTGACATATATTACATCATCCAATAAGATTTTTGACAACGTGTAATTAATTAAAAATTTATTTTAATTAAAAATTTATATAAAATTCTAGACTGTAAAATAAAAATCCTAGACTCTAAAAACTAAACTCTAGACCCTAAATCATCAACCCTAGATACTAACATATGTGACGAGTCATCAAATTATTAGTCCGTAGTATCATGTCATCCGTACTCCAGTTAGTATTTTAAAATTTCTCTAATAAACAATAATGTGAAAAATGTAAAATGAGAAAATAATACTAATGGAAAAGGAAAAAAAGTTAGAAATAGAAAACAAACTTATTATTCTACCACCAACTCGGCTCACTCTTTCATTTGTTCAATGCATGCAATCTTATATATGTATTTTAATATTTTTCACACAAAATAATATATAATATTTTTACTTTTTTAGAGGGGGAGAGGGGGGCACGTGGTTCCTATGCCCCTTTAGATCCGCTTTGACAATTTTATCCTTATATCAAATAAATGAACAATCATATTCTAATGTTTGTTAAAAACTGTCAATCCTAAACTAACACAATATGAGGTGACACAAACTAATTATATCTCATATTTGTCTGAAGATAAAAAAATAATATATCTTACAAAAGAAAAAAAAATAAACATATAACTTGGATGAAATTACAATATATTGCTCAAGTTCGAGTTTTGTTTTTGATAATATTTTGTATTTGCTTACACGAAGTAGGAAACATATGGCAGCACAAGTACATGTGATGTGTTGCAGGGAGAAATTCATTTATTCCAAAAGATGTATTTATATATATACGCTAAAAAGAAAGAAAACATTTACAGTCTTGCTTTCGTTGACATAATTTTGGAAGCAATGGGACGTAAGAATGGGAAAGGTTTGTCATATTTCATAAGTCATTCCAACCCTCAGAAGTCTGGTTTTTGGGATTGAAAAAGCTTTCTCCCCTTGACTCATGTTCTTCCTCATGAAATCGTAGACGTAGTTCACTACAAACTTCTTGAACAAGGACGATTTCGGTTCTGCAACAACTTCTGCTTCTCCTAGAAGATAAACCACACCTTTATCCATTGCCTTCTGCACAGTTTGGATTTCTTCTTCGGCATTGGCATGTGCGGTAGTTCTATTGGTACTATGTGATCGGATGGAACCTGAAGAACCGCGGTTAGAATTGTTTAATTGGATGGAAGCTGATGAAATATGTGATGGATGACGTTGTTCTAGTGATTCCTCAACATGAACAGTTGACCCTCTTGTTGGCTTTCCATCTCTCTCTAATAGAGTGGAATGTTGGGGATTCTCCGGCTCCTCTACTAGACCACAAATCAAGTTTTCTTGGCGGATAAACTCCTTGAGGCCTTCGGCCAAATGGTGCTCGAAAACTTTAGTCTCTTCGATTGTATCTTTGTATCCGTACCTTACAACACAGCGGAACATTTTGTACTCTTTTGGCTCAACTTGTCGGAACAAGAATCTCTCCTCTGATGCCACCTTACTCACCGGAAGATACTTGATGGAAACAAAGACTAAAACTGAATGGACCGATGGGATGTTGGCCATGAAGTGAGGGAATATAGGAGGAATACCCTGCACAAGCTCAGAGTAAAGAAGTCCTACTCCTGGCATTCTCTTTATTGCTTGGTTTGCAGCCAGTTCTTTAATGTATTCGCCTGAAACCTTGTTTTCGAGCTCGTACAAGTATCGCCTTTCGTGCACGTAGTGCCATACTCCCATAACTATCATTAGAACAACTGAGAATCCTAGCGGAAGATAACCGCCATCTTTGAACTTGTATAATACAGCTGAAAGATACACGCACTCCACAAGCAAAAATACAACAAAGAACAGAACAATCCACCACGCCCTTGTCTTCCATACAACCAGCATTATAAGTGCAACCATCAAAGTAGTTATTACCATAACAGCAACTACTGCAATTCCTGCATTTATCCCGGGGATTTAAACATTTAGCGAACAAACACAACGAAAATATAATTGTAATTAAACCGACTAAGAGAAGAGAAGCTCACCATACGCATGGCCAATCTTTTCAGTAGTCTTGAAAGCAGCACAAACTATAACACAAGCAACCATGAGAAGATAGTTGATTTGTGGTATGTAAACCTGACCCTCATATTCGGCGGAAGTGTGTACAACATTTACTCTAGGAAAGCAACCGAGACTCAACGATTGAGACACGATTGCAAATGCGCCTGATATCATGGCCTGACTAGCAATTATCGCGGCTGCTACTGCGGAAACAAATGTTGGCCAATACAACGGATCTGCACATCATCAATTTACATCTATTACTTATCTGTGCATAACAATAAGAAGCGAATTGGTATCTAGACTTAAAAGATACCTACCTGGCACCGATTTGTAGAAAGTGTCAGACACATGCTCTGGGAATTTGGTCAAGTATGCTGCTTGCCCTGCATATGCTGATAGTAAAGCAGGCAACACCACACTTGAAAAACTAATCTGAAATGTCAATTATCCAATTTCATTAGCCATTTAATCAGACCGAATATTGATAACAAAAGAAACTCTTAATACTTGTAATTGCAATTGAATTGGAAGATGGTGCACTTACTTGGATAGCTTTGACATTGAAGTGACCGAGATCAGCAAACATAGCTTCAGTGCCTGTGATGCACATAACGACTCCACCGAGTGAAATCCATCCCTTCTTCCCATTTCTTTGGAAATATCGCCAAATGTAAACAGGATTCAAGGCACGCAGCACACCCAAATCATATTTGAATAAGTTGTAAAGCCCTATGCCACTTATAAACATAAACCACACACAAATGATTGGAGCAAATGCGAATCCGACTTTATCAGTCCCAAATCTTTGAACTGAGAATAAAGCAATCAAGATTGCTATGGAGATTCCCACTACAGCATCTGCATAGTCAACCATCCAATTCTATACATGTTACATAAATAAAAGTTTATGTAAATACAATATTTGTGTGAATTGAGCAGTGAAATGTACCTTGGCCAAGAGAATCAATCCCACTGACAGCTGAAAGAACTGCAGAAAACAAAGACAAATTAAAGATAATATACAATGCGAAACAGACAAGCCCTAAACTGTGAAATCAAAGTATGATGATGAGCAACACCTGAAATGCAAGGAGTAAGAACACCATCACCGATGACCATGGCAGTTCCGAGGATGGTGACGGTGAAAAGGATCAATTTGATATTTCTACTAGCCTCGAGAATCTCTTTAATCTTCTCAGCGCGTTTCAACTGCTTGGAAGGTAATTCCATGGTGTAGTTGGAGAGTTGACGATCTTCAGGTTGGTCATTTGGGATTAAACTCACCTTTGCATATTTGTTGAGCAATGAATACAGTGCAAAGGTTCCACCTGAAAGACATTCGCAGGCGACAAAGTCAACATATGCATTATATAAAGTGAAAGAAGAAGAAGAAGAAGAAGAAGAAGAAGAAGAAGAAGAGAGTGATCATACCATCGCCATTGTCATTGGCCTGTAACACAATGAAGACGTATTTGATGAGAGGGACAAGGAGCATGGTGTAGATGATGAGAGATAGCACGCCGATAATGTCATCTTTGTGGTTGATGTTGTCCGGGAAAGTGCTCGCATATACATAAAGTGGCGACGTTCCTATGTCCCCGTACACCACTCCTATGCTCTGAAACGCCAAGCTCAACGTTCTCCTCCAGTTATTCTGCACTTTCATTTTTACATTTTCAGTCTCTCATATCTTCTTTTTACATCTCTCAAACGTTTTCACAAGTTTTATTTTCTAAATAATTCATTTCATCTCTTCATCATAGACGTGAGCATTTTGTATTCACACCAAATCTCATCGTTGCATGCAACAATACTTCTTTAGAGAGTGGCTTTGTTTAAAACAACATATAACATTAATGAAAATGTACAGATATTTAAAAAAAGGTTGAGTTTTATTGACTTGACCAACTATATACTATATCTCAACTTTAGATGATTCAAATTCTATTTTTCTATTTTACTCCTTTTGTTCAGGTGGATTATATCCATGACCGTTAAATTATGTACTTTTTTTTTTTCGACGGAGTTAAATTATGTACTTAATAACATTATGACCCATAAATTTCAAAACTTAACATTGTGTTAATTACTATTGCAATACTTCTTCCTTCCCCATCCTCTGTGTAGATGGAAAATTATCATCCATTGAATATACAGGTCATCATTGTATCTCATTCCCCCTTATTTACTTATCTAAAAACTGTTTCCTTAATATTCTATCAAAAATATATAAATTAGAATTTTCTCGCATATATAATACTATAATATCACTATTTTTCTTTTGTCTCAGTACTCATTTTTTCAAAATTTAAGTTATTTCACTTATTATCAACAAAACAAATAATTATAAATTCAATAATATATAAAAAAAATACATACATATAAATAGATTATGAAATATATATTTTAAATAATTTATATAGAAAAATTCGGTTGAGATGGGATGGGGATCTCATGTGTGGGAGAGAGATCTCCATCCTTATCTCATCCCCATCTTAGAGCTCTTTCCTCCCCATCATCACTGCATGGAGAAAAGTAACCAGGATTTCATATCCTTATTGCGTGGATTTCCAATGGGGATGGAAAATCTATACTCAAGAAGCAACCTCAACTTCATTTTACTAAAATAATTACTTTTTTAAATATTGTGATCGCTCAGACATTAGATCACACTGTATTGTACAATTTATGGAAATAATATTGTTTTTATTATTATTATTATTATTATTGTGGAGCCGTTTGTTTTAAGAGAGAAAATAATTAATTAGAGACAGTTTTAAAATAACTCTCGTTTTATGCAGTAATTTTCACATGGTCTATGATTGACTATGTTAATGTGGTCAGTCACCGTTAAATCTGTATAATGCTGTTAGATCTAACGGTAATTAAAGTGACTGTCAGTCATGGACCATGTTAAAATTACTGCATTTTATGATATTTGATGTTTAGAGAAAAAAAAAGTTTCAAAATATTTGATGTTATACACTTTCTAAGAAGTATTAAATGAACTTTTTCCAACTTTGCCCTCATGATGATTGGCTAGGAATATGTACAGTCACTTAAGCATTAATTATTAGAGGGTAGTATGGTCAAATTGAACTCTTTTTAATGCTAATTAATGAGTTTTTTTTAATATGTTTGTAGTTTAAGGTTTCTATACACATATTAAGAAACTCATTAATTAGCATTAAAAAGATTTTGATATTACCATACTATCCTTTAATAATTAATACTCAAAATGACTCTACAAATTCATAGCCAATCATCATGAGGGTAAAGTTGGAAAATGTTCATTTAATGCTATTTGGAAAGTGTAAAATGTCAAATATTTTAAAAATTTTCTTTCTCCAAAACATCAACAGAGATTTGTTTAGGGGGATGAGATGAGATTTTTAGGGATGAGTTGAGATTTTAGGGCAATGCTTTGTTTGTTTAGGGGGATGAAGAGGGGGGATGGAAAAAAATTCTCATTTCATTCCCTAAAAATAAGAACATGGGGGTGTTACAGGATGAGATGGGAGGGGAAGGGGATGGAAATGACTAAGTTACCCCTCATTGGCCCACTCTTTCTTTTATTTATTTTTTAAAACTTAGGGGCTATTTAGTCATTTCCATCTCATTAACTCTTATCCTCCTCCCTAAACAAACAAAGGCTTATCCACCTATTATTCTTAATTTCATCTCAACTCACTCATCTTAATCCCAAATTTAATTTCATCTCATCCCCAATTCTAAACAAATGCCCTGCAAATATTATGAAACGAAGGGAGTACTAAATATATGAAATTCGTTTTAAAGGTCATTATCGATTGTTTATACTTGTGTATAATAAAAATGCCAATTGTAAAATACAAATTATAGGTATCATAATATTAATTTTTAAAGTTTAGATAGTGGCCTTCATTTATAAATATGAGGGGCTATGGACCCCCTCCTCGTAGTTCACTAAAATTTTATAAAATCCTTATATTTCTTGCATACTCAATTCTTATGTAATCTTTTGTACCAAAAACTTGTATACAATAAACCTTTTCCATTATTATATGTAAATACGTAAGGACTAAAGAAACATAGTACTTTAAGGTTTGAAGTATATAAATATGTTATTTATATATAGTGATGATCCGGTGAGAACCCATCCACGAGAAATTTTAAAATATTCCTGGAGTATGGATGACGTGATACTCCGAACTAATAATTCGATAACATGTAACATATGTTAGTATCTAGGGTCGATGATTTAGGGTTTAGGGTTTAGTTTTTAGGATCTAGAGTTTTTTTTTTCTTTTTGATAGGATCTAGAGTTTTTATTTTAGAGTTTAGAATTTTATATAAATTATTAACTAAAAATAAATTTATAATTAATTACACATTGTCAAAATCTTATTGGTTAATGTAACAGATGTCAACCATTTATTGGTTTGTACCACGTCATCGTGCTCTAGGAGCATACTAAAATCTTATTGGTTAATGTAACATATGTCAACCATTTATGTGAGAACTTTTTTATGGTTAGAATCCTCTCAAAACAATGTAATTTCAATAAGGACCACAATACATTTTTCCTTTTTATTTTAATTAAATGTCCAAGAGAGAGAAATTGTAGAGTGATGAGTCATCATTTGTTTCTTTAAAAAAAAAATGTTTTCCCGAATACTCCAAACTCCGATTTCGAATATTTTTATATGGATGGACTCGTATTGACGAGAAGCTCATTTTAAGATCCATGAAGCCCGGGTAAAAACGATGTTTTCAATTTTAGAACCTACAATTTTAATTTTAGAACACAAGATCTGGTTTCATCTTTTTTTGATACGATGTTTTAAATAATAATATATACGTTCTAAACATTTTGTATTCTAAAAGTTCAATAGAATGTTATAAAAAATATTTAGTTGATATCAAGAGCATATTTGCTTTCTCCTTTTATAATACATTAAAATTTGCGGCTTATGTTATAAAAAATATAATGTATGTTCTAATTGTTCTAACATGTTCTAAAATTTTAGAGTATGTTTACTAAATTACGTTACATAGTTCTAAATTTTGTGGAACAAATACTATTACATAGTTCTACAATTAATTTAAAGCTAATGAACATATGATCTAAATAACGTTACATGTGTTCTAAATTTTATAACTCGTGTTTTAGACAATATTACATGTGTTCTAAATAACGTTACATGTGTTTTAGAAAATAAAGTTCAATGTTTTAAACATTGTTTGTTATGTTCTAAATAGTTTAGAGGCGTATTTTATATGTTACAAATCGAATGTCGTATATCAATATCTAAAAATTAATTCATACAATCTAAACTGTGTGTCATATGTTCTATAACTAATTCAAAATAATTTATAGCTTTAATATATAAATTTAATTATTATTTTTGTGGTAAGACATACTTTTAAAATATATAAAATATGGTTTCTATAAAATGAAAATTGACTAATTGGGTGCAGTTAACCAATTAGTGGTATTATTTTTTTAGAAGAACTAATGGCAGTTTAATTTCTATAAATGTGTTAACCCAAAATCAACTCATAATTAGGTCAAACTGCATTTAATAAAATAATACAACGATTAATCCATTAATAAAATTTTACCATAGCACTTTTATAAACATTTTAGTAATGTTTCTCTGGAAAAAAGATTAGAGTTTATTATATCAAATGAAATTTACCTTAGAAGAAGTGGAGTGAGTTTGAGAGTTGGAAAATGTGGCAGCTTCCAAATTGAGGGAGTCAACACGACGCAGTTTTGCCCATGATATCTTCCGGTCTTTCATCTTCTTCATACTATTAGTAGTATTCTCCTCTGATATTTCTTCTTTCATCTCCATTTCCACTTCTGCTGCCATCTTTATTCTTAATTATACTCAATGTTGGTTCTGCTCACCTTTATGCTCATTTCTTCCACATTTATAGCACTAGCTTTTCTGTTTATAAATTATAAATTGTTTTTCCAATTTTCAATTATTGCACACATGTATGATGCTACTTTTATAAATTACTTACTTTCTGACTTCTTGTTTATGCCTTTTATATTTATTGTCTGACTAAGTTTATTAAATCTATAAAATAATAGCAAAGACATCAAACAAATCTCCCATCTCAGATTCAACTCCTTATACTTCTTTTAGGTTCTCTTCAATTTTAATGCTCCAATCTAACTACTCCACATAATATCCTAGTAATCCTCAATTTCAGAAGTTCATTATTTATGAAAATAATAAATGTAACGCTAATATCATAATCGTGTTTGTCGCTTTTTTTCACTTAGCCTTATCACTCAATGGACAACCTTATTAACTATTTAAATTTGTATTTTTATTTCATTTAGCCCCTTCAACTTGTTAATGTACATTTTTTTTCTGTTGACATGACAATGACATGATGCCAAACTATATAAGAGGTAATACATGTCAACACAAAATGAGCAAATTAAGTGTATTACTTTTAATGGAGAAAAAATCTGCTGTCCCCAAATTGGTGTCCCCAACCATGTCCCACTCACACAAAATTAATTAAAATAATTAAAATTAATAAATCATGTGGGCTCCACTTATCTCCCACATAAAAAAACTGAATTTATGTGAGTGGGACATGGTTGGGGACACCAATTTGGGGACAGCAGATTTTTTTCCCTTTTAATGTGTTACTAATAAAGTGACAGTTACATTGAGGAGGCCAAATAAAAAATGGACAAATTCAAATAACTGTAAAATCTTAGTCATAAAAAATTGTTTCACACAAAATCTTTATTAAATAGTTATATCATTGAATATCTTCAAAATCTTCAATTTCTAATATTTTTTATGTTGTATTGTATGTATATCAAGTATTATGTGTTCTATGTTTGTGATCTTCTTCATGTATTCTGAAATTAAGGTTAGTGTGGATTGTGTTGGTTTGAAGTATGCTACGCCCTCCATCAATGATTGTTCGGGAAAAGGGATTGTTTGTGAAGAGGGTGATCTCGTAGTGGTGCCAGCAGAAAACAATTCCATAATTTGTGAGATGGTTTTAAGTATCAAAGAGACGTTATCTTATATAAAATCTTTGAAGTACAAGAATGTGATTATAGAATCAAACTCATAGTTTTGTGAATATGTGATGAAATTTCTGAGTTTGATTCTATTATTAGTTAATATATTGTTTGTTTGTTTGCTCGAAAATTCTTTCAAAATTTACTTTGTGCCCAAGCAAGCGAATTTGGTTGCTGATCGTATTGCTAGGGCTTTTAAGTTCTATGCTAGCCTTTCTTTTTGGTTTGAGATTTCGATTTTCTGTGATCTCTTACTTTCAATTTGTAATTATTCTTATGTTCAATATATATCTTATCACTTCTTTTTCCTTTCATAGTTATTTGGGAAAAGTTTTTTTAATGAGACTACTTTAAATTCGTATATATAATTCAATACTTGCAGTGTAGTATTTAAGTTTTCAAATATTTATTGTTTTGACTTTATCAAATAACACCTTTGTTATATAAATTATTGAGTTTTTTAGCGATCACTAGTATTTAAAGAACCACAATTTTTGGAAGAAAGCTTGATACCATAATCCACCAAACTGTTTTTCAAAAATTGAATTAGTCGACATTCATTGTGGTGTTTGAAAACCAGTTAACTAATAAAAAAAACATGAGAAAAATAATAATCACAGCAATGAACATATTATTCCAAGACTTATTTACAGAATCATTATTGATATAAAAAGAAAAGAAAATAAAGTATAGAATCACTATTAATTGTAACCTATATTTATTTTCAACAAGCCGCGTAAATATCGTGTTCATAATGTTGTACTGTATTGTATTCATGTTTGTTTATTTAAATCCAACAAGTCAACTTCTCAACTTAATTATATTTAAATCCATTATTGATCGTTTATTTTTTTGTCAGAAAGATTAATTAAATCCATTATTGATCTTAGTTAACTTTAATTGTGAATAAATGAGATCATCAAAGGTAGCTCGTAGATCACAAATTTGTAAAATAATTGTCAATATGAATAGTGATGGCAGATTGAGGACAGGTATATTATATTCTGGGCTTAAACTTTATGTACGGCATAAATATGTACATTTTATTTTTCTTTGTAAATAATCCTAGTTTTCTATGTAAAACAATAAATTACTCCACTTATTATTATCTATTGAAACCTTAAAAAGATAAAAAGTAATGCTAATTAATAACGAAAAGATAGGAACAATTTTGTCTTAAAAATCTAATGTTATAAATATTCTGAAACAAAAAATTTTTCTCGGCGACAAATAATAAAGGGAGACATTAACATATACATATATTTCGTTGTAGCTTGTGAGAATAAAAGGCCAACCAAGCCGCCCATATAGAAACTACATTTGTTTTCTTATGAAATAAAACGGTAAGTATTACTATTAAACTAATATTATTGGATGATTACAATTACAATAATAGAATTCTGTTGAATACATTGAATATCAATAATGCGTTTAATTATTCACCAGAAAGATAATATATTGAACTAAATTAATCGAACGTGAAAACTATATTTGAAGTCATAGAATAGAAAATACTGCCTAGTCACTGAAAATTTGAACATTCAACCCTTACAATTCGGTAGTTTGTCATGTACCAATGTATATAGCTGACTTTTTTAGGAGAATAATAACTAACAAATAATGAGAAAAAGTAATTTCCATATTAACTTATTCTGTAAAAAGTCCCCGAAGTATGGAATACCGTTCCTCCCTTTGCAGATTTGCACTACGTAAATTGATTTCGGGAATACTGGCGAATCCAATGTTGGATTATTGGAGAGCCGGTTTTATACCTAGGGAATCTAGCGTATCGATTTCCGGGAAAGATTCTCTCTTCTTCTTTGGAGGCCCCTGTGCTAAAATATGTCGTAGAATCTATAGATCTTTAATAATTAATATAATTTGTCAGAACTACGTATTTGTCCATTGGAGTTTTCATTTACGGGTCCTCAAAATTTTATTCAGTCAAAAGTTTCATACAATTCAGCACCTATATAAACTATAACATCAAAACAAGCTATTTACTCCATAAAAGATAATTTAATTTAACACTAAGCTCTTTAATTTTTTTGCCCTAAATATTTCGGGACCCTGTGCGAGGGGGCGCCTTGCACCCCTCATCTACGGCCCTGCGGACACAAACCCCATTACCATAATAGCATATAAACCAGAGCGAATTCACCTGTTAACACATACTTATTGTGCTTCTTAATTCCTTCTGCTGCTTCTGACTTTTCTGCCATTCCTCTCTTCTGTTCCATCCTCATCCTCATCACCATTCCTCTCCATCATGAATGAAGGAATAACATCTATGGATGTTCGTGAGATTAAAGACCAATGGTGGAGTATTTGTGTCAGAAAGTCAGTGTCTCAGTGTTGCAGGCACCATGATTATGATTTCAATTAATTATTTTCGTTTTAGCTTTTAATAATGAATTTTTGATAGAGTCAATAAGAGTTGATATGAGCAAAAAGGTGTGCATTTTCTGTTTGAATAGTTTGATTTTCGAGTCGTCATTTTGTCAAATTTTAACTGTTATTTGTAAGTAATTTGTAAATACAACTGTAAATTAATTCTCATATTGAGATCTAGATATGTCATGATCTTGTAAGTGTGTAGACCTACAATAAGGTTAACTTTTCTAAAGGAGATTGAATTTTTATGGAAAGTGGAAAGAAGGAAAAAAACAATTGACATGACCATGAATTATTATTGGCATAATGTTAGACTAATTTGAGTTCACCGAAAAATCCCCTATAAAAGATATATGTGCTGACCAAATTAGATTGCTCCATATGAGAGCAATGATCCAACTTCCAGCCTCTCTAAGGGACGAGAATGAATCACTTGCCATCAAAGTTGGTTGAAAGAAAGAAAAATTAAAATGAAATAGAAAAACTAATGCGCGTGCTAATTCAGAAACTGTATATATATTTACAGCTAAACTCCATGATAATAAATTGTGAGGAAAGGAAAAAAAAAAACTCTCCACAATAAATAGAGAAAAAGAGAAATATAAGAAAGAAAAGTGAAGGGTAGGTCGTAGATGAATGAATAATTGATGGATCAATGAGATCGTGGTTTGACTCCAACGGACTTGAGGGTCTCCGGGGTATTCCGGGAACTGTGCGCATGCAATAATATAATTAGAATGAATTATGAAATAATTTATATATGAAGGAATGAGAGAAGAGAGAGTACTGACGAAGCAAGAGGAGTGGGAGAGTCCTGTTGAATGTGAGCAACCTTCCTGAGGAATGATTTCTTGATGAAGTTATGGCTGCCTTTGACGAGGGAATCCGGTGTATCGATCTCCGGGAAAGATTCTCTCTTCTTCTTGGAGAAGTAATTACCAGGAGCATGTAGCAGCTGCTGCTTTGCTGTGTGTATTCCTATGCATAATGCTAGGGTCACAAACCCCCCTATCATATAAATTGGTGCGTATTCACCTGTTATCGCATACTTATTGTACTTCTGAATCCCTTCCGCTGCTTCTGATCTTGCTGCCATTCCCCTCTTCTGTTCCATCCTCATCCTCATCACCATTCCTCTCCATTGCCTCTGCATTCATTCATGAATTAAACAAATAACATCACACACACATATATAACAATTCATTCCTTAATTATCATTGCACTTACTACTGCTGCGTTCATCTTCGTAGCCATTATTATTTATTTTTCTTTCTGGATTAACTTTGATTAATTTCTATATGCTTTGATTTCTACGTCCAATCTAATCCGAGATGAATGCACGCATGCGAGTGAGTTCATTTATTTAGTTATATATACATGATGTATTTCTACATATGCTACAAATTAGCAGCTTTTTTTGGATCCATATATACTCAAGAAGGATCAATGCCGATAATATTGAATCCATGGAGTTGTTTTTTGAATGCTTCCTTTTCCCTCTCTGATTTTTCGGCATTCCTTTCATTGTAGACCCTAAATTGGCTTTTTTCCTCTACATAATAATTCAATTGAGTTGCTTATTCTTAGGAATAATTTCATGAAAATATTTTCAATTCTTTTTTGAATAAAAAGCAGAGGACAAGGAAGGACAATATATTTTCAACTTTGAATATTTCACTTTTCTTGAGCATTAATTCTATTTTTAATTAAAGACTAAGCTTCTAAATGAACAGATTAATCCTTGATCAATTTCGTTCTTTAACCGTTATAGGCCATTGATCAATCATATTTTTAGCATATAGTGTCAACATTCAGAGCCGACTCCAACTCTAAGGAGGGCGTAAAGCAAAATTATTCAATTAGTTATTTTGTAAACCATACACTTAAAAGAGAGTTCTAAGTTTCTTTTTAATCTATACTAAATATAAAACCTAACCCCTCCAAAACCATGTAGTGTTGCCACATCAGCTTTTTACGCAATTATATTCACTTTACATTTGAGTTCATTTTTAATCTTTTAATTTATTTTAGATGTTGAGAAATATTCTATTCATTTTTACAGCTCATTATTTGTTTTAAATGTTTTGCATTTCAGTTTCTAAAAATGAAATAAACACTCATCATTTTACTGTTGAGGCTCTATTATGCTATAATTAAAACGCAACTGTTGTATTATTCTTTTCTCTCTTCTCTACACTTCACCTCAATTAGATGCTTCATATTCATCCAAACGTTTCAAATTTCAATATTAAGTTTTGTTTACATTTTGAAAGTAACAGTTCTTTTATTTAATAGTATACTTGAATGCTACTTGAGGATAACCATGGATAACCATGTATAAAAACCACCAAAATCATGGTGCAAAAACTCACAATTTGACTAAATACATCTTTTATTCTTTTGTATATATATGTAATGTAGAGAAATATCAGAATTTGATTTAATCGAAGAAGTAATTCGTGTTGCAGAATCGATGAGGTAAGCCTATATATGGTGTTGATCAGACGAGTGTTTTTGTATGTCAAGATTATAGATATTTAAATTGAGAATTTAATGATTATCATCCATCTATTCATCATTCAGTAAAATGTTAGTGAAAAAACTCAATTCTTTTAAAGCACAGTTTATGAAAATAATGGTCCAGGAAAATTTTATTTTTTACTTTTAAATGTTTTAGTTTAATGGTAATTTAGATTAAGAGAGAAAATATGGTTGATTGTGGAGAGAAAGTTTTGAAAATGATGATTCGAAAATCCAAAATTATAATTCAATAGATTTAGTTCTTCTAAGCATGCAACTCTATTCTTAGACTTTTCATTATCAAATCAATGTCAAATTTTGTTATTTTTGTTTGATCAATGGTAAAAAGGAGCAATTTTTGTTAGTACAATATGAAATTTTTGTTCCATAATGTTAAGGTTTGAAGTTCAACAACAATATTGAAAAGACGATGGTTGCGGTTACTCAAAATTAGCTTATTTGCATAACTCTATGCAATTTCTATTATTGTTCATCACCTAAAAAGAATGAATGGTTGGAAGTAACAAGCAATGAGGAGCTAATTATATATCTTGAAATAATACGAAATAAAACACTTACCATTTCGCTTATGATTATAGTCATGACTCAGCTGAAAGAACAATGTATTTCATAATTTTCAAGTTCGATGATGTAAATTTTTGCTTAGTTTACTTCGTAAGAAATTTATCATTCTATTGTTGGCGCAATTATAGTCTACAAGTTTAGTTTATTTATTTATTTCCAATTGTTAAAAACTTAATAAGAAAATAGCTTAAATATTATTATATATCCGCGCAACGCGGGAGGTGTTAGCCTAGTATATATAAAATTTATTCTCCTACATTTCTTCTATACTAATTCTTTGAATTTTATTTTTTTTTATATTTAGTAGCAAGTTCTTTTCTCTTTGTGGCCTGCCATTAATATTGTCATGGTAAAGACTAGAAAAGAGAAGAGGAAGAGGTTAATGTTACTGCAACCGTAATAGAAGAAAATGAAGAACAAATAAATCATGCCTGTTACTTCCAATAAACAATTTATATATACAAAACTAAAAATAAACACAGTAATTACATAAATATGACAATAAGAAATTTTCTACTTGAACGTGGATTTTTCTGTGGTTACTTTATTTTTTACAAAGTAACCATCACTTTGTTCACAATCACCATTAGATTAGTGGATAAAATCTAATCTAATGGTCATAAAAAACAAAGTAAATTACTTCAAAGTAATCATAGAAAGCACCCTTAAACTTTTAACATTTATTTTATTTTTTGAAATCGTATGATATTTGTTATAATAATGACTTATTTTGGGTTGTAAATGTACTTGTGTTTTCATGAACTAAAAATATACTAAGCTTACAGTAATGTACACCTGTCGACATTCAAAATATATTATTTCTTTTTGAAAAATTCAAAATATATACTAGTAATTATGAGTGAAGTTTATGATTACTTTATTTTTGTTGTTACTTTATCTCATTATGTCAATTTTTACACTGTCCAACTGACGAACATTGGAAAGCTGTTAAACGGGTTCTTCGCTATATCCAAGGTACTCCTAATTATGGTCTTGCTTTCTCTCACTCCCCGATAACACAGTTGCACTGTTACACTGATAGTGTTTGGAGAGGGTGTCTTGATGACTGTAGATCCACTGGTGCGTATTGTGTATATCTTGGCAAATCTCTTGTGTCCTGGTATACTCGTAAACAATCAACTATTGCTCGTTCTTCTACTAAAAGTGAATACAAAGCTGTGGCCAATGCTATAAGAGAACTCTTATGGCTTCGCTCACTTCTGTCTGATCTTGGTCAACCCCTTCGACTACCGATCCAACTCTGGTGTGATAATTTCAGTGCAATTTATCTCACGCTTAATCCGGTTTTTCATGCTCGTACTCAGCATATCGAGTTGGATTATCATTTTGTTTGTGAACGAGTTCAGAGTGGTTTTCTCACTGTTCGATTCATTCCCACAAAAGATCAGGTTGCTGACATTCTTAACAAACCTTTAGCCACGACTCGCTTTCAGACTCTTTAGGAACGCCTCATGGTCTCGCCGCGGCATCGGTTTGCGGGGGATATTAGACAATATTATTTGTGTTCTAAGATCATTGTGTCTCTTCCAAGTTCTTTGGGTTTCTTGCAAGGTTATTGCGTGACTCCTAAGTCAATTATCATTAACACTGATTAGTCTTGTTTCGTTTTGTTAGATAGGAAAATATTTTTTACCATAACTTGTGGTTGTATCTTGTTCATATATCATTTTCTGTAATCTCCATTGTTAATCAAGTAATTCATTTCTCTCAATTGAGTTTATCAACTGGAGATGGCAGCGGATGCGGCCGCGGTAGAATTCGTACCTTAGTCTTTTGGTTTTTTTTATGAAGTATCCGAACGTACACTGAGCCAATTAATCTGAATTCAAAGCGGGTCCAAGGATTATGATATTTAAACTCCTCCCAATCGCCGTTGTGGGGATCAATTGGCAGACCTCCCTACCAAGGTGCAGCCCGCTACCAGTGACCAACCAACAATTGTAAGATCAACTACTTTTCTTTATTTATTTACTATCTGATTATTGCTTCATAACTCAAACTTACTATTTGATGCTAGTATTTTTTGTATATGCAGTTTAAAGAAATGAAAATATTACATCTATAGGAATTTGGTTTGTATATTGTAAAATTAACAGCACAGCTTCCATAATTATTTCACTATGAAAACTCTATTAAAGGTCTGGCATTATGAATTTTATTCTATAAAGAAGTAAGACTGGCATTGTCTAAAGTGAGGTTTTTCCACCACCATTTGCAGCAATTTCCATGCGTATATTAAAGAAAGAAAAACAATTGTCTCATTTTCGTATTGAGATTAGTTCCTTCCACATTGTGTTTCAGTTATTTTAGAATATTGGATTTTCTTACCCTCTGAATGAACCTGGAAACTTCTGCATATTATTAAATTTCTACAACATGTTTGAGCATAGTCAGGACAAACTATTGGACAAAATTAATAAATGAAAGATCCCAAAAACCAAAGTCAATTCATTATTTAAATTTACATTATCAAAAAGGGGTACACGTAAACTTTGATCTTGAACAAAAAAAGAAAAAGAAAAACAGGCAATAGCAGATGCAAATATGATTAGAAGGAAACTTTTGCATCTGTTTTTCTGGTAAGCTTAACTGTTATCCACCCAAAATTAGAAATACTGAAGTCTCCAAAATAGAGTATAGAGAAAAGTAACAGTAATATAATAATAATAATAATAACATATATAGTAATAGTGAATAGAGTTCAAAGAAAGAAGGAAGCTGATGAAGGCATATCAAAGGCATGATCAGAGACAGATGATAGCCTGTTCATATTCTGATTGGTGGCATCCAAGCCCAAAAACTGCCCAGTTGATGCAGTGTCAGCTGGCCCATCAAGCAATGGCTGTGCAGCAGAAAACCCGAAAAACTCGGTCTCATTCCAAAACTCATTATCCAAATAGCAATTTGAAGTAGTGATATCAGGAGGCAAAGGAGGTAGCTCAACATTAATAATATTGTCATTATGGTCACCACAAGAAGACAAAGGCAAGAAAGACCCGGACCCGGAGCCATGAACACCCCATTGTTCAGCAGCAGCATAATAGTAATTAGGAACAGATTGATGATTAATGGTAGAGTCTTGAGGAGCATGAGTGAAAAGCAGGTGAGTGTGAGGAGGAGGTGGTAAAAGAGCATTGAGATGTTGAGTTTCGTCGTCGGGTGAAATGATGGAGGTAACAGAAGAACCAGCAGGCATATCGGAGTATACAAAGTTGGTACGAGCCTTGAAACCTCGCATGGAGCGAGCAGAGCGATCGTAGGCCAAAGCAGCTTCTTCGGCAGTGTCAAAAGTGCCGAGCCAATGCCTCTCTTTGGTGGATGGGTCTCTTATCTCTGCTGCATATCTTCCCCATGGCCGCCTTCGAACTCCCAAGTATCTCACTCCACCTAATTCTTGTGCATTGTTTTCTTGCTTCCCTCTCACGGCGTCGTTTTGTTGCTTTCTTTTTGCTTTAGAGGGGGATGCTGATGCTGATACTGATGACTTCTTCTTTGTGTTTCTGCTCAAATCCATCTCAAGATTACTTCTTTCTCTTATTTTCTCTCTCAGGATTAATTCATTAATATAGTAATTAAGGATTTGTTATTCATCAGCCGTTGCATGAGCTCTGTTTAAATAAGGAGATTATTGTCTGCCATAATTATTGTATTAATAATTCATTTACGTTCTTTACCATCATTGCCCTTTTTATTACTCCACTTTTCTATTTAGTATTAGCTTTTTTATCCAACCTACGTTTCTTAATCATCATATCACTTAATGATCGATTTCATCATAACTAGTGGCCGGTCTATTAATTCTTAGCTTATCCTGTATAATATATGCAACAGGCCCACCTCTAGTCAAATTTAACTGTTGTAGAGGAAGCTTATAATAAGCTTAGTAATTATACTATTATTAAGGGTTTTCTTGAAGGAAAATATTTTAAGTGTTTTTCTTGTTTTTTAAAAAATAACTATTACATCATTATATATTTGTACAATTGAATTAGCTATTAAATTTGATTTAATGGTGATGAAAATAAGGCAATAGTTAGATTATGTTCTATATGGATGTACTGAACTGATCAGAATCGTACTTAATTTTATAGAATTTGCTGAATTAGCTAATCTTGGCTAAATACGTAATGAACTTTGTTGAACTGATCTGAATTTAATTGAAATGAAGTTGTAGAACTTATAAGTTATAAAGAACAAAAACTCGTACAATTTTAAATAACAAAAAAAAACCTATCATCATTAGTGTAATATACACCCATAACATCTTTAATTATAGACATCTCTGATTATAAATAGAGTGTTTAACCACTATAATAAATCAAGATTAATCATGGATTGTACGAACAAAATCATTAGATCAACGCAACAGAAGCTTAACATATAATTTGCAAATTCAGACCAACCTGCATCACATGATTGTTGGATGCTATAACCATGATCAAGTTATCATTGACCCCATCATCACTCCTTTTTTTTTATCAGTGTACCCATCACATTCCTTTTAATTTATTTTTAAGTGTCTTAATTATCCTTAACTTCTCAAAAAAAAGTTATTCACGGGTTAAACTTATTTTAAAAAAGAAAAATTCACAATTACGCTTACAATAAATAATAAAGGAAAACTATTCACTTCAACATGACGAATTCATAACCTTTTTATTCATAAGTAAAGTGTTTAACAGCTAGCTAAAACTTTCACCACACAACTTATATAGTCCTCAATAATATTACTTAAAATGCCATGACTAATCCTTTAAATAAAAGGTCTCAAAAATTTATTCAGAAAAAAGCTAATTTCTTTTAAAAGTTCATGGTTATTTTGTAGGTTTATAAAATCTGAATTTTATTCAAGAATTTAAAAGAATTAATATATATATATATCAATTAAAATGAATGTTTTTATGAGAGATTACTCTACAAACAAATATCTATTGTCATTATACAATTTATAAAGCAGTAATGGCTACGTGAAAGTATTAAACTTCCTTTTTTATAAATAATTAGAGTCTAATTTATCTATTTAATACATGACTCTGAAATGTTTAAGACGGCCTCGTAAAATGTTCTTCTTTTATTTACAAGGTTTAAGGTTCGAGTTTTCACTTCATCAAAATTTAGCTATTATTTAAATATCATTATGAATTTTTATTGAGATATGTAATTTGACATAGGTTAAGTTAAAAGATATAAATTGCTTTATGCAAGTTGGGGAAGTTAACAAACATTTTATGAGCTCAGAAGATCAATCACAAAATTAAAAAGCTAATGGTACGTATATTAAGCATTTTTTCAATTGACCACCTTTTATCTCTCAAGTTGATTCTGTATAATGTATAGTATTAGATATTTACATAATTAAAAATAAATAAATCATGATACTAATATGCACGCACATAAAAAGGTCATGTTATCCTATATAGCTATAGAGTATGTTATAATTAATTAGTGTAATAATTAGATAAATATGCATATGGGCAGAAAAGAGGCCTTTTGATGACTTGGAAGAGAAAGGAGAATACGTTTATGATTATGTGAGCGAGGCATAGGCATAGGCATGTGCATCCAATTTCAATTTGAGGCTATTCTAATGATAAGTTCCACAATCCTTCTAATCTTTTCAAACTTTTTGCACTTGGTTTTCAATCCCATGCATATACAAACTACTTTTCCCAATTTTTATAAATTTGTCATCTTTTCTTTTATTAATACTATATATATTTATCAACACTAATTAGTCCAAATTAATGTGTTGGGTTGCATGTGAGAAGGTGGTATTAAGACTATACTTTTTCGATCAAAACAATCACTACAAAAAAGACCTACTTCCCAATTTCAGATTAGCTAGGTTCTTCCTATAACTTTGAACTAAATTAATTTGACTCTGCCAATATATTCTTCTTTTTCAAAAAAATAAAATAAAGAATAAGTTCAACAAAAAAAACAAAATGAAAATTACCTAATATTATGTTTGGTCCTTTACGATATCTTCTATTATTTATCTTTTATACATTCAAATTAAACATTGTCAGTTGCATTTGATCATACTTAATTAGTTCATACAATTTAGATAAGCATATGTTTGTCCACTCCCTAAGATCAGAAAATTAAAAAATTCGATATGATAATTATTAAATTTTGACGAAGTATAAAATCATTCTTCAACATAACATAACAGGTATATTCAACTTAGTACTATTTGTCCCAACCCTCATTTAGTTTAAGTTAATTAATTAAATGAACCCTAGTTGATTAGTTTAATTAAAAGAGAAATAGTATATGAAATGTATGCTTATGGTTTATAAGTGGATTCAGAGTCAAAAGTTTGCATAGAATTGAGAGTTAGAAAGAGAGAGTGAATGGTCAAAGTCGTCATATAATAGTAGCATAGTATACCTTCAATTCAATTAGGTAGGTAGCTTTTGGGCTTACTTAAGAGGAGGGTTAAAATTTAAAACATGAAAAGTTAATTATTATTGACCAAAAGAGAAAATGTAAATATAATAACATGATAAAATAATTAATAGATAATTGTTGGAAGCAAAAAAGGATGTCCTTTTCTCCATGTGCAATCTCCGCAAGTGCTTCATACTTTAGCCAAGGACAAACATTTAACAACTCCGAAACATTAATCCAATTTCGCTTTGTGATCAATTCAGTTTTAGTAATGTCTAATTAGCCCATTTTAACAAAAGTATTATTCATATTTAAATTTAGCCTCTATCGAAGTAGTATGTACAAAATAGATATTTTTATTATGAAAAAACAATGTTTTTGGAGGGTTTTTTGTTTTAACATAATAGCACAATTTAAGCTAATTTTTCGAAATGCTTTTTTTAAGAACTTAACGATTTCCTAAATCTGCGTTTTAGATTTATGGTACCTTTTAAAAATTGTAACAAAAAAGTACGACAGAGGAGTACCCTTTGTCTTGTTGGTAAGAGCAAACCTAACCACTTTCGAAAACATTGAAGCTGGAGAAATTGATGGACAATAAAAGACTACCTTTCTCGTCTTAAATATTACTAGTAGTATAATTAAGGTTTGAACTTAATTTTAATTCATTTGATTCGTGCAAACTTATATCCCAAATATTGACTCTCTCTCTCTCTATACTAATTAACGTTCCTTGGATTGGATCATCAACTAGTATTCATTCAATATTTAACTTCTGACCCTAAATTTACTTGGTGAGATTTACTTCTTTACGTATTCAAAATGGGTAAAATCTCAACTATTTATATTAGTTGATGTTTTCATTAATTGAAGATAATTCAGTAGACAAATCAATCTTTATAAATAATAGACTGTGAGCCAAAAATAAAAATTTCGTAGACCAAATGTTACAAAAAGAATCAACAGGGTTGTACCATATATATAACTATCCAAAATATGAAGTACCCATTTTGAGAAGTTAATTAGTGAAGTAGTGATCTTAATTTATCGATCAATGTAGAACTGCTTATTAAATCAAAAAATGAAGAAGCTGTACAAATGATGAATGATGGAACTAGCATATCAAGTAATGAAAAGCTACAGTTCCAAGAAATGAGGAAAGAGCTTAATCAGCAGCAAATTGACGGAAATACAACGACCCTTGAAACACAAAAGATTCTTTCCTTCCTATCTCTCCAAAATTCAAATCACATACACCGCAAGCAGCCCCCTAATCTGAGCCTGCAGAGTCTTTCCACCAGCTTTTCTGCACATCCAGCTTAGCTTATCATTCGAGTCCTCGGAATACGCCCAATCTTCACATTGCATCTCTCTGAAATCACCACCAAAATATGAGTAGTCCCACAAAACACACATCTATTATCCAAAGACTATTGATTTTTATCAGCCTAGTTTTAACAGCAAGCTTTTCTGTGCATAATAAGCCATAAAATAAAGCTGATCCTAGGAATCTGAGGAGCATCCCACACCAATTGAAATGCTTGGACCCCTAAGAGTTGCCTCCCATCCTTACCTAATTGAATCCTCTCTATCTAAATCAATATTGAACGAACTAACAGTCCAAATTTGTTCAACATAATCAGAAACTGGTTCAGGACGATGCAAATGACCCTTCCCCCAACAATCAGCAATCACAGCATAAGGACACACATCAGCATCATTAATATCTACTTCACGAAATAGCCGCAACAATCTTCTTCCATTCACCCATGGATCCAACCAAACAGAAAACTGAATCCCATTACCCAGTATATAAAACCAGCAAACACACTTCTAACCTTCAATTAATTAGAATGAGAACAGCAATTAATATATAGTATTATTGAAACATAGCATTCCTTTTTTAAACATGCTTGTTACTTAATATACTCAAAAAGCATCAAAATTTGACGTAGAATTTAACTAGTAATCAAGAGGAAAGCTACACCAAGTACTGCATTAACTCCAGTTGCCTCAAAGGCCACACGACATGCAGCTTCAGCAAGGCTCTCGTCATCTTCCCATCCACCCTTCAGAAAAACAGAGACAAAAACAACTATCAGTTTTACTCTCTTCTTCAGCTTCTTCAACTTTCCCTTAATCTTCTATCTGTTGAAGTCTTTAAGATAATAAAACGATCCTTGGAGTTGTATAATTATAACAGTCTATGCTTTCAAGTTTTGTGATGCTTTGGCATCAAAGCACTTGTTTTTTCAATTTATTTTAGTATCTGGTCAAAACATTGATCTGATTACCATAACAATTGACTGGTGAACATATGAGTAAAATGATTTGCCAATTGAAAGACCAAAAAAAGAAGCAAACTAACTTAATACGCTCAAACCGGCATACTTTTGAACAAGAACTAACGATGATAACCATCTGTAGAAAACACCTGAAAATAAGAGAATAGAAAATCAAATTTGCAAATTCAAAAGCAGGAAAATTAAACAGAGATGAAGAACGAAAGAAAAGCTTACAAGAGTTTTGTTTGATTTGGATAATCTTCTTCAGCATACCATTAAACTAGCAACAAGGTCGGAGGCGCAAGGGAGCACGATGTTGTCTTTAAATTCCATGACAAGAATCATCTTCCAGAAATCCATGTTAAGTAAATCTGTTTTACCCAGAATAGTTGAAACTGACACTAACAGATCATCATGCTTTTCCTGAAACAGCAAGTTAACAAATTTACATAAATGAGGAGGAAGAGGAGCAAACCCCTTGAAAATCATCTCATCCAACACAAAGGTTGCTTCCTTGAACTGCATCCCATTACAAAGCCCGTCGAAAATAATCCTAAAAGACACAACATCAGGTGCACAGCCAAGTCTTGGCATATCTTCAAACAAGTCTTTTGCTCCACTCCATTTTCCATCCTTACATAACTCACCAAGTATGACATTATAACTAATAACATCGGGTTTACATCCCTTTTCCTTCATTTCTTCCAAAATCTTGTAAGCAGTTTCAAAATCTTTGTCCTTACATAACCCATTGATCATTACATTATAAGTCGCGGTATCAGGTTTGCAACCCTTTGATTTCATTTCCTGAACAAGTCCGTAAACTTCCTCTTTTCTACCAACCGCAAAAAGAGCATGAATTAAAGTAGAATAAATCGGTGCGTCCAATTGGACACCATCCCTAACCATCTCCTCCTTGAGCACAAAAGCTGAATCTACCTGACCGATTCTACAAAGACCCTTGATCAATGAAGCGTAGACATATCTGTCAGGGCTTAGTCCATGTACCTCAACCATACGCTTCTTCAATTTGAAAGCCTCTTCCAATCTAGAGTGCAAGCAAAGTCCATTAATGAGCGTACCAAAGGTGACGGCATCTGGAAAAAGGTTTCTTTTTTGCATTTCATCGAACAGTTTCCACGCAGCATCTAAGCGTCCCTCTAAAGTGAGGCCACGAATCATTACATTAAAAGTGCAAGCATCAGGTTTAGAATGTGACTGAATATCAAGAAAAAGGTCCCTCATCATATGAAATTCTTTGGAGATGAGAAAGGCGTTGAGCAAGGAATTAAGAGATTTGACAGTCCATTGGCAACGAAAAGAAGGCATTTGGGAGAAGACGTTGAGGGCACTATGAAGGAGACGAGAACGGGCGTAAAAAGTGATAATGTTGCAAAAGAAAGCTTCTTTAGGGGAAAAACGGGTGTCCCGTTTGAGTTGAAGGAGGAGTTGATCCATTTGGGGAAACATTTTAGCGCGGCCGAGTTTGGTAATGATGAGATCATAGTTGAGAAGGGAGTAGGGAAAGGGTTTGGTAGAAGTAGGGTTAGGGTTAGGATTGAGAAAGAGGTGGAGAGCGAGTTTAGGGTCCTTTTCCAGACGAAGAAGAGAAGAAAGCCTCAAGGAGGAGATGGGTTTGGGGGAGGAAGTCATGATGATGATGATGATGATGATTATGAGAAATTAAACAGTTCAAGCATAATAAGGTTATAGCAATGATATAGAGTGGTGGCGTGGAGGAGACAAACACGAAAATACAATACCTTAACCGACAATCTGGAAAACGCGCCAAAACCCAACAAATATGAAAGAAGAAGACAAGTGTTTTTGTTTTGTGGAATCAATCTATCTATCTAATCCCAAAGGGCCTAAAAGGCCTCAACAAGCCCACACTACAAGCCCATAACTATCTAACTTCTTCATCTTCAATATCCATATAAACCTCATCCTTTAACTACAACAATCAACTAATAAAAACCTCTTTTACACTTTTCATCAACCTACACCCAAATACTGAAACAAAACAAATTTAAATCATCCACTTCAAATATGTGTACGTCTCTATCTATTTTAATAATTTTAGTTACTCAACTGATGATAATTAATTGATTAATTAATCTGGAGAATTTTTTTTATTTTCTTTTTTGGTACATTAATGTGGAGAATAATCAGAATATTAATATAGAGAATATATGGTAGAGGGATTTATTGATTTGATTTGGAAACAAATAAATAAAAAAGCTAGTAGCTATATATAGCTGTACAGCAGTACAAAATATACAACAAATGAAAAGAGCAATTCTACTAACTATTCAAAGAAATGAAAAGTAATTTTACTAACTATAGAAAGTAATGGTTTTGCTATGAATTCCGAAATAATCAGATGACAATATCAACCTCTGCAACTGAAACTGAAATCAGAAATTTCTGGAGAGCATCTCTCATCCACTCGTACCTGCATAATTCAAATGCCTCCTCTATCCCCACCTGTACTTAGTATTTTCATTAATCAAAGTATAACATTAATTAATGTCTGTCACAGTAATTAAAAGCTAATTAATGAATGAATTGGAAGAGTAGTAACTAATTACCCATATCCTGTTGTAAATAGAATGACCTGGCCAGAGGTCAAGCTCATGAGTTACTTGCAATGCAAACATGTAACCTTTGCAGCCTCCAATAACCCTATTGCTGCCGCTTTTCTCACTGCTCTTGCTTCTAAACTCCCACTCTCCCAGTGGATCTTCCTGTTCATTTTTCATAATACCATCAATTCATGTTAATCAGTAATTAAGGGGTTGACCGGGATCAATTGAATATAATTAATACATACAGCAATGAGTCCTAAAACTCCAGCTTCTTCAAAGGCCTCACGAGATGCAGCTTCAGAAAGGCTCTCATCGTCTTCCCACCCACCCTTTGGAAACACTAGACCTTTCCCATTTGGTGTTGAAATCATCAGCACTACTACTCTTCTTCCCTCTACTTTTTTGTATGGAATACATCTGCATGCATGCATGCATGTTTTATAGTTTTGAATTAACTAAGCATCAGCATCCATCAATAATATCTATACTGTTTTTGGTCAAGCTATATATAGAAGCAAGCACAAAATAGAATACATACGTACCCAGCAACAAGCCTAAGATGATCCTGATAGCGTTGTTTGTGTCTTCCTGTTCTTGCTGCTGAAAATGACATACTTTAACATACAATGAATCCTTCCTATGCTCTCGGCTTATTTTCTTAATCTGTGTATTTAATTAGGAATACGGTTGATCGGAGATCGATGATATATACAATATGTGTGTGCTTCTCCAAGTCATACATACGTATTATATAAGGCAGGATTAAGGATCAAAAGGAAAAGGAAGTTGACACCGACGATCTGATCAGATCAGCATAAACACTTTTCACACAAAAGCTAAGCAAAATAATGTTACATGGAACCAAAACAAAACAAAACAAAAATAAGCAGTCAATAATGACAACTCGATATACGTTGAACGTATTGCAACTTCACAGAAGAAACCCAGTGTTGATGAGTTCTTCTCTTCAAGACTTAGTCAACGCTTTCTCTTTTAATTATCCTCTCATAACTTACATTAACGACTCTTTCAAATTTTGTTTTATTCGTTACCCCATTTTATATTCCAAAACAATTCCATATGGAATTAATTCAATCATTTATTTATTTGGGTTTTATTTGGGATTCAACAATGACTTCATTATTTCAGCCTATATTTTATATTAATATCAATGACCGCTGATATTAATACTGTTTTTGTCAAGTAATCTCGCTGCACTAATATTTTAGTATTATTTTAAAATCTTTAATTAACATATCAATTTGAATATTTGGATTCTACATTGTAGGGGATTCCATTATTGTTTACTTATAAGGAGATCATTTTTCTATCTGAACTGGGGGTTTCATCCTATTTGATAATTGAGGTATATTTTCTACTATAATTGAGACTTTGAAGTCCAATTTAAATGCTCTTAAGCGTTGAAGGTATCATATCTTGACATTGTTTGACTTATCTTTCATCGTCTCACATTTATCTTTAATAGATGTGTTTAGTATATGATGACCTTCCAATTTGTGTATTTGTTGGCCTTCAACTCGATTAAAACTCAAACATGTTTAGCCTAAGAGAGGAATGACATTCATAGTTTGGGATTTTATATTTCCTTGAAGGCACATGTCGATTAAATTTTGTGGAAGGTCACATGTTTAACTCGTTCATCACTATATACCTTTCTAGAAGAACCTCTACAAATATTTCAAATTTGACTCTGTGCCGTGAATATACGTTATGCATGTTGTGAAATCTCGGCTCTAGAGCGTAAAATCTCATCTTTCGAATGGTTGTTTTCCATTTCTTTTCTATCTTAATAAATACATGGCTGTAAAATTCTATCTTTAAGATGGTTGCTTTCCATATGGTAGACCTATAATCCTCCATCTTGTGTGTGTCTATATCTTTGGAGATGGTTTCTGGTAAAAGGATAAAAATATGTTCAAGTTCAACAACAAAATGAATTTTAGTATTTAAGATTTTACATATTCAAAGAGATCATTTTCCTAGTAGAGATTAAGGTATGTTTTCCACTCCAATCGGGACCTTCAAGTCCTATTTAAATGCTAAAGGTATTAGATCTTGACGTGAGCTTTGGAGTGGGTTCTTTCATCGGAGTGGTTTTTTCATTTTGCATGTACTTATTATTACCATTGTCCTTAAAGTCATCCTTCAATTTTATACTGCCCTTTCTCGCTGCTTTAGTTGCTGAGTTGCATATCTGTACAAGTATTCTGAAACTCTGTCTTTCTGTGCTGCACTGAATTTCAATTTTCTACATAAATATCGAATTGTTATGGAATATTTCAGTTAGTATTCCAACTGATAATATTTATTATTCTGAACGCTTCATATATGACGATCTACGATTCAAGCATTAATTAAACACTATTCCATTTCCAAAGTAACAAGCCGAGGAAAAACTTCAGGTAAACAAATAAGATCAATATATAATCTGAAAATGGTAAAACTAATCCAAATTAGCGCAACGAATTCAAAATGACATAAAAGCCTAGGACATAAACAACAAGTCTATAAATTTTGCTAACAAAATTCCCATCAGAAGCAAAAGAAAAATCCAGAACCAAAACTCAGAAGAGGCATATCTTTGTCAAAACCATAATTCCTCAAAACATTTCCGGACAAGCAGCAGTATGCAAAGCACTATATTGAAATTCAATCGCCCTTTCTACGGAAAGAGCAACCCTCTGTAAGCCTGGCACGGCCTCCGGTTGGTTGGCACAAGACAGTCTGGCAGTTTCCACACACCACAACAGTTTGCGAATGACTAAACACAGTTGTTCTGCATCACAGATTTATAAATTCATAACTTTTCAGAAAATTGTTCAATTCTAAACTATGAGATCTTATTTGCTCAATCAGTAAAGCAGAAACAAACAATGGTTTTAATTCAAATGAATAACTTACATGTTAAAGCATCCTTGGCACTTGACGTCCTGCAGGAGTAACAAATCCAATATAACAAGTGGAAGTCAAATGACAGAATCAGCAAGAGGCAAAGATGAATAAGACATACAGAGAGATATGATTTTACCATGAAAAAGGAGTTAGGAGACTGAACGAGACGTTTGAGCTTGTGCTTCCTCTTCTCAAGCTCGGCAGGAGGGTTGAGCAAATCAATATCGTTTTGGAGAACCTGAAAGAATCACAGAAATGAATTCAGCTTATGAAATCAAGGTCGTATATATCTAAAAGAGGGAATGTAATCACAAAGCAAATCCATTAATTGAATTGCAAATCACATCAAAGCGAGATATCCCTAATTGAATCACAAAAACACCTACATACCCTTAACAGATGACATACTCAACATATGAATCTATACTAAGATTATAAAGTTGAATAAATATTTGTAAGCTATTTAACAAAATTAGAAACGGCATAAGATAAGTATGGAGTTGTTACTAAACCTTAAATAAAAATATAAAGAGATTCCGACATAAACAAGAGCTCAGATTCCAATATTACCATTCTCGCAGGAACAGAAGAGCCGAGGAGAGGCTGTGTGCAAGGTAGAGCTGCCGACGGCGATGGGAATTTTTTTAAAGATGAATATAAAGGGCCTCCACCAACTCTATGCCTCTCTCTCGTTAGATCTTATTTCCTATTGCATCTCAGCCTTTCATTTTACACTACTTTTCTAGGGCACAATCTCTGCCTTTCTATTTTACCTCAATTACTACTACTGTATTATTAAACTAAATTCTATTTACACTCTCTAAACTACTCCAACTTTTTCTATTAATTAATAACAAATTCAATTTATATTTATATTAAAAATCTAATGTTAGAGGTTTTAAATTTAATTTAAGCAAATTTCACATTTGATTTTAAATCTATCTTATTCGAAAGTGTACATGTGTGTTGTATATCTTTCAATTATTGTTAATAGACATTCAGAATTCAGGACGCGAGAATCAACTCTTTAACAAATTCAACAATATTAGAGGTTTCACTTGGCATGAACATCATCTAATAGTAATCCTGCACAACACGTTCTCCTCTTCCTCCACCAATTCATTATTTACATCATGAATACGCTAAATTTTGTTATTTTTCCTTTACGCCAATGCCTTGGCATGAAAAAAAGAAGTAAATATGAATACAATTTACTAGGGTCACAGATAAAAAAATAAATGAATAAAATCTTATCTCATAGTTGAAAGATGTGGTTTAGAGTTCATATATATAGGTGCTTTTCTTTTTACAACCATCATCTTTTTGATATGCCTTTAAAAGTTAAACTTCTAATAGTCGCTACACAATGTTTTTGGCTTGGCAACTAAATATCTTATTTACAAAACTAACCCTTATCAATGACTTTGTGAAAGTCAGCAGTCAACTATATCAGTCAACCATGTCAACTGTATTTTGGCGGGAAAGATAACTAATTGTCAGCTCACTCATTGCCAACTCATCTTTCTGTTATTCTTCCTCTGTTAATTTTGTTACTGGTTTTCTATTCTTTCCTTGTATATACACATTGATGTAGAGCTTGTTTCGATCATTCAAGCCATTGTTGTGGCCTGGCTGGTTGATGGTCTATACTTGTTGGATCATACTTGCTAGTTGATGGTCTATACTTGAGATTAACAATACTTGGGAGCTTGTGAGTTTACCAACAGGGAAAAAGGCTCTCAAAGCAATGTGGGTTTGGAAGATTAAATACACACCAATAGGAGAGGTTGACAGATACAAGGCTAGGTTAGTGGCCAAGGGTTACAACCAAGTTCTGGGTGTGGATTATTTTGAGAATTCCAGTCCTATGGTAAGAGTAGTTACTGTCAAAATCTTTCTAGCTATTGGAGCAGCTTAGAATTGGCCTATACATCATATTGATGTCAATAATGCCTACTTACATGACAATTTTGATGAAGATATTTACCTTGAACCACCACCAGGTTATCACAAAGCTTCTCCAGGCCAGGTCTGTAAGCTTGTTAAGTCCCTCTATGGACTTAAACAAGCAGGCAGACAATGACATAAAGAGCTTTCAACTCAGTTGTTACAGTATGATCTCAAGAGGTATACTCATGATCATTGCTTGTTTCTTATGAAGAACTCTTCTGGTTTACTTGCTCTTATTGTCTATGTGGATGACATTCTAATCATGGGATCTTCTTCTGAAGATGTTTATGCTATCAAAGAGCATCTACATTCACTTTACACCATCAAAGATCTTGAACCAGCAAAGTTCTCAACATAAGTACATCAATGATATAGATTTTAAGTCAGGCTGATACAATTGCTAATCTTATGACACATTGGATTGTTTTGAAGAAACATGGCATTCCACTCAAGGATCCTTCTAGTTATATAAGACTCATAGGCAGACTACTCTATCTTCATTTCACAAGACCAGATGTAGCTTTTGTTACACAAGAATTGAGTCAATGTATTGAAGTTCCATGTGAGCATCATATGCAGGCTACATTACATGGGTTAA
The DNA here is from genome assembly GCA_028411795.1 of Euphorbia peplus. Lineage (NCBI taxonomy): Eukaryota > Viridiplantae > Streptophyta > Magnoliopsida > Malpighiales > Euphorbiaceae > Euphorbia > Euphorbia peplus. The sequence continues at coordinate 80,797 of CP110840.1, forward strand.
AGTACCTTAAGGGTACAAACACTTCTGGTTTACTCTATCCTGCTTCTTCAGACTGTTCTCTCATCACAGCATAATCAGATGCTGATTGGTGAAAGTGCATTACCACTATAAGGTCTCTTACTGGCTATCGTATCATGTTACGGAATTCCTTGATTTCCTGGAAAACAAAGAAGCAGCCAACTGTAAGCATGTCTTCCATTGAAACAGAGTACAGAAGCATGGCTATCACCTCCTGTGAACTCAAATGGATAACATACATTCTTAGAGATTTTGGTTTCTCAGCTCAACTTCCCATTTCCTTATATTGTGACAATCAATATGCCATTGCTTTAGCTAAAAGTCCTATTTCTTATGACAAAATAACTAAATGTCAACTCACTCACTGCCAACTCATCTTTCTGTTATTCTTCCTCTGTTAATTCTGTTACCGGTTTTCTATTCTTTCCTTGTATATATACATTGATGTAGAGCTTGTTTTGATCATTCAAGATCATTATCAATAATATTCATCTTGATTCAAAGACTTAAACTGAAATCTTAAGCAAATAATTTGTGCAAGCCTTTAGCTTCAGTAAAAATCTTATTTTTTATGTGAGTGGATGATATATGAGCAGGACCGTTAATTATGGTTATTGTTGACCCCTAATAGGCTAGTACTAATACAAAATATATAGTTAATAATGTATGAGAAACCTTTCAAACCTAAACACCAACATGTTGGTGGTCAGGTTGTAAACTACCTTTGATCATATCATATCACATGCATTGTTTATGAACCAATTCAAACAATTTAACAACACGAAATTATTGAAACTCACATTCTCTTAATTAATTTTATTGGACTAATTAATTATTGGTTGCAATAGGTACATTGTCCCCCCTCTAACCAAATCTAATTCTTGTTAGTAATCTTATTGATGTAATTAAGGAAGATCATTTCGCCTTGTGGTCGACATTCCATTCCCCTTAGTCGTAGGTGCTCGTTCTATTTTGATTTAACCCTTTGGAGAACGGAAACAAATTGAACCACAATGCAGAAATGGGATTATATATAGTTTGGCACACTTAAGAACCAACCATATATATTCATTAGATTATTTTCAAAATTTAATTTCAAATTTAACTGTGTTTTCCTTTCACAATAGATTTAGGATGTGCTTACTAAAAAAGTTAAAAGTGAAAGAAAGTACAAATTGGAGATAATTTAGTAATTGTTGTAGTTATATATAAACTGATTTTCTTTTCAAAATAGTTATTTTTCAATTCTAATTATAGACGTTTTTATTTACTATTTGAGAAGAGTTATTCATGACTCTGATCGGACTTAATTGGATTTGACACACAATCATCAAGTCAATTAGATTTACATTATCTTAACTTCTTCGGGGTTTGATTGGCCAGCAAAGTCGGGCTAAGAAAATTATTTTCAAGCCCACCAACACCCCATCCGAAGAACTACTATATTTAGATTAAAAAAAACAAATACAAAATTTAACTACAATATGAGCTATAAAATACATCAAACTATAAGTTATATAGAACTCAAAAAATACAATCTTAAATACATAAAAAAAAAACACATTTTAATAGATAACATATTCCAACAAACTGCCTGTTATAACTGTGGTCTTGTACCACAGATAACAAATTTTAAGCATAATAATTGTGGCATTCCCAATTTTGAAGTTGGAGCTTTATATATTTTTATTGCTAGTAATATGATATTAATTTGTGGTCTTGGATCTGGTGAACTAAGTCAAAATCTTCCTATACTTGGGATGGATGTATTGAGAGTAAAACTATGTCAATGGCTCCATAAAATGGAGCCACTTTATCCCATAATTTCTTCATTATATTATTGGCAACAAATTATATGAAGAAGGGAAGGATGGTGGTAAGGTTCGTTATGGATTTAATAAGAGAAAAAGGTGACTGTCCTGTTCTCAAGCCCATTTAAAAGGGGCCTTTGTCTCCTTCAAAAGACACTTACTTTGTCTTTTTCTCGGAACATGGACTTCAACAATATCTAGCAAATCCCTATTTCCATGTCTTTATTACTATCTTAATCTCAATCTTAATCTTAATTATCCCTTTCTCCATTTCAATACTTATAGCCCTCATGCTATAGGTTCTGTTAGGGGAGATAAGAGATTATTTTTATATAAATCAATGATCCTCCTTTGTCTTCATTCTATCAATAACTCAAGTTAACATTAAATACTTCAACTGAATTAGTACAATTTAAAACTTTCATATTATTATCAAATCAATTTAAGTCATTCCTCTGAGCTTTCCCTTTTTTTTTCCTTGTGAATTAGTACAATTTAAAAGTTTCATATAATTATCAAATCAGCTTAAGCTATTCGCGTGAGTTTTCCGTTTTGTATCGAAAAAGATGTCAAGTTATTTTTCTTTTTAAAATAATTATGGAAAGTTATTTCTTGATTCATAAATTAACAAAAAGAAAAATGAATTAAATTGGATTAATAGCATTGAAATGACAGGTATATAATGATATGGTACATGTTTTTGTTTCAATAATTTAAAATATGGACAGTTTTAATGATATGTGGAGACTAAAATTAAAAAAGATTTGGGAATTAAAAAAAGATATAATAAAAACTAAGGGCAGGGATGGGAAAGAGAAGACAAAAGTGAAATTGAGGCCAAACAAACAGAGCCTCTCTGTTCTCTTCCTCTTATGTTCTGTTCTTTTTGTTCTGAAACCTAATTTTGTTTGCTATTAACATTTTGCCTAATTAATCATCTTTCTGCTTTAATTTCATACATTTTTCCATATTTCTCCATGTGCACTGCTCCTCATTCCTCTCCTTAATTTCATAACATATATAATTGCAGACTGGTCCCTTTTTGAATTTCTGTTTCCATTTCCCTATTTTATAATAATATAATTTATATGGCACAAAATAAGTTTATAGGACATTATTGTAAAAGTTATTATCAGGTTTAATTATCAATTCAAACACTGGTTTTTTAGAGTACTTATGGTTCAATATTGCTTCTTATGTTAATACTTCCTTTATTATCAATTCTTATGTTAATAATATTAGGTTCACACTCCAAATAAGTAGGATATATATACGTGAGAATGTACTAAAGAAATACCATGCTGAATTCTCCACCTATGAAATTATACATACAGCTGGAATCAATCTTTTTCCTTTTTAAGATAACAAACTTTTCCTAGCTTTTAAGATACAATTTGGGAAGAATTAAGTCTTTATTTATAATTTAAAAACTAACAGTAAGATTTATTTGTTCCCTAAACAAAAAAGATGGACAGTATAGGAGAAAATGAAAAATATTCGGATTTGGTGTTGCATTGCATATATATATTTTTGTTGTCCAAAATGTTGTATGCTTTATTAGTTAGTTAGATGAGAAACAAAATAACATTGGCATTTATGAAATTGGATTGAATTGAATAGTTTATGTTATTAAAATGATCACAAAGACTTATCTTGAGGTTGTGACAAAACTACTTTATTGATATAAAACGATGCAATAACCTGATATGGAAAAATAAAATACACAAGGAAAAGAAGGAGCTTGCTTGTAGCTTGCAGCAGGTAGTTTTGACCAATAAAAATTGCATCTAATCACAGCTTACTAGACAAGGCCACGTGTGTAGGGCCTATGATAGCTTGCAGGTATTTTTTGAATATTCATCTTTTTTTTATTTTTTTTTATTTTTGTCTCTGGATGGAGAATCTGTTATTTAATCATTTCCTCCTCCTCTTATAATAACTCCTCATAATCATAATCATAATCATAGTCATAGTCATAGTCATCATCATCATACTAAAATTGAAGATGTTAGGGAGGTTTCATTTTGATCCTAACGACACAGAAGAAGGTCTGAAAGTTTTGGAGGAACTGACGGGTAATGCAGGTGAAATACAAGAGCAAGTGTTGCAAGAGATACTCGCAAGAAATGGCGAAACCGAGTATCTAAGAGCTTTTTTCGCTGTTTCTGATAAGCATAATTTTAAGAAGAATGTAAAGGTTGTTACTTACGAAGATATTAAGCCTTGCATTCAACGAATCGCCAATGGATCAGAACCTAATTCCTCTTTCATTTCTTCTCAACCCATCACTGAGTTACTCACCAGGTTACTAACTATGTATAGTTTAATGTGAATTATGCTTGTTTATACGGTATCATAGTCATCCATAAATTAACATTTTGTTTATATTTATGGTGTAAGAATCACAAATTACTTGGTACATCATGATGAATTTATCAAATGATTATAAATTACAGTTCAGGAACATCAGGAGGACAGCCCAAAATGATGCCTTCAACAGCAGAGGATTTGGAGAGGAAGACTTTCTTTTACAACCTTCTTCTCCCTGTGATGAACAAGTAAGTATCATCATGCTCTCTAATCCCTACATCTTCTTTCTCTTAGCAATGCCTTTCAAAAATATTTTTAACAATATTAGTTTGTCACATGCAGTGGTGTGATTCAAAAGTAACAAAGTTTTCAGAAATATTTTTTTGGATAAAGTTTTTAAGAAACTCTTGTAATTTCATGTTTTTATAAATCCTTTTTTTCTCTTTCAAGTTATAAGGACTGAGGTTACAAGAGTTCTGAAAAATAAGAACCATTTTAGTCTAATACGCTCAAAATGAGAATTTAACTACTTAAAATTATTTATTACCACATTTTTTTTAGAATTACTTTTCTAATTTTTCAAAATTAAGATTTTCAAAGGGTTCCCCTTAAATATTTGATTTCTCTTTTTTGTCACTAAACATCACTGCAATTCACCTAAAAGTGAATTAATTAATTATATCAATATAAATAAAAAGAATAAAATTCTTATTATACATATATTTGTTTTAAATTATATAGGTATGGCCATTAATAAATTTGTATATGGATCACATGGTTGGTTATAATAATCTTTTCCAACACCAATCAATATTTTTTCTTTTATTGGTTAACATTTTGAACAATTATTGAAGTAGTTTATCCTAACAAACCCACCCTAATGTTACTATCTTCATGTAAGAGAAAAATTGATGGAAGAAACTGTTTTTCTTTTTCCTTTTAAAAGAAGCAGTTGAAGCACATTAGTGACATTGTGTGATAGATTTGTTGTGTGATCTATATATATATATATATATATATATATATATATATATATATATTTTGGAACTATTTGACATAATAACTATTGGATAATTATTTCAAATGTGTTATCTCTACAAATATTGTATTATCATGACATTCATTAACATTTGTGATACACATGAAAATGTTTTATTTTCAGGTACATAGATGGGTTAGACCAAGGAAAAGGAATGTACCTTCTGTTCATCAAACCTGAAACTAGCACTCCTTCTGGCTTGATGGCTAGACCTGTCTTAACAAGCTATTATAAGAGCAAAAACTTCAAAAATCGGCCTTTCAACCGGTGCGAATTTGTTTTCATTTTTCAACCCCAGGTATCTCCATGGAGATAACTTTGTTACGTATATTCACTAATTCGTATGGATGTGTTTAATGACAGGTATAATGTTTATACAAGCCCTGACGAGACAATCTTATGTCCAGACAACAAGCAGAGTATGTATTGCCAGCTGCTATGTGGTTTAGTACAACGTGATGAGGTATTACGAGTTGGTGCAATTTTTGCCTCTGCTTTTTTACGTGCCATCAAATTTTTGGAGGACCATTGGCAAGAATTATGCTCCAACATTAGAACAGGTTGTCTCAGTGATTGGATTGATGATTCAAGTAGCAGAACTGTTGTTTCATCAATCTTGAGTAAACCCAATCCAAAATTAGCTGATTTGATCGAGTATGAATGCACGAGAAGTAAATCATGGGAAGGCATAATTAAGAAGCTTTGGCCTCGGACAAAGTTTATTGAAGTCATTATTACAGGTATCCTTGTCAAATTCAAATACGTATATAAATACGATTTAGAGGTATAATCCGCTTGACACAACTTGTTTTGACGCTTGACAGGTTCAATGGCACAATATATTTCGACACTTGAATTTTACAGTGGGGGACTCCCTTTAGTTTCAACTATGTATGCTTCTTCCGAGTGTTACTTTGGGATCAATCTTAAGCCACTAAGTTCCCCTTCTGATGTCTCCTATACTCTATTGCCAAACATGGCCTATTTTGAGTTCCTACATGTTGAAAAAGACAGTCGTGAAGTTACGCAAGATTTCCATATCAATGGCAGTTTGGACCAGAATTGCATATGCAAGGAAGATGAAGAAAATAATTTGAAAATTGTTGATCTTGTAGATGTTCAAATCGGTCAATACTACGAGCTTGTTGTCACAACTTTCACAGGTTAGTTATTAACCAATTATACTATAAAATAATTTACTGATCATAAATTGTAATGGTTTGTTTGTTGTATTCATATAGATGTTATTCACCAAAAATATAACACAATCCACTTGTTTTATTTGATTATTACAGGCTTATATAGATATAGAGTAGGAGACATTTTAATGGTGACAGGATTCTACAACAAAGCTCCTCAATTCAAATTTGTTCAAAGGCGAAATGTAGTTCTTAGCATTGATTCCGACAAAACCAACGAAGAAGATCTTCTAAACGCCGTCACACAAGCAAAACTTGTTCTAGAACCACTCGGTTTCCTTTTGACGGAATACACTAGCTTTGCGGACACATCTTCTATCCCGGGCCATTATGTTCTTTTCTGGGAACTTAAGACAAGAGGTGGTAACAATGAAGCAGCAGTGAAGTTGGATCCAAAGATCATGGAACAATGTTGCTCGACTGTTGAAGAATCATTAGACTCGGTTTATAGAAGATGTCGGAAGAAGGACAAGTCAATTGGTCCACTTGAGATAAGAGTTGTTAAGGATGGAACATTCGATGCGCTTATGGATTTCTGCCTTTCTCAGGGATCATCAGTTAATCAGTATAAGACACCCAGATGTATCAAATCCGAGCAAGCATTGAATATTTTGAATTCTAGAGTTGTTGGGACATTTTTCAGCAACAAAACACCTTTCTGGGAGCCTTTTAGGATGCTAAGTGAAACTCTTTGAATCATTTAGTACTCCACTTAATAATATTGTAATGATCTACAATTCTTGACTAGTCTTTGTTCTTTCTTAAAAAAACTGTGTAATCTTTCTCTAAACGTATTTGATTAACAATGTCTAGTTTAGTACTCTTAATCTTGTTATTGTGCAATTAATTGAGAAAAAATGAATTTACGACTTTTAAAGATTGAGAATTGCCTCACTTGGATAATTAAATTAAGTAGGATGTTAGTCTTGGAGTATGCCTGTTTCAGGACTTTTGCTTACAATGTTAACCTTCATGATTAGGCATCAATATCTATTACGTTAGATCACTCGAGCGAGCTAACCTAACAAAGTACATAACCAGAATTGCTGATCTAGTTGAGGAACTGGTCAAGAGAAAAGAATACGTAAATGTATATCTCCTCTTGTTCATGTACGTACATGACGGATGAATATTTAAAGTTAAACTAGATAGCTATAATTATACTATTTTAGAGAAAGTTTATTTACTTGTTGTATTAATTGAATTAGATAAGGACCATTTTTTAAATTTCTCATTCATTCATTAATTAATTCAGGGAATGTATAAATTAAGTGAAACAATAAGGAGTGGCCTTTTTTTAGGTATATTAATGCAAAGGAGCATTAAGCTGTATATGTTCCAAAATAGTTGGACGGACTCTTGCTGTCAACTAAAATGAAAAAGAGAAACATATACATACATTTATACATACAAGAAACTAAGCTAGCTGTACTCATGCCAACACACACAATTAAGGATCGTATTTATAATATTAACAATACTTATAAAACCTTAAAAATATGTGTCCAATGTGACAATTAAAAGATATATTCCTCAGGTTAGGCATAAATCTGGAGATTTATAAATCCAAACATATGCTAACGCAAAAAGAAAAAAAATAAAAATAAAAAAAAAACTAAAAGTAGATAAAACTCAAAAAAAGTAAATCATAGATATTCACATAAGACACACAACACTCATGCTGACTCAAAAGATCACTTCTGCGAAATTTGTCATCTATTCAATAACTTAATTGCTATCACGAAATATATAAAAAATGTGACAAAATCACGACACTTTTTAATAAGCCATGTGACATGTTAAAGATTCTTCAACCAATGGAAATGTAAACTGGATGAAAAAAATATCAAAAATAGGATTGAACTGTTGATTTTTAAAAATAAAATAAAAGTGAACTGTAATTGGACCATGAACTTAATTAGTATAATGCATTTAAATTATTGGCTAGACTGAACCCATGACACCCTTAATTAAGAACAGTATGGTTGTAAATTCATTTGATGGATGTGGGAAAACAGATACATGCATGGCTTGTTTGCATTAGATCCACACAAAAAAAAAGAAAAGGAAAAAAAAGAGTGGGAATGAATGTATAGTCACTTTCTCCAAACAGTTTTAGCATTGAATGATCCAGAAAAGATAGAATGGGATTTGTCTCTGAGATGACAAAATGAATGAATGGTTAGGCATTTTGGAAAAGAGAGGCACACGTGTGTTGGAGTTATGTCGGGAGGATGAGACAAGTTCTGCAGCTAGCTAGCTGTGTTAAAAAGTAAAATTCAATTATAAAATCCTATCTCTGTCCTTGTTAGGGATAAGGACACGTCCTTGTGATAGATATAGGACTATGAAAGTGGGTCATTCTTTGCTCTTCCTCACCCAGCACTGATAGTGATTCTTTTCAAGGATTCATGTGTTTCAGACAATGGGAACATTTCCTTACAGTGACCATCAATTTAGCACCCCGTACGTGCATACTATCTTCTAATGCTATTGTGCTGAGGTGAAAATGACTCGGCACAACGTAATTGATTCTAAAGTCATCAAATGAACTCATGATCCCATATCGAGAATGAAGGATTTATAATTGAGCTCGATTGGTGAGACGATCATAAAATAAATCAATTGGTGTCCCTTATCTTTGATTTTGTGAGCCAATAATTATAAAAATCACAAGAAAGCAACATATATAGATGTTTAAGATGTAAATAAGTCCACTTTGGCATAAATACTCAAAAGCACAAGCTTAGTACCACTCAAATAGGGGGCTTGAAATGTATTTTTATCCATTTTAGACATAAATTAATATTGTTAAGAGGGTATGAGCCAAATATTTTCCACTTAAGTCACTAACCAACCGAGTTACGTAAAAACCTTTGAGTCCCCATTACTCCGCCTATGGATGTAGCTATATATGTAAAAATTCAATCTTATGAGTTTTATGTCTAAAAATGCTACATCCAACGTAAGTTTGCTTATAATTGAAAACTTTATTGTTCAATTTAAAGCTCAACCTTAAATATAAGAGTCGAGTTTTGATTTTACCGCCAAAAATTACAAATATAAATAAGTCGGTAAACCAATTAAGTTCCTTAAAAGAATGTGATTGTGATTGTAAAATTGCAGTTGACTACGTTAATACCTGTATATCATTTTGGGCTGGACCAAATCACAGGATGCTTGGAAGAACCTCATGTGAACTCTGAAGCCTGCTTTCATTTGGGTTCTTCAGGCCTCATAGTTTTGGGCTGGACCAATTCCACTTGCATTTTATTTTTTTCTATTATACTTCAACTACCTTTATTTAGCATACACCATGAAAAACTAAGACACCAAACAAGTTGTGCAAATATCAATTGAGATTTTTCAAATGAAAAAAGTCAATCCAGAAGTGGAAAGAGTACATAAGTAGTAAGCTTTAATTTATCGATATGTCTCAATAGTGAAAATAAGAGAAAATTAATATTTGTAGCATTTTAAAATCGACATTGATTTTTGAAAATGGTACAAAGTGAAAGATCAATGAAAAATAATTGTATTTTTTATGTTTGATGATGCTATGATAGTGGAATATGTTTTCATGCTTCTTACGATTTCATTATACGAAATTGTGGTCTATTTCGTGAGTCATTATGCAAATATTATAACTGATCTCTAGGCTAGAGCTGTTTATTCATTAATAGAATGTACAAAATAGTTCTTAGATCTTAAAATTTCATTCATTCTACTTTATTTTTAGATTTAATAATTTTTATTTTATTTTTGGGTAACAATAATTTGTTTTATTATTTATTTAAAAAGAGTAGATGTTGAATTGTAAAGTGTGTAATCCTAACTTTTGGTTTGTTTTTTTGGAGGTTGATAAGCAAAACACAAATTTGAGCATGCGTATAAGATGTGCTTGAATATTTATAATTTTTACTTAGATGAGTGAGTAAAGTAAATGAAAATGAGAATGAGGCAAATAGAGGGTGATCGAACGATCCACATTGATCGAAACACGTCAGCGTAGTGAGAGATGGGCGTCCATGTTGGTGGTGAGTGAATCATTCTTGGCACCCAGATCTTCTTCTTCCCCAACTATTTTGTGATTTGCATCCATCTAAAGCATGATTCCGCCGGAGCTGCAATCGAGGCCGTTCCGGCCATACTCAGCAAGCGCTCCTTCTTTCTCGGCACTCAACAATACATCGAGCTCCCGGTTCTTGCCTTCCTCGTTCGCACACAACACGAGAATCGCCATCGCACTGGTTCCTTCAGCTGCTTTTCTCCTGGACCTAGGCGGCGCACCCGTCCTGACTACCCTAACCCTAGGTCTAATGGTCGCTTACATACTGGATTCTCTTAATTTCAAACCAGGTGCCTTCTTCGGAGTTTGGTTCTCTCTGATTGCTTCCCAGATCGCTTTCTTCTTCAGTTCATCTGTTATATCTACATTTTCTTCCCTGCCTCTTGGTTTCCTCGCTGCTTTACTTTGTGCTTACGCTAATTTCTTAATCGGAGTTTGGGTTTCTCTTCAATTCAAGTGGATCCACCTCGAAAACCCCTCCATTGTCGTTGCACTCGAACGTCTCTTATTTGCCTGTGTCCCTTTCACAGCTTCCACACTCTTCACCTGGGCAACTATTTCCGCTGTCGGTATGAACAATGCTTCTTACTATCTCATGGCTTTCAATTGCCTCTTCTATTGGCTCTTTGCACTTCCTCGTGTTTCTTCCTTTAAGTCCAAACAGGAAGCTAAGTATCACGGTGGTGAGGTTCCCGAGGATAGCTTCATTCTCACTCCTCTTGAGAGCTGTATTCATACTTTGAACTTGCTTTTTTTCCCTATGTTGTTTCATATTGCTTCTCACTATTCCGTCATATTTTCTTCTGCTGCTTCTGTTTGTGATTTGTTTCTTCTCTTCTTTATCCCTTTCTTGTTCCAACTCTATGCCTCCACGAGGGGCGCTCTCTGGTGGGTTACTAAGAATGTGCACCAGTTACATAGTATACGCGTTGTAAATGGGGCTGTTGCTTTGGTTGTGGTTGTGTTGTGCTTGGAGATCAGAGTTGTTTTCCATTCTTTTGGGCGGTACATTCAGGTTCCTCCGCCACTTAATTATCTTCTTGTTACTCTGACCATGCTTGGAGGGGCTACTGGAGCTGGTGCTTATTCACTTGGTATGATTTCTGATGCTTTCAGCTCCTTAGCTTTCACTGCTTTGGCTGTAATTGTTAGTGCTGCAGCAGCCATCGTTGTCGGATTTCCTTTCTTGGTATGTCCTTTATCCTCCTACTTTCTTGGCAGTTGTGCTTTTGCTTTCATCTTAATTTAAGAGAGTTTACATTTCAAACTAAATGAAAATGATAGTTTGGTGCATTTGGAACTAAATGAAAAGGAAAATTCTATGATGGTAACTGAATGGAACTGGAAGTCCCTATTACTTCTGCATTTCTTGCTAGGATGTGTTCTTAGAACCTCAGAAGCAATATTGTGAGTTATGATGGAGAAAATACCCTGCACATATCATTGGCGGTCCCTTGAATATGTCAAATTTCTGTTGGACTATAAGCTTTTATCTTCAACCACCACCTTTTGAGTTTTCAAATAGAATAGTGTCCTTGCCAATCCATAGCAGCATTATTATTGATCAATGGCTTTAATTTTATTTTTTTTAAGTTGACTATTTATTTTTTATGTTCTAATGCAAACCCGAACTTAAAAGAACCCTGGTATGTAATTCGTAGAAGTTTTTATGCTGAGATAATTATGAGTAAAGTTCATTGGTAATCCTTTTCACTTTTGATTGAGTTTTGCAAAGTCTTATGCTTGCTTATAAATTAAACGAATGCCTACATGTTATTGGAGTTATTGGCAATAGAAGGGGGCACCAAATTTTGTGCTTGCCTGCTTGGTCAAGCAAACCGTCAAATTTCTTAATAAAGTTGGATGTCCGACTTTATTAACATCATATCATTATAACAACAGCTACTGAAACCTAGATATGCCATGTATACGTCGTGATTGTCTGACTTGGTGCATCTTGAGATTGTAGACCAAATAACATTGAAAGCCTGCAATTAGGGAGTACTCTCATTTATAACTTTTGTGCAGTGATGTAGAGTAATAGTCGTTAATCATCTCTCTCTGTCTCGTGTCAATTCCAATTGGGTAGAATAGTTGTCCTTCGCAATATTGCAGTAATCTAAACAGAATTCAATTGAGTCTGTTTCTTTACACTTTTTGTTTGTTTAGGTTGTAAGGCCACAACTACGTTCTTATTGACTGGATGAAAATTCAAATGATATTCAGATTTTGAATTTAATAATATCCTCTATTATGTAATTGCTTCTGCAGCCTTCTTGCTTGTATATTTGTTTAATATTATCATATATTCTTGTTGAATTTGCTCGTATTTTCAAGAAGGGAATATAAACCCAATTCAAGTGTTCCGCAGGTAGTAATTTCATTTGTCCTTTCTTTTTTTACAGTTTCTCCCTCTGCCTTCAGCTGCTGGCTTCTATTTTGCTCGCTTTTTCACCAAGAAAAGCCTCTCATCATACTTTACCTTTGTTGTCCTCGGGAGTCTGATAGTAGCATGGTTTGTGCTTCATAATTTCTGGGATCTAAATATTTGGTTGGCAGGCATGTCCCTGAAGTCATTCTGTAAACTCATAGTTACAAGTGTCATCATAGCCATGGCTGTTCCTGGTTTAGCTCTTCTTCCATCAAAACTTCATTTTTTGGTTGAGGTTGGGTTGATCAGCCATGCGTTGTTGTTATGCCATATTGAGAATCGATTTTTTAATTACTCTGGAATATACTTCTATGGACTGGAAGATGATGTGATGTATCCAAGCTATATGGTTATTCTGACAACTTTTCTCGGTTTGGCTCTGGCGAGAAGACTTTCTGTTGACAATCGAATTGGAAGCAAGGCAGTTTGGATTTTGGCTTGTTTGTATTCCTCAAAGTTGTCCATGCTGTTTCTTTCGTCGAAGTCTGTTGTATGGGTATCAGCCATACTGTTACTGGCCATTTCTCCTCCATTACTTCTATACAAGTTCGTATTCCTGAAATGATAAGAATTTCCTCTATTACGTCCAGGTTTTTTGGTGCCTGTATAAACTTTGCTGTTTGGATTATGCAGGGATAAGTCTCGGACAGGCTCAAAGATGAAGCCATGGCAAGGTTATGCACATGCTACTGTGGTCGCATTATCGGTTTGGTTTTGTCGTGAAACTATTTTTGAAGCTCTTCAGTGGTGGAATGGAAGGCCTCCTTCTGATGGTTTACTTTTGGGTTTCTGTATTGTATTGACTGGATTGGCTTGTCTACCAATTGTCGTTCTGCACTTCTCTCATGTCTTGGTAAACATGTCGTATCTTTTCTGGTCCTCACTTCCCTTGCAATGCTCTTTTGTTTCATATTAAAGTAGCCCATAAATTTGTAAAGTCTGACTACTTATCGCTTTACTGGATCAATTTTTGCTTGTTTGCATAGGAATTTTAGTTTACTGATTATTAGTTGGACCACTAAGAATTATGTCATGGAATAAAGAATCAAGGGTTTTCTTGTGTTGCATTTGACATGGAATTTATTTCTCTAAACAAATATTTTTTTTATTTTTTTTGTGTGTGATAAATAGCCATTTCTAATTCATCCTGAAATTTATATTTTGATTTGACTGACGGGTTTCTTCTCTCTTTTTGTAGTCTGCAAAGAGATGTCTAGTGCTAGTTGTGGCTACAGGTGTACTGTTTATCCTAATGCAACCACCGATTCCGTTGGCATGGACTTATCATTCTGACATAATCAGAGCAGCTCGTCAATCTTCTGATGACATCTCAATATATGGTTTTATGGCATCAAAACCCACCTGGCCATCTTGGCTGCTTATTGTAGCAATTTTGCTCACACTAGCTGCTGTGACATCTGTCATACCCATAAAATACATTGTGGAGCTAAGAACATTTTACTCGATAGCTATTGGAGTTGCTCTTGGAGTATATATATCTGCTGAGTACTTCCTACAAGCTGCTGTTCTGCATGCGCTTATTGTTGTAACCATGGTCTGCACTTCTGTGTTGGTTGTCTTTACTCATTTTCCTTCTGCTTCAAGCACAAAGCTACTGCCATGGGTATTTGCTCTACTTGTAGCTCTCTTCCCAGTGACTTATCTCTTGGAAGGCCAAGTGAGAATCAAAAGCATCCTTGAAGATGGTGGAGTTGCAGATATGGGAGAAGAAGACCGGAAACTCACAACTCTGCTAGCAGTTGAGGGTGCTAGGACATCTCTTCTTGGTTTATATGCAGCAATATTCATGCTCATAGCTTTGGAGATAAAATTTGAACTTGCCTCACTTATGCGCGAAAAGGCTGTTGAGAGGGGCGGGATTAGGCATAGTCACTCCAGTGAAGGCAATGCATCAAGCTTTGCTCCACGGATGAGGTTCATGCAGCAGCGCAGGTCCTCCACTGTGCCAACTTTCACTATTAAGAGAATGGCTGCAGAGGGAGCCTGGATGCCGGCTGTTGGTAATGTTGCGACTATAATGTGCTTCGCCATATGTCTCATCTTGAATATGAATTTGACCGGGGGTTCGAACCAAGCAATATTTTTCCTTGCTCCTATTTTGTTACTTCTGAACCAGGACTCCGATTTTGTTGCTGGTTTTGGAGACAAACAGAGGTATTTCCCTGTTGCGGTAGCTATATCAGCCTATTTAGTGATTACTTCCTTGTACAACATATGGGAAGAGGTGTGGCATGGGAATACTGGTTGGGGCATAGAGGTCGGGGGTCCGGATTGGTTCTTTGCAGTGAAGAATTTGGCCCTTCTAATTCTTACATTCCCCAGCCATATCCTTTTCAACAGATTTGTATGGAGTTACTCAAAGCAGGCGGATTCAAAGCCACTGATCACACTGCCTCTTAACCTGCCTTCGATCATAATATCAGATGTGATTAAGATAAAGATATTAGGGATGTTGGGAATTATTTATGCCATAGCCCAGACTATAATTTCTAGACAGCAGTATATTTCAGGAATGAAGTATATTTAGACAGATAGAAAACTGTACAATATGTTCTGGAAATTTTCAAGTGAGGTGTTACTAATTCAGGTTCAACTTGCTCTTAATTTCCTTACCTGATTATTTCTCACTTCTTATAGCAGCCCGTTTCGTAGAATTTGTTAGAATTGTAGCATAATGATTTACCATTTTCTTAAAGGTATTGCTAGATTGAAAGCTTCTTCGGTTCAGTTTATTGCTGATAGCTAATATATAGAGTAACTAATTTCGCTTTCCGAATAGTTATGAACAATAATGAACCATTATTTTTGTTAGGAAGAGCGAGAAAAAGGAGAATTGGGTTAAGTGTATAGATGATGATTTAACTGCAGTGATCTCTCTATATAGTCCTACAATTTAAGGTGTCAATAAAATAAGATGAGCACACATGACTGCCATAACTTTATTTTGGGCCAGAATGTTTATTAATATTAGTTTTATTTTGCCATGCGTTTAAAATTTTATCAATTTTAATATATAAAAGATAAAGGGTACCAAATAATATAGTATATGGATAGGCATAAAAGTAATGATTTTGGATTGAAATGTTAAGGTTACACTTATCCAGTGTGGCTATAGATTTTCTCCCCTTTCTGTTACTTCATAAAAAATAAAAATACTAAATAGAAAGTGAGCAGAAGAAGCAGAAAGAAAGAATGGAAGCAGTCTCCACCAGAGATGCAAATGCAATGGCTATCATCTTGTTAATCCTTGTGGTAACAACCATAAGCATATCAACGTCGAGTCCAACTCCAACTCCAACTCCATGGCCGCCCCAATTCCACGCGGTTATGATAATGAATCACAGTGGAATTTTGCAAATAATTGATCTGTGGTACGATTGGCCCAACGGCAGAAACTTCAACATCATCCAGCATCAGCTGGGAAAGCTTCTGTACGATCTTGAATGGAACAATGGAACTTCTTTCTTCTACACACTAGATGCCCATCAAGAGTGCTCTTCAGCACAGGTGGAAGTTGGAATTCTCCGCCCTAATTGGCTAGAGGGAGGCACGTATTTAGGGAGAGAGAAAGTGGATGGTTTTGATTGTAATGTTTGGGAGAAGGCTGATTTTATTCGGTATTACGAAGATGTTGCGACTAAGAGGCCTGTTCATTGGGTGTTCTATACTGGTAAATTTGCCTGCCTGTTTTGTGTTGTTGTGCTTTTAGAGTGAGTTTGTTGATTTAGTGAAGTGTGGTTGCAGGGAGGGAAGCTCATGTGATGAGTTATGAAGTTGGAGCTGTTCTTGAGGATTCTAAATGGCAAGCTCCTTCCTACTGTTTTCATCATACCACAGCATCATCCACTTTTAATTTCCCCCTTCTCCCCCATCCTCATTTTGATTAGCTCTTCTGCTTTGCTGTAATAATCCTAATTAAGTACACTTGATCAAGGTGGCCTTGTTTGAAAGACTTTTTCTAGTTCGTGCTCTTGAGTGTTTTTAGTTTATTCTTCTTCATTTCAGTATTAATAACAATAAAGAAAATAATGGGTGTCAATCCAATCCAAGTCCACCTAGATTAGATTGTTTAATTTGGGTTCGGCATGAAATCATACAAGGGTATCCAATTTCATAAAATTGTAAACATCAATTACAACAACCGCTCCCATTTATGGAATGGAAGTAATGTTGCATCAGGATGGGTGCCCTCTGTTGCTGGCCCTGCGCCGATGACTTTGATGAATATGGAAATTCTATTTATAGCCGCTGCCTCTGCCTCTGCCTAAGAGTCTTTTTCCATTCAACTTTTCTTTTTCTTTCTTACCAATTCCACTCTCGGTTAACTTAATTTATCATCCTCTTCATGCACATGCAGTATGTTATCATCTTTCATAGCCTTCAAACTCCAAACCAAGGACCTACTTCTTTCACATCAACAAATAGAGTTGAAGTCTGTTTGTAGCTATTCCTGTTTAAGTCTATTGGTTCCAGAATAGTAGATGTTTTCGGGCATGCCTAACATGAATGCCTTCTTTCTAGAATTTCAGGAGATAGAGTTTTGTGAAAGCTTTTGAGTTTAGAGTAATGAGACAAGAGTTTGCCGGGGAATTTGTAAATAAAAGCTCTCTGTTCATATTAACTTTCTTGAATGGAGAAAGTGATTGTCCATTACATTTGCTTACTACTACCTTGTAATATTCTACTATACCCTTTAGATGCTTGGCGCGTTTTCTTTACAGAAACTGCTGATCAATGTAAATTTATCTTTACCAATTGTAAACATTATTCTCATGCAATCATGTTGACGATGCAAGCTAATCAATATTAATTACTCTTTATGGTTCTAGTCTTAGTGGTTGGCCGTGCCATACAGACAAGAAAAATCGGTACAAATTGTCATCAATGTGCACTGCTTATAATGTCTTTCAT
Organism: Euphorbia peplus; assembly: GCA_028411795.1. Classification (NCBI taxonomy): domain Eukaryota; kingdom Viridiplantae; phylum Streptophyta; class Magnoliopsida; order Malpighiales; family Euphorbiaceae; genus Euphorbia; species Euphorbia peplus. Next base: position 98,606 of record CP110840.1, read on the forward strand.
GCTGCTCAAGCATCCTTGTGCTTATCATAAACATTGTTTGGCTTTTGTGCTGAGTTGACAGATTATGTTCCTTGTTATGGTACAATTCTATATTCCTTTTGTAGGTTTGAAACAGCTACTCAATTCACAATTTAAATCATGACTGCAATATCTATATTAGTATTTGTGTGGTTCGGAAGGAAAGAAAAGAATTTGAGAAAGAATGAGAAAGAGTTAAGATTTAGAAACAAGAAAACAGAAGAGGGAGAATATTTAGAAGAACAGATATTGTACTTGTGTTAATGGAAATGTTACAATTCTTTCAGTTGTCAGTTCTCACAGTAACTAAACGTTTTTGCAGGCGCTATGCTACTAATTTGCTCTGTTATGCCTATTGATGCAGCTAAGGAGATATAAATGGGGTAGCATTTTTTCAGCTTAAAGACGTGTGAACATCAGAAAATGAGCAAGAATTGTGCTATTATACTTCAATGGGAGGCAGATAGATCATTTAAAAGGAGCCGGACCCTTTTCCTTATGGGTCATAACTGATATGAAACCAGAAAAAAAAAAATCCAAATTTGTCAAATCATAGCTGTATTATCAGGTTTTCCTTTTAATGCGCATGTTATTTTTAATGCCATAACAGCTGTTGTTCTTCAATTTTTTACCTGTTTCAGTTTAATCATTAAATTACCAAAAATCACAGGAATGTTAATATATTCAACAGCAGACAACAACCCAATTGGCTCAAAAGCTTTTACTTTTGTTAGGAACTTCATCTTCCCACTTCCAACTTTTCTCTCCTAAAAAGATTTCATATGGATTTCGCAGTAAAATCCTAGCATTATTTTGAGAAAGTTTAAGTTTCCTGGATTCGTTTATGTCGGAAACTAATGTTGGACTTGCTATTAAAGAGAGAAAATAACACCCTTTCAAGGAAAAGAAGAAATAGATTAAAAATATGAAACTGAAATTGGCACTTAGCCATACAATGGTTATAGATTTTCTATTCACCAATGGTTGCCATTGGGGTACTCTGTTTACTGCCTATAACTTGTTCCCCTGATTCAAACTTATGCTCTGCCCTATACTTGTACTTGTGTGCCGAGTATAGAAATACACCGAAATTTATCACACTTAGAAGTGTTAGTAGCCAGTAAAAGTAATCGAACCTACCCGTATTTATATTCTGTGATAGCCATGATGGCTGTCCTTTGTTAGGATCCCCTGTTACTGATTTAATGATGGTGTTTAAGATGCTCGCTCCAAAGCAGCCAAAACCTCCTGCTACCGCAGCATAAGCTGACCCTATACTCTTCATAGCATCAGGAGCTTCCTCGTATAGAAATTCCAGTAATCCCACAATGCAGAATACTTCAGCAATACCAATCAAGCAGTACTGAATTAACAACCAGTATGCTGTTAAGTCGGGCATCGGAGTTAAGAAACTTACTTCGTACCCGTGTTTTATAGCATAGTTTCTTCTATAGCTCTCAAAAAGTCCAGCCCAAGCAACAGAAACAATTGAAATTGCCAGACCAATGCCCACCCTTTGAAGCTGAGAAGCACCATGAGGATGGCCTGTAATCCGACGGGATATCGGAACAAAGATTGAATAGTAAAGAGAGAGTATAAGGAAAATGCTTAGGCCAGGAAAGACAGGCATGCACGTAACAGGGAGCTTGAGACGACCCATATGCGTGTTCATCGTATACGCCTGTTGTACTGAGAGAGTGAGATACTCTGTTAGAACTAGATTGAGCATGATGGTGCACGCTGAAACTGGAATGAGTCTTATTAGAATTTTGACTTCCTCTACTTGAGTCACAGTGCAGAGCCTCCATGGACTAGGTTCAGGACCATCCTCTTTCAACTGGAGAGCTGCCTTGTCTAAACATCTGCAGACTCATGAGGCACAAAATTATGGAGTGAAAAATGAGAAAAATTCCGACCAAGAAACAATCTTTTATACCTGAAATCATCCGTATGAGTTATCTTTGAACTACCCTTGATAGCAGAATGTTTCCCAGAAACCTCGTAGAGGCCTATTTGCTCGCTGCTCGAAAAACTGGTGTTTCTCTTCCTCATTGCAGCAACTAGAACTTGCGCAACTCTTGTTAGAGGGCTGCCTCCTGGTAACCTATGCCGATACATTGGAGTGCCAATGAAGAAGAGCATGTTGGATATTCCCATAGCTATAGTCAATGAACCGAAAGCCGATCCCCATCCATATTGTATTTGAATGTAGACAACCAAAGTGAAGGCTACTATTGCCCCAACAGTCACAGAAAGGTAGAAAAAGTTGAAAAATCTATCCAAGTGAGACTTGTAATTTGCACTTCTTTCATCAAATTGGTCAGCCCCAAAAGAAGAAACACACGGTCTAATGCCTGCAGCTCCAAATCCGGTGATGTAAAGAACTGTATACAGAAATAGCATTTGCCATGATTTCGCAGGCTCACAATTTCCCAGAAGCAAGGATAGCTGATCACAATTATCTTGGTCCGGCATGAATGTATCCATTGATGCACATATTGTGATTCCTGTCAAACCCTCCATAAACATAGATCGGAAACCAAAAAAGTTAAGGATAAATCATCTGCAGTTCAGCTCCAATAGCCTAAACACAAACTGGGTTCGATGTATATGAACTTACAACAAGATAGATTGTTGTGAATATCGCTATTGTCCAGTAGCGACCGAGATATGCATCAGCAAGGAATCCACCAAGGACAGACGATGCTTGTGAAATCCCTAGGAAGTTGTTGACTGCATTGGATGAACTCGAAAATGGCCGATGCATCACATAAAACATAAAGGCCACCATGTTCACGGAGAGGCCAAAGTATGCCATCCTCTCTGCCATTTCATTCCCTGGATGGACAAAAACGATAGACATGTGAACATCAGTACACGGTGTTTGCTGGAATTCGCTTATGATTCTCTGTCAAGTAATCTAACCGAAAATGAAAAGAGCTGCAATCCATCCCCCAGTCTTTGAGAGGTCTGCAATAGGTTTTCCATGGATGTTTACCGGCGTAGTTCCTCCCGTATAGCCACGCCCGAAAGCCATTCGCCTGTTATCCGACTCGATGAAGTATATACCGAGTTTCTTGCTCCGAACTGACTCATCACCCGTCTCTTCTTCTACTCCCTGCGGTGACTTCATGTGATTGATATCCATCTTTCTCTGTAAAAACTAGTAATCACAGTTAAATCCTGATTCTTAACACAAAAAACTCGGAATAAAAATTGGAAAAAAATCATTGGCTTTGTGAAAGAAAAAAGGAAGCTAAGCTTAAATTTACTGATGAAGAACGCAAGAAGCATGAAGCATGAAAGAAATGCATGAGACTTGTGAAGCAAAAGAATTTGTTATGAAATGAAGTTATAGAATGCATAATACCTCCCAACAGAAATTTGTTCCAAGGAGATGGTGATGGAATTTTACATAATAATCATACAGGACATGGATATAAGTAGAAGATCAAATTTTTTTAAAACATGTAAATGAAAAATGAAGGAGAGGGACAGTTAGGAAGCAATATCAAGCAAAAAGAAAGAGCAAAAAACATTAAAGGAAGTTCCAACCAACACTTGAAAACAGCTTAATGGCAATAAATGTGACTCTATTACAAGCAAGCAAAGAGAGATGGGGACTTTGAGATTTCATTAATGCCATCCTTATCAGCTGCATTATGCAGTTAAGCACCTCTTAATTATGATTCCTAGACTTGTTTAACCCTGTTTTGCATTTAAGTACTTTGTCTATACCAAGTCTAGTCTCTATTTTATTTACATCAAGCTCAAACCGACTTAAGTTGTAATATATTTAGGACCAAACTAGTTATGATCAGGAGGATTGTTATGCATAAATTTCAACCCAACTCATTTTATTTTTGGAGTTTGCATTTGGAAGCAGTGAAAGATTTAGGATTCATTAATGCGTTTTCCAATATAGAATAGAATAGTCCAACCGAGTTTTGGAGTCATTAATTAATATGTTACTGCAGGTTGCTGACTCTGAATTTGTTTCAACGTTTACTTACAAGACAGTAGAGTGAGGTCCAGGAAACTCGGAGCTATATATGCTAAGCTAAGCTCTAATTATGACTATACGCATTAATAATGGAAAATTGAGATTGGTCAATTAAATTAGTCGTTTTCTGACATGAGCTGCACTTCCTTTCTATTCCTTCGATTTCATCCATAATTTTAATTAATGTTGTTTCTCTTTAGACACCTATTCATTTAGTTGAGATGTCATCTTACTAATTCAATTTTATTTCGATTCAGTTTGTTTTCACATTCAATATACCTTTCATAGTTGTTATTTTAATTTATTACTCATTTATGTTTATTAGTAGTAATTATTATTTGAAATCTTAACTCTGATCATGAATTATTCATATATTTAATAAATGGATTGTGAAAACTAATAATCATCCACTATCCGTGACACTTTGATTCCAAATACTTTTGCACTATCCCTTTCCAAGTTAAAAACTACTCCACAAATTAGGAGTTATTGACAAAAACACAGGTGATCTACAAATGTTAAAAGTAAATATATATAAATATCTACTTGAAGAAAATAAAAGATATAAGGTGCATGTGACAGCAAGCAATTTTATTCCTGAGGTAAAGTAGTGTAATTTTCTTCTAATGGTGGCAATCAACCATAATTTTACTCCTAATGTTGGTTCAATTTCAGAACTACTTAAAACACAAATTCTCTATCACATATTTTACACCAGTTGTATATAATTTGGTTCTAAAAAAAATAATGATTTTTGTAAATTTATAATGCAAAATGAGATAAATATGTTTTTAAACTTAGATCTATGTTTTTTTTAATCGTACTAAATACTATACATTGTTTTTAAATGTATAAAATATATGTTTGTTCGTAAACGCTTACAATGAGTGCTAACATAGCAAGCACATATAATGAATATGACAAGATTCATGATTGACGAAACATTTTAATGAATTATTTCTCAAATTAATATTAGAAAAGATTATAATTATGCTACTAATACAATTTTCTGCTCTCCAATAGTATTGGGCCCACCTTTAAACAAAAGCCTAGAAAAAGTCTTTTGGGCTCATTCGGCTTACCGTACGTATTTTTGTGTCTAAAGGAGTGGATCAATAGCACCCTTTTACTTGGGCTCTTTTGGCTTCTATCTCCTTTGTAGTCGGGCCTTCTAGATGCAACTTTTTTGTGATAGTTTCATTCTAGATGAGCTCAAATGAATCATGGTGGCCAGATTTCCTTTTTTTTTCTGATATTATTATCTAGAAAGATTCAAATTTGAATTATTTGTTTGATAAGACCCTTTATCATTTGAAAAGATTTTCAAAACTCCCCAACCTGCATTCCAATTAGTTTGGATCAATCATAATTGTCAAATAACATAATACAAAGTGCAACTTTGCTTATTTGAAAGTTGCTCCGAAGTTAGAGAGTATTTTTCACTGCCATTACACTTTTGAGTTCCATCATACACAATTTAAATAAATATTCTTCCTATTGACATTTTTAAGAACTTAGAATATAATGATCTAGGTTGGAGTGAATGCACCGAAATGGGAAGTCATGTAAAATGAGTGACTTTTAATGATGACGATGGAAGTAGAAATGAACTGGAGGTGCATTTTAAGGTCGTGTTGAATTTTAGGCATAGGTTGATGATAATAAACTTGAATTGATTTAATAACTATTATAGCAAATAAAGCTAAAATGTTTTATAAAAGAGAAAAAAGAACAAAAGGGTGAGTGGTATGGCACATTTTAGAAGACAAACGCCCACTGTAAAGTATGGATTGTAGTGGAGAAGTTGGGCACATGCTTTTCTGGCCCAACACTGTTTATTAACCTCCTAATTGCACAATTAACAGCTAATTTTTAAGTTGAGTGGACCCCAGTGGTAGTTTAATTAAAAATCTATCCTATTCCTTTAAAGGCTTAAAAGTGTATTAAGCCCGTAAGAAAAGTAGTAGATTTGTAATTAAGGCGATCTTTTTCACCTTAAGTACACTCCCATCTGAAGTCTTGAGTCCAATAAAATCCATGGAACAACAACCTCAGCCGTCTCTCTGATCTCCTCCTGTCCTGTCAATATCCATATCTCCATCATCAGGTAACTTTCAATCTTCCTAAATTCATGCAATCCTGTTTAAATTATGATTATTAATTCTTAACTTTTCCAGTTAGTTAAATCGCCATCCTCGTACTTATCGACGGACGACAATGGATCCCGACAACAAGGTCTTCAATGTCGGATTACTCCTCGTCGCCACTGTAATCGTAGCCAAGCTCATCTCTGCACTTATTATGCCTAGATCCACCAAACGTCTGCCACCTGTCGTCTCCGGTTTTCCGGTCATCGGAGGATTGCTCCGATTCTTGAAAGGACCCATATTCTTGCTTCGTGAAGAGTATAATAAGATTGGTAGTGTATTCACGGTGAATCTAGCTCACTGGAAGATGACATTCCTCATTGGCCCTGAAGTTTCTGCTCATTTTTTCAAGGCTCCTGAGGTTGACCTCAGCCAGCAGGAGGTTTATCAATTCAATGTCCCTACTTTCGGCCCCGGTGTTGTCTTTGATGTCGATTATAGTGTTCGTCAGGAGCAGTTTCGCTTCTTCACTGAGGCTCTCAGAGTTAACAAGCTCAAAGGCTATGTGGATCAGATGGTTATGGAGGCTCAGGTACTTTCCCTTTTTCCATCATTTGCTTATCAACTTTTCTCTTCACTTGTTTATATATTTCATCATAAAAATTCATTCTTTCATAACAAGGATTAAGATGGCAACGATATTCATTTCTAACCTTTTAATTAATGCTGCATCTGCATTTACAGTTGGAAACATAAATTGCATCTTCCTAAGAGAAAAATATGTATATGTCTAGGACTTGCTTCAAAAGTTGCTTGTTACCTGAATCCAGTGGTGAATTCAGGATTCAAATGTTCGGGAGCCTACTTTACACTTCGGTATTGAAAAAAATTCCACAACAATGTTTTTTTCTTCCAGAGTGAAATTTTCCATTGTAAAGTATGCATTTTTTCGAAAAGAGGAAAAAAAATACGGATTTGTTTGAAGAAAATTGAAGATTTTCTACGAAATTTAACCTATTTTTTATACTATTTTACAAATTTATTATCGAAAATAAGCTTTTCTTACTAATCTTTGAAATCGGAGGGGCTGGAACCACTTATTATATGGGTAGTTTCAATGGATGGGAGGAGGACCAAAAGCACCCCTAGTAAGGGAGGTTCCGGGGGCTGGGGGGCCGCAGCCCCCCTAGCTACACCCCTGCGTGAATCAACATTTCAGATTCGAATCTTTTGTAACTTTAATTTGGGATCTGAACCAGTTGCCATTTGGTGTTTCAAACCAATTTGACAAGAATATAATTGATTTGTTATATCTCAACTCTCAAGCTGTGCTTGCTTGCTGATAGATTTCATGTATGTTGTGCAGAAACTTTGATGTTTCCTTATCTGTTTTTTTAAAATTTGGATGTTCAGTTCCTCGGATGTAATTTCCGATATGGATCAATGCTAAGAACATGTTCATTAAATCTTGAATAGAACCAATTCAAAATGACCGTTTCCCCCTCTATTTTGTAACCTTGTATGTGTTTCTTTTCTAAAATATATATAGATATCTATGTGTTTTCTTACTATCTACACGTTCCCGTTTCCTATATTTTTCACAGATATTTTTCATAAGATATCATTTGTTATCACAGTCTTTGTGAAGTCAGTTACGTAGGAGTAGGCTGTACAATTGCTAGATGAACTGGTGAGCATATGTCCAAGATTACTATTTGTATCTAAATTCTGCAATTTTGCAGGAGTACTTTTCTAAGTGGGGAGACAGTGGTGAAGTAGACCTAAAATATGAGCTTGAGCATCTGATCATATTGACAGCCAGTAGATGTCTTCTGGGTTGCGAAGTTCGCGATAAACTTTTCGATGATGTTTCGGCGCTCTTTCATGACCTGGACAATGGTATGCTACCAATCAGTGTTCTATTTCCATACATGCCTATTCCAGCTCACCGCCGCCGTGACAGAGCTCGCAAGAAGCTTTCACAAATCTTTGCAAACATCATAGCTTCACGTAAATCTGCCAACAAATCAGAAAATGACATGCTGCAGTCTTTCATAGATTCAAAGTACAAAGACGGTCGCCCTACAACAGAGGCGGAGGTTACAGGCTTGCTTATTGCTGCTCTTTTTGGCGGGCAGCACACCAGTTCGATAACCTCCACTTGGACTGGCGCCTACCTCCTTCGTTATAAGCAGTATTTGATTACTGTATTAGAGGAACAGAAGAACCTGTTGAGAAAACACGGAAACAAGGTAGATCATGATGTTTTGTCCGAGATGGATACTCTGCATCGGTGCATTAAGGAAGCCCTCAGACTCCATCCTCCATTGATAATGCTGATGCGATACTCTCACAGTGATTTTAGTGTGACAACCCAAGAAGGTAAGCAATATGACATTCCAAAGGGCCACATTGTCGCAACGTCCCCAGCATTTGCAAATCGGCTGCCTCATATATACACGGAGCCAGACAGATATGATCCGGACAGATTTGCTGCTGGGAGAGAAGAAGATAAGGCAGCAGGGCAATTTTCATATATCGCTTTTGGAGCTGGTAGGCATGGCTGCCTTGGTGAACCTTTTGCCTATTTACAGATAAAGGCAATTTGGAGCCATTTGTTGAGAAATTTCGAGTTGGAGCTGATTTCTCCTTTTCCTGAGATCGACTGGAACGCCATGGTTGTGGGAGTAAAAGGCAAGGTGATGGTGCGTTACAAGCGCCGACAACTTGCAGTTTAACTAGCGGGAGAAACAAGCCTTGGGAATGCTTTGCAGTTTAAGATATCAGGCATTGTAGAACTTGTTCATGTTTTGGTGATTTACTTGTGTTTCTAGGACTTTTGCTTTGCTTTTTGTTTTGGCAAATTTATGATAATTAATGCTTCTTGCGATTTTCTAGCTTTTGTTTCAACTGTCCTTGGTTGATGTTGTTTTTTTCGTCAAGGCTTGAAGGATCTTTTTCTGCCTTAAATAGATGAACTAAAAGTCATGTTCGGTCTCCGCTTCAGTTTTAAGTTTCCCTTTGAAAGCTATGTTATAAGAGTTATGTTTTAGAAATAGTGTTTCCCAGAATTGGTGTCCTTGCAACATTAATAAAAGGTATTAAAAGATTAGATAATACAGCGAAGAAAATAACCGTTCTTGAGACAAAAAAATAAATATTAATACATATTATAATGAAATATCTTGTTGTGAAGATAGTAGCAAGAATAAAATAATTTGCAGATCTCAGACAATACATATGAATCTGTACCCAGCCATGTGAATGGGGTATCAGTTAACAATTTTCACAGTATGAACTGAAAGAAAAGAAAAGATGTTAACCTCATCTTCTAAGCAAGGATCAATGATTTGAAGTCAGGTCTGTATGATGTTGAGGAGCTCAATATCAAAAAGCAAAGTTTTGTCTATCAAACCCTGGTTTCTCAGCACAAAATCCAAGGCTCTCTGCCCTGAAAACGTTGTCGGTCTTGGGCCACTGTTATTGTAGTCATTCCCAGGATATCCCAGCTCTGGTGGCACAACTATCCTGCATCACTTTTGAATTTCAGCACATTATCCCCGCCAATTCTACTAAAAAAATGAAGATAAAGCTTGGAGGAAAAGATTTTTCACAACAAAGCTGAAAAAAACTGGTGCTGCACCTTCTAACTCCACCCAATGCCATGCCGGAAACAGCTTCCTCAAAAGCCGGTATCACCTGAATATTTAGACAATTAAAAGTCTGTCTTTTAAGCATAATATGCAGGAAGCAAGTGTCTGTGACTGACTTGACATAATTTGCACAAAGACTAATCATACGGCTTTAACTAACATAATCTCACGAGTCTAGACGTACTTCGCAGGTACACTGAAAACGCAACAGAACACATACGATACAATAACGAGTGGCTAACAAGATAAAGTATTAAGAGGAGAAACATCATACAGATTGCAATACATCAAGGAAATAATGAAATCAATCCCGGCTCTAGGTATAAAACAATTTAATCTTCCAAATGGACATGAAACCTTACCTCCCCGTATCCTAGTTTGAATTTGAAGAAGTCCTTCTCATTTCCCTGTGTGTATCAGGAATTCAAATCACAAAGCATTAAAAGCAGTCTAAAGCTGTTGATTAGCTCAGCCAGAGAACCAGACCAGAAGTGTTTCATACCTCAAAAGAACCACCCTTTGTCTTGTTACGAGCTTCAAATATGCGGCCATAGTATCCAATGGTGTATCCATCCCAATCAACCTCAATGAAATCCATAGTTTATCATTAACTTCAACTACACCCAAGGAATTCATTACCAATGCATGAAATGATCTAAACTTCAAAACTCAAACTCATTACTATCAACTTATCATCATATCTTTCCCAAATTTTGGTCCAAATCAATGGCGCCAAAGGTCTTGGACTAGCGCACGGCGTAGGCACACAAAGACGTGCCTTTGATAACTATGAAAAATACTAAACATGAAATGCAATTTATGCAAATAAACGAGTATATTCCCCTACCACAACAGTCTCTCCTCTCTTAGGCTTGGGGCCATCTCCTACTCGCAAGTCCTGCATTCTTCTTGGTTATGGATAGAACACAAAATGCAAAAGACAAATGTAAATGCATATAACTAGTAAAGTATATAGCTAACCAACCTTATATTGAAGTCCAGATTCAGTTTCTACATAGTCTGGATAGCGCATCTTTGACTTCCCATAATCCTTCCCCCGAATTGCAGGCACTGCACCCAAAGAATAAGGCAAATAATAAGTCCTTGATATAGTTTTTGAAATTGATTAAACAAGTTTAAAATGTGGAATGAAAATACAAAATCATTCTTAATAAAAGCTTATATGCAGATTGCCAATGCTAGCTAGCCAGGTTCATAAAGGCCCTGAGAGTTTTTGACTTTGAGGAGAAATTCTGAACCTTGTGAAGGCGTAAAATTATAAACTTGTACTTTTCACTCATCTCATATTCTTAGAATGCAGGATTTCAAACACCAACTCATAATTGCATCCCAACAACCTCCCCCTAACTGTGAAGCTCATCTACATTAGACCTGAGCGTTGCTCCCCTCGAGCGGAAACCCTTTCTTTTTGAGAAATGCAGCATCACTAAAAGTTAATCATTGACTATACAAGTAGCATATCTAGAATCTAGGAACGTCTAAACAACAACTAGGACTTATCCTTGTTTCCACATATAGAGCATCCGTGGGAGCGTCACATGTTGCATCATATTTCCCAACCCGAACCATGCTTGTAATGCTGCTTGTTTGGATCGGGGGAGCTTTTGACACTAGGGGGAGAAGCTTGAAGCCTTGTGAAAGTATATACTAACAGGTTTACCAGAATCCAACCTCTAATGAATCCATTATATACCATTCATTCACTCTATCTCATAAATATGAATTCACAGATTCATCCCAATACGAAATTCCGACTCCCCATAGCGCACAATATAGTCTACAAAAGAGGAGTCTGGAAGGAAAAACTGACTGAAAGAAAAGCTCATGGGGGAAAAAATATACGCAATTGATGATTTTGTTGACTGAAAAAACTGAATTATAGACTGAATGCCTTCAAATTTTAATGAATTGACTGAATTGAATTGAAGCGAAATGTGTTGAATATAAGTAAAAAAGAACATGGGCTTACTGTCAGCGAACTCTGAAGCCATAGCAATAGTTCCATGAGTGAAAGCATTGTACAGAATTCCAAGAGCTAATCCGGTGGATAAGGTTATAACGTCTCTTCTGTGAATGTCTTTTTGGCAAGTCATAGCGCAGAATTGAACTATGGAAAGACAATCAAAATGGGTGAAAGAAAGAAAGAAAGAGAGTTTAAGTAGGAGGGGAAAATGCTAACCAGAAAGAGGGGAATTGGGAAAATGATGAAGAGATAGAGCAGGGAGGCCTCTGCGCCATCTCTGCAACATAGAAGAAGAAGAAGAAAAGGAACATGTAAGTAAAGAAGACAGAATTGAAGAAGAAAGACATGACATACAGTAGTGGGGGAAGCAGCTTTAGTAGAGGAGGATGATAATTGTGGAGGAAGACTTCCAGTTCCAAGTGCTGTAATGGAAGCCATTGATTTTATTTATTTTACTCAAGATTGCATTTACTCACTCAATACAAAGATACACATTATGGACGCGGGAAGGAACACTCTAGTGTCTCTTATATACACACCTTCTACACTAATATAAAACTTATAATAATCTCTTTCAAAAAATAACATAATCAAATAAATAAATTCCCGACTGAAAAGTTTCGAGGACGAGTTATCTACCTAGCAATGTCTTGGATTCAAATTCAAGATCGATAAAAGTGAAATTCTAAATACAAAAATAAAAATGTTTTGGACGAACTAATCTCATATTATTGTAGATTTTTTCTCCAAGTTTTCTAGTCATTCAAGACTAACTGATGCCAAACTAAACATGAGTTGATACATAGATAATGGTGCTGATGTGTTTTTTTCAAAGTGTAAATGTAACTATAACATGAAGATAAAAGTTTATCTAAGCATTTTCAGCTTGGAGTTACTTGGAATGTAGAAACCGTAGACAAAGCAAATTAGATCTAAATATAAGAACCCATGAAACCAAGACTTGCTTGCATATAGAAATAGAGTAGATGCAAGAGTACCACTATATTTTTGGGCGTTGAAACCACTTTGTCTACCCCTCTCTCTAACTTCACATATTCAGGGTTTTGATTTCACACCACCAGTACCAAATCAAGTGTTATGTATCTTTTTTTTCGTGTACATGTGTCAAAACAACATCCGCCACAATAGAAACATTGAAAACCAAGTTTACAATTTCTTAATTTAATTATATGAACTTCTAGCAAAAATGGTTAGGGGCAAAATTAAAGTTTATTTTTGTAGATGCTCTATTTCCAATTGGTATCACACCGTTATAATATTACACCTCCCGAATGGTCTAGGACCAATTTGATCCCGGATTCTACAATCTCATTTTGAATCTTTCAAGGGATGGTTAGTTATATTTATATTTAAATGGTATGAGAAACTTATATTCAGTATTAAATTATCTATATGTTTTCCGTCAAAAAAAAAAAAGATCTATAGATTTCACACTTCATATGGTTGTAAATGGGAGTATTGACATTCTTCCTTCAAAAAAATAAAATAAATAGCAAATGAAGAAATTGTAACATTCTTTCTAAAATCCAGCTTCTTAGTCACCTTGCTTGATTTTGCACACTTGGTAGGTGAATCATTAATATTGACATCAGGTCAAACTTTGATGAACAATTGTACAACAAAAAAAGTAAGAAGTTAATCCCCTTCTCACCTTTCAGGTGGTTGGACATGTTTTCATCAACAATTTTCAAATAAAATTTTATTGCCAAACTAAGTTGATCAGTTCAACCAGAGATTTGACAGTTTCCAGATAATATTGGAATTCGAGGATCCTACAACAATTCAGTTTAGCCTAATTATCATGCAAGAATGCGGAGATGAAAGCAACTGTGAGTGCCAAATAGAATAATCTCTCAACTCAAGTAACCAGAAAAGCTTATGATACATAGTTCATGTCTTACATAACAACACAGCTTGTGCCTTTAGAGCAGGATTAAATTTCCCACCTTTATTACACCATCATCATCACAATTGAAGGAAAAACCAATACAAAATGCTTACAGGCTAACAAGTTTCAAAGAGTTTGCCTTCTCTTGCAGGGTATCCAACAGACTGTCAAAACTCTTCTTGAATGAATCCACTCCTTCAACCTCAAGCTGATTCCCTACGAAGCCCCAATCAATTCCCGACTTCTCTAGGGCACTGTAAATCCCTTCAGCTTCTGATACATTCGCGTCGATTGTCCTTCCAACACTTCCGTGATCCATGAATGCTTGAAGCGCTTGGTCAGGCATGGTTGAAACCTGCACATAACGAAATGCATTCAACAAAAGCAGAATAGAAACCAAACCCCAATCATCAGTTTGATATCTCGACTCTGAAAACCACATTAAGGTACATGAGAGGATCAAGAGACAAGATATAAGATGAGACTCACAGTGTCGGGTCCGACAAGGGGAGCAACGTATAAAGTGTCAGGATAGGCAGGGTTTTTGACACTGGTTGAAGCCCATAGTAGCCTTTGCTTCTTGGCACCTTTTTTCACCAGAGCCTCCCATCTTGGACCAGAGAATTTCTTCTGGTACAGCTGGAAAGCGAGGGCCGCTTGAGCAACTGCAGCCTAATAAAAGCAACATAGACGACAATTTGAATTTTAGCCATGGATATACTCAAAATCTAATAGCCAGGACTTGGAATTTGCAATAGTTACCTTTCCTCGAAGATCAAGAGCTTCTGGGGTTCCAATCTTTTCAAGCATTTTATCAATGAGAGTGTCTACCCTACTGACGAAAAAAGAAGCAACACTAGTAACTCTGGAGAGGTCACTCAGGCCGGAGGCTTCGAGACCATCAAGATAGGCATCGATGACTGCTTCATATCTGGCAATAGAGAATATAAGCTGTGCACACAAAGAGATGAAGATTGGCTGTCAGAATGTTACAGTAAACTAAAATTCCATGATAAGTTTATTAAAGCAAGAACATTAGGATTAGTTTACCAGTTTATGCTTGTAAAAGAAAGAAGAAAAAATGGATTTAAACAAGAGCAGAAGCACAGGATAAACTTACGGTCACATTGACACTAATACCATTTGATATAACTTCCTTGATTGAGGGAATGCATGGAGCCGTAGCAGGAATCTTAATGTACACATTGGGGCGATCAACCACCTTATGTAACCATTTTGCAGCATCAACTGTCCCATTAGTATCATCAGCTAGTCTGGGAGAAACTTCAACGGAAACATAACCGTCAGCACCATCTGTTTGATCATAGATTGACTCAAAAAGTTTGCATGCATCTTGAATGTCTTTCACCACGAGTTCCCAGTATGTGCTTTCAATGTCTTTTCCTGATTGTACAAGTTCCCTGAAAATAACAAAAATCAAAATCAGAAACACAGTATTAAAGCCAAGCATATAACCTCAATAACCAAGGATATCCGACAATGGGTGAACTTTGAAAGACGTGTTAAGTTTTAACTTAGAATAGATAGCAGAAAAACGGAGTACTATATATGCTTTTGAAAAAGTCTGGTCCGTTAGTAAATACCGGAATTGGTCATTGTAGGCATTGGAGGATGATATTGCTTTCTGGAAAATCTGCAGCAATAAAATTCAATAGCTCATCAGATGACCCGACAATTCAAATGGGTATACATGTGCATAAGAAAAAGAATAGGAGGAATTACCGCAGGGTTGCTAGTTACACCTCTGACTCCACTTTCAATCAAAGGAATCAAGTCGGTGACAGGTCGGCAAAGGTTATCATACCATGGACTCTGTCCCTCTCGTTCATATAGATCATGAAGAGTTGTCTTCTTGGAGGCAGTGCCATTTCCAGTAGATTGGGAGCACCTGACACTGCAGCAACATAATAATCATAATAGAAATCAAATATACAGGGATCAAGGAGACACGAGGAAAGTAGCAGAATAACATAAATCCTAGTAGGTTGAACCATTTGGGTATATAACAAACTTAAATTTGAACATTGTTTAGGCCATACATTGGATTGAATAAAGATGTTGGTTAGAGTGTTAAAGATAATTGTAGATATGAATGAAATGACGTGAAATATGAGAATAGAAAATGAAATTAGAATCGTTGACTGCAGAAAGCAAGATTTGAAAGAAAAAAAAAAGAGAGAGAAAGAAAACTCACAGGAAGGAGGGTGTGAAGGGATGGGCGATGCGGAGAGACAAGTTAGAGGAAAGAGGTCGAGAGAGGAAAGAAGGTGTTGAAAGATGAGAAGATCTTGGAGAAGGAGAGAGGAGAGATGAAAGATGGCAAGAAGGTGATGATGCGAGCTTTGAAATGGTAGCCATGCTGTTTCAGATCCGAGAAAGAAGAAGAAGAAGAAGAAGAAGAAGAAGAAGAGAGGTTGGTGAAAGAAAGAAAGAAAGAAAGAGCGAGTCTTTTTGTTTTTGGGGTGGTTTGGTTTAATAGTATCAAAGGAAAGGAAAGGAAAGGAAAACGATACAACCAAAGGAAGTTTAAGTTTTTTTTCTTAAAAAAAAAAGAGGGTCACTCACTGACTGTCCTTCCTCTCCTCTTCTCGCTGCCTACTCGTCTTATGCTGTAGCTGTGAACTCTTGGTACATTCCTATGGCCACCCCACCCTCCCTCTTATTTATACATTATTCTTACTTCTACCAACTCCCATATTCAATTACCTCCTCCTCACTTCTAAATTATATATATTACATCACTCTCTCTTTTTTAATTCCATTTAACCATCATTTTTATGCTTCCACCAATTCCATTTTCATTACATCCTTATACATATAAATGTGTGTCTGCTATTTTACTATTCTAAACCCACTCCTACTCACTCCTTTACACACTTCAAATCAAGAATTCAAATTCAATCTTTTCAATTCAATTTACTTTTTTTAAATAAAAAAAAATAAGTGTAAATAATACCGTCTAATCTCATCGGACACTCAAAATTCGACTGCCCGTGAAATTATTTGAAACTCAAAATTGTTGTTTGATTACTGATTTGATAAAAATTTGAAACTAATACACTAAGAAGAAAATGAAAATGTGACTTACAGATTCAAATAAAAATAATTTATAAAGTGCTAAGGGAAGTTTGGAGCTGCTTCTACTTAGCCATAAGAAAGAACCACAGTTGGTTGTTTCTATATAATTCTTCTGTTATATTAGTGAGATGTTGAATGTGTGTTCAATGGAGAAAAGCTGGTCGCAGGTGGCACCCAATTCAAATAAATTCTCTTTATTTTATTTTAATCCAAGTTTGTCCTTATAAGCTCAAGCTAATCAAACATTCATTTATTTAATTTTGAAACACTAAGCTAATTCGGATTTGGTTGCTGTCATACTCATAGAATTTAGTCCTCCCAATCGCCACAGTGAATAATTTTAGTGTACATCCGATGTATGGTGACGTGGTATATAAGTAAACTCTGAAATTTTTCTTGGTATATTCATAGTAATTAGTCCTTCCAATTGCATATATTTTAGGATTAATACATCATAAATTCTTTGAACTTGGTTAAAAAATAAATTAACTTCGTCTTCCTCAATTTTTGGAGTATTTCGTTAGTTCCGTTAACTTGTTTAAAGTGACACAATAAACTCTTTAAATCTATGAGGCACAATAAGAGTGAATGTTTAAAAATTATAAAGTATATCACTTTTATAAGTTTAAGGACATAATATATATCTTTTTAAAAGTTTAGTTGACTAATAAATCACTTTAAACAAATTTAAAAGACAAATAAATTACTTTAATTTTAGAGAGCTCTTGAGATACCATGTAAGTTTAAGAAACTGTTTTTTCTTTTTTAAAATTCAAAGAGTTTATAATGTATTAAGCTTTTATTTTATGAAATGCTTAAATCATATCTAATTCTCCAATAATCATGAGTTTTACTATTTAATGTCTCATATATCAACAAAGATTCTTTGTTTATTTACTTAGTTCGAAAGTTTAAAGGTGATATCTTTGAGATATACATATAGAAGGTTGTCCGTGAATATGTGTAGCAGAGACACTCGCCTAGTGCTCCAGCAGAGGGAGGGCCTAAAAGTTTCTTACATTTTATAAAGTTATTTAATCAATAAAATTAGTGCTTGTTTATTTGTAAGGACCTCCAGTCACCTTAGATTTCACGTACATTCTTAATGTGTATAAATTTTTTATAAATAAATGTGTCTTTTAAATAATGAATGAATAACTTTAAACCGATTAATTACATGATTATAATTGCGTGCACAAATACATTCCCTATCAATGTATTGATTATGTATTAATATCCCATGTACAATATATATATAACAAGCATTTCTGTGACAAAATTTTAAGACAAGCTGCATTCTCTATGCTTGGCTTTCTATAAGGCCAAAGAAATCAGAGAAAGAGCGAGTTATATGTATATTCCATGTCTTACTTATTACCAAGGTTTCAAGTCCCCCACTGGTCCTGCTGTCCAATTCAATACCTTCTCACCCGACTTCACGTATATGCTCCTATCGTGCGGCAGTTTACGAGCCAATCCATTCAATATCTGGTGAAATGCATCTCCTGATTGTGCAGGTTGCGGAAAAAGCATTGCTCGTTTCATCGACGGATTTGCGAGAAGTCGTTGTTTCCTTAAGATCACCTCTGTCGGTATACTAGTCAAGATAGTATCCAAGTTAGGAACATCTTCCTCTGCCACAAACACTCCTATTTCCTCCCATGGGATAGCATCTGCAAATGGCAAAACAATGTCGTCCGCTATGATCACAGGAATGCACCCAAACACCACTGCTTCTACTAGTCGTGGACTCCACGGTGCCCAACCGAGAGGGCACAAACAGAATATAGCTCTCTGCATATCTTCATAATAGGTACTTGGATGGTCTGTTGAGATATCAAAGAGAGGATTGTTCTTAAAGTTCTCCCAAACAGCGGCTCGTGCCCCTCTGCAAATTCAACAAACTAACAAATTGTTTGAGCCTAATCCTAACACAGACTCATGATATTGTTAATAAACATTCCACAATACCTTGCGTAGTAACCGCCTTCCGGATCATTGTTGACATCGTAAAACAAGCCGCGAAAGTAGACAAAAATTGACCTTGGCGTGTCGAGTGGAATCCTGCGAGCCTGCATCTTCTGAGGTGGGGCATATGGAGGAATTGTAATTGAACCCTCATTCAAGCATACATGATTCCTCTGTCCGAAAGTTTGCACCAATGTAGCACGTCGGAGCAATGGAAATATCCCTCTTTCGATGGCTTTCTCTTCCTACAAAATTTTGAATAATCAGGTGACATACTGAAACATTCATGGTAGAAATAGAAACTATTTACCATTTATGTTCTGTTGAAATATATTTTAGAATTGTGGAAATTTTGGACCAATTTTCTAATATGTTCCCGGACCAGCAGTCAGTGCCATGGCTGATTCGGCACAATCTGATCGGTCATAGAACGGTGTGGTCCGGGACCACTGTAGAATCACAAATCACTCCTTGTCAAACATGAGAACTGGATCTGCTGACTATATTGACAAATTGCTCATTTCCAAAACTCATCCGCCTGTTTAAAAGACGGATGTGATTCAGAATTGTCTTGGCCTCCACGAATTCTTATATATATTTCATAACATATGTCAGTAAACAGTCTATGTTTAGATGAAACAGCATTAGCAGTATGTTGAACTATACCGTTTCCAAATATAGGCTGTGTGCTGACATAAAAATCAAAATATCACGAATCCCAAAACTCATCCGTGTGTCAAACAGTCATTTTACTACAAACATGTAAATATCTTATTCCTTGTAGTAGAAAGGAACGCTGTCCGGAAGCAAACACGATACCTGATAATGGAAGCAAGCACCAAAGTCATGGGGTACAACGAAGAAATGATCAGCACCTTCAGTGCGGTTCCAGTAAGGCCAATTGGTAGAGATAAGCTGAATAGCACTTCTCATCATCCTTGGAGATTTGAAGGGCAATGGAAGACCGGTAGGGGTAAGATCACAAGTGGTGTAAATTGGGGTATAAAACCAATCCGCTTCATCAGGATTAAGTGTTCTAACAGGACTAGCTAACAAAAATCTATGCATGAAAATCTCGGCAGCAAACATATGGTTGAGACATCTCGGGTCCTTTTGTAGCAACTTTTTGTTGTATTTACTTGGGAGATCATATACATATACTTTCAGTTTTCCCACCGGATTATCTTCCAATACGTCACCAGCACTTCCTGCATCATTCCAACCAACACAAATTTTGTCACTGACGGGCTAGAACAAAACGTTGCGAGGAATAATGAACGAAAATGTGTTAAAAATTAGAAAGTTTTTAGGACTAAGCATCAGTTACGACGAGTACTGCCCATCGTCACTACTATAGAATCCGGCACAAATTCTGAATATACTATAACTATGAACATAATGTGTAATAATCAACAAATGGCGACTAAAATAGGGAGGAAAAAGAGAGGAAAAAACCTGAAATGCGCTCTGTTCTTGGTTTCTGGTGAGCTTGAGTTGTGATAAGAGAAGAAAGAAACAGCAAAACAAAACAAGACAGAAAGACCTTCATTTTTGAGAATTGAAAATAGAAAAGGGTGCATCAAAAAAGGAAAGAAAAGGAAGTATTTATGAAGAAAAAGTTGTCACGGTTGGGATGTCGTTTAAGCAGTAGCTGAGAAGCTTACTTAGGAAATAGGCAAAAATATTAGAAAATGAAATGAAACAAAAGAAAAGAAAACAAAGGAAGAAGAATGAATTTGCTTCAAGAAAAAGAGAAACATGGAAAATGCAGTGCCAGCAAACTACAACTTTCAATTCCATTCCATGTCACCAAATTGAAACCTTTGTTTTCTTTCTTTGCCTATTCTCCTTCTCTTTTGCCTTTCCTTTTCTTAACAATCCAAAACTCCCTTTGTTTTTTTATTGTTTATTAATCACATAAATATATCTATCACCCCTCAACTCTTGCATTACTTTTATTTTCATTCTCTATACTCTTTTATTTTCATTCTCTATACTACTAATTTGATAGTTCAAATCAAAGAAAATTTATTAACAAATTGCTATTTTCTAAATTGGCGTGGATTAAAATGAGAGAATGTAACAAACTTGTCATATCGTCTTTAACTTTTTAAACGAAAAATCCATTATTTTGGATTTTAGTATTGATATTATGATATTATGTTATTATGGGGATATTCTATGGTCACTTTGTTTTTCACAAAGTAACCATTACTTTGTTTTGTCAACCATTGGATCATGGGTTAAAAACTAATCCAATGGTGAAAAAGACAAAGTATAGACAAAGTAAGGGAAAAACAAAGTGACCATAGCCTACACCTATTATTATGGGGATATGTAATGCTCAAAGATTGTATTGCCACAAAATTAAGATCTTAAGGACTATTAGAAAATTTGAATGATAACAATGACATCGATTTCGGCTATAAAAAAATTGTGCACATTCTAATGCTTTAATTTTACATAGTTCACCAATAAATATAAGACCTCTAAGAGTCTTATATGATTCATATGTTCTGCAACAAGTTACTAGTAGTCCAACAAGGAAAGCACAATCTACATCTTGGGCAGATCGATTCGGATCTGATTCAGAAGTGGAGTAGATTCATACTGAGAAAATTGAGCAGTTGTGGCGCTCAAATAGAAAGCAAATTAGCATGTCCGAAGAGTTTCGTGATGCACATTCTGACCTTGAGGGGTGCTATACTGTAAAAAAACGAAAAAATAAAGAAACTCCAATAAGTTAGTTTGAGCCACCAACATCTCAAAATACTCGTACGTACTCTCGGGTTGAAATAAAAAGACAACTCCGAATTCCTAGACACTTCTCACCTTGACTTAGCTTTCTTTTCTTTTTCTTTTCTTTTCTTTTTAATTTCTTTTGTTTTTTCTTTTCTTTTATACTTTTGGGTTTCGATTTCTTTCCACTTTTAATTAAAAAAATATTAATGATCATAATATTTATTTCAAGTGTCAATGTATTTTATTCTTGTTTAATATTTTTTATTAAGCATTTTAAACCTAAAAAAGGATTGAAGACTACCACCTTTGATGGTTATTACATTCTATTAGGGATTGTGAGGTCATGGGCAAATCCCATGAATATAGAAAGTGAAATCTAAAAAAAATTAAATAGTTTGTTTTGACAAAATTCCAATACTTTACTTTTTACAGTGCATTTTTTATGGACCTTTTATAGTGCATTTTAATAACCTTTCCGGAGCATTTCTCTGACCCAACAAATATATATTTATTTAATTAATGCATGCATGAGAATTTTAGGATATACTCCAAATATGTTTTCTTTGGTGGAATATTCTCCAAATATGTATTTCCGAAAATATAATGGGTAGAGATTTGAAAGTAGAGGGTCGAGTGGGTCGGGCTCAGCCCAGGCCTAACTGAGTTTTACATATGGTTACATTGTTCAAGTCCACGTAGCCCACATTATATTTACGTCGCTGGACTGGGTCAATCTAAAATAACTATTTTCAAGGCCAACATGGTTGCTTATTGTTTAGCTAAGGCGGTTATATGCTAGTCCCATGGTTTGGCAAGAAGACCTCGACTCTCGATTTTGTGGGTGACCTCTTATGTTCTGATTGTAATGTTTCTCTTTTTTATTAATATAACGACTAGCACTCTTTTCCCTTTCTTAAGTTTCGGTTTCAGAAATGTTTTTTAACGAGGGTAGTCTTTTTTTAAAAAATAAAAAAATAGACGTGATTTTATCTAATTTAATATTCAATTATAGAACGCCTAAGAAGAATGTTGTTATTTATAAAGCTAAACCTCATGGTGTATATTAATATGTTTTAACGTGTTTCTCTTAATACATAATGTGGCTAAATCATTCAGCTTTTCTTGTGACATTAATTATCGCAAATAAATTTTCAATAATTTTAATTTCGGAAAACTTCTTTCAACAAGTGCAACAGTCATTGGCATATTTAAGAGAATTTGAGGAGAAATGGAAATAGTTGGATAGCAATCTGATGTTTTGACAAGTTTAAGAATTTCAAAGGCTGAAAAGATTAGACATTCAATTTAAGTGATCGACAAAGTATTAACTGTTTAGTATTTGGAAAGATTAGAAATTGTTAACTATTAACTAGAAATAAAGAGAGATTCAAATTAACTTAACTTGCACACTTTATTCTTTATAATATAATACATATTTTTTAACGATACATAAAATTCTATTACTATTAAAATAACAATAACTGTATTTTATTTCTCATTTCATTACGAAACACAAAATATTACAGTTGTACTTGCATGATCAATGATTGACCAAATACAATTTGGTCAATCACCGTTAGATCAGAATCTAACGGTGGAGATTAGTTACTAATGAAATCACCAAACTGCATTTGGTCAATCATTGACCATGTGAGCACCACTCTAAAACATTATTGTTATTATTAGTTGATGAATTTTTTTCTTGACATATATAGATAAAATATGTAATATATTTGCAGTCCCTCTCATTTTTAAGCCCTAAGCATGCGTCATTTATGCCCATATGCAGGGACGAGCTGCATGAATAGTATAGTTGAACTTTCTTGTGGTTTGTGGATGCAGTTATTAAAAATGAGAAGGAATGAGGATAGATTAGGCCAACTGCCCAACATAATCAATTAAATAGGTTTAATTAGGATGACCCACCTCCCTCCCTCCCTCCCTCACTTAGTTTTCCATGTTGTCCCTATTTCATATCTCAACTTTTAGCCACACATTCAACAACCATCTCCATTTTTTTTATTTTTTCTGTTGTGTTGTGTTGTGTTGTGTAGACGTAGTTGCATCCATTTCTAACTCACTTCCTTTCTATCATTAATTCCAACCAATATTTTAAAGCTCAACATAAATTTTATACACCATATGCTGCATTTGGATTATTAAAAATTGATGTAATATTATGCATTCATATCACTTCCTTCCTATCCCATATGTAAGCATTGAATTGTTGTTAGTATAAATGTAAGCCAAAATATAAGTCAAAAGTTGAAGAAGAAAATGGCAGCTTGATAATTGACAAAAAGAAAGAAAAGAAAAAAGTAACACGAGATGAAGTTTTGGAAGTTGGGCTTCTATAAATAAAAAAATTGAGCATCAAACCCGTTGACGTTTTTTCATCATAACAGAACACAACACAAGAGACAGAAGATTCATCTTCCTCGAGGATCTTGTTCTCGTTACATTCCGTAAGTCCCGGCATTTGTTAATCTTATTAAATCTCTTGTTTCTCTTTGGATTTGATTCACCATTTTCCAATCTGCAGGCATTAGTGATGAGTTTAAGGGGACTTTTTTCATGGTCGGATACTGAAGTCAAACCAAATGGGGAGACCACTCAAGAAAATGGAGATGCAGCAACCCATGAGATCGAGCAAAATAAAGTTGCCATTATGAGAGCCCATCTTGAAACAGAAGATGCCCACGCTAAGGTTCATTTCTTGCTTTTTCCTATTCTTTGCTTTATCACCTGCTCTGCTTCTGCTTAACTTGCTCATCTTATTTAATTCAACAACACTAGCTTTTCATTTTTTTCTTTTTAGGAAGTGGATGATTTGATGATCAGGCGATTTTTGAGAGCTCGTGAACTAGATGTTGACAAGGCTTCAACCATGTTCCTCAAGTACCTGAGCTGGAAGCGTTCATTTATGCCTAATGGACCTATATCAGCATCACAGATTCCAACTGAACTTGCCCAGAACAAGCTCTTCATGCAAGGAGTTGATAAGAAGAATCATCCCATTGTCGTTGTTTTTGGTGCCAAACATATTCCTTACAAAGGCAATTTAGACGAGTTCAAGCGTGAGTTTTATGCTTGGCAAACTAATCATTTTTTCAGTTTATTTGTTTGCAACTTCGCTCCAGCATGAGTTCTTGTGAGATTTTTTTTACTCCTGTTTGTCTTACAATTTAAGTGCATATTTCAACTAATCACTTCGAACATCTTTTTCCATTGCAGGTTTTGTAGTCTTCAGTCTTGAGAGAATATGTGCCAGGTAGCACAACTATGTACTGCTGATATTTCAATGAGCTTCAGAGAATCAATTGCATATCGGCATAAACTTTTTTGTGAAAGGTCAAAGGGGAAAATAGAATCATAGGCTACACATTCTTTAGTGCAAACAGCCTTCATGAGATATATATGCTCGAAAACTTGTACAAAATGTTGCGGATCATGTTTCTGTCTTTGAACTTCTTCTCTAGGATGTAATATGTTTTCAGAAGTGGATCGTTGAGAACCACTTGTTCAATGTGCTCCTGATTTTTTTTAAGACCGTCTTCTACAAAACTTTCAAAAGAAAAAAAATCTCTTTTTCACTCTATGACATGACTTTATGCAGTTATTCTAACGTGCATAAATGGAACATGCGTTCTTATAATATACAAATTTCGTGCACGTTTCAGTTTCCCATATTTTTTGTTAATACCGGTTTCTGATTTATGATTCTGTTTCTGTATAACACATCATAAGAGTTATTGATTGTAGCCAATTATAGCAAGTATAGAGTTTAAGTTAGGTAGGTTGAGCTCATCTACCTTTTCGCTTGGATCACAGGATGCCACCTGGACAGGAAAAGTTTATGGCGATTGCCGATATTGAAGGATGGGGATACACTCATAGTGACGTGAGAGCATATTTAGCAGCATTATCTATACTGCAGGTAGGTTCTACCTTTAAAAGAACTCTTAACTGCATATTTATTCTGTTTTTTAGAGTATTATCTCTACTTGAGCAGTGATAATATGATTGCTCTCGTGGCAGGACTGTTATCCGGAGAGGTTAGCGAAATTGTTTATAGTCCATGTACCATACATATTCATGACTGCTTGGAAGGTTGTTTATCCATTCATTGACAGCAAAACCAAAAAGAAGGTATCAAATACATCATACCCTGCAAGCTGCTTGTTACTATAAACATTGAACATATTGCATAGTTTCATATGGTCATCTACATTTTAAAAAACCCAAAAGATGTTAGTAAAAACTGGGGGCTTTGAAATCCATGAATAACATTTCTAATAATGCATAAACATGTTGGTCTATAGGAGCTAGAGATGATTGTTTTACTAAATATTTTAGAATCAGAAATATAAATGAGTGATGAGACTTCAAAGTTAAAGAACTGAACAAAAAATGCTGTGAATTCAGAATTTGCTGATATTGAAATGTAGGTTTCAGTAGAGCATCTGCAACGCTCCTATTTTGATCATTGGAGATGTCATTTAGTTGGTAGTTGGTGCTCCAACCACCGCCATGTTATATTATCAAATTTTGTCAAATGTGAAATACATCATCAGTCATTTTATTGTCATAAATTGAAGTTTTGCGACTATAATGAAGCATTACCGGTAGATGTGGCCTTCTTGTGCATTTAAAGAGTTCATATTCAGCATAAATGTGTTCTTCTACAAGTTGATCCTCATGCTACCCTTAATATTTTCCAGATTGTTTTTGTTGATAACAAGAAATTAAGTTCCACACTACTTGAAGACATTGAAGAGAGCCAACTACCTGATATATATGGAGGCAAACTGCCATTAGTTCCTATACAAGATAGCTAATTACTTAATACTTCACACGAGCTGCGTACGAGGCAAAGTAGCATTATTCCGGGACCATCGTAGAAAGTCTTTTGCAATAGGCTTGTCAATCAGGGCATGTAATATCATATTTATTGGTTTTCATACTATAAATGAGACCGACTGTAAAAGAATTTGTTCCATTTCTACGAATGGAAATATCCATTAATACACATGTTAATGAAGTACCCATGAAACTTTTGTTTATTGGGTGCAATTACATAAAAATAAAAGCGGGTTGGAAGCTCCAATTCAATTTATTATCAAATTTGTACTTGATAGTCTATGGATGTAAATGAAAGTCCAAGGCATTTGCTAGTATTGGCGATTTGGAAGACCAAAGTTCAATCATTTTTACATATTCAATCTTTAACATGTAACAAAAAATCTAATTAGTTCAATTGTTAAGTTTTAGAAAAATTTCATAAAACGAAGAAAATTAATCTTTTTAAAGAAACTGATAACACATAATAATTGGAAAAAGATTTCACGTGCATTCACATATTATTATAACTTATGTTTGATATTACTTTTTCATAAGTTAAAAGTAGCTTTTCTAGCTTCCCTAGCTATAAACAATGTTTGGTAATTGCAAAATTGTTTTCTGAAAAATAACGAAAAATTGTTTTCAGCAAAAGATGCATTTTGTAGTTTTTGGAAAATCAAATATTAGTACTTCAAAAATTGCCTTGACCTTCAATATATTTAAATAAATAAATATTTTTCTTTTTATATATTACTTTTAAGACGTTTGTTATGTACTTATAAATCACTTCTCAATTTATGTAATCTATGGTTTGCAATTTCGGGGTAGCCAGATTTTGGAAGATAAATTTTGTTATATACATAATTATTATTTTTGAGTTTCACCTTTTGTCATTTTGGAATTGGAACTCAATACTCCATGTTTTACTTTATAGTATAGTAACCAATAAGCTATTGTTTGGTTCGGTGTGGTGGGTGTATACATAAGCTTTTAAATGATAGAAGTTGTTGATAATAAATGAAGTAAACCAAAATTATTAGTAGTATTATTTGAAAGAAAAGGGAAGTTGGGGTAAAAAGGGTTGTATAATAAGTTTGAGAATGAAGCATGTTGATCATAGTTTTGGTGCTTTGTTTTCATAACAGGTCCCGCCATTTCTTCCTGCATTTCCTTTTTATTTATTTTGTAAAAATCTCCCAATCTGCATCCACTTGTGCCTGTCATGAGTTTACGGGGACTATTTACATGGCCGTCGAATACGGAAGTCAAACAAAACGGATATGAGATTGAGCAAAACAAAGTTGGCATTATGAGAGAACGCCTTCAAAGACAACACGCTGATGCTGATGCTGATGCTGATGCTAAGGTAAGGTTCATTTGTATGTGATATAATGGAGCTTTCATTGTTATTTTCATTGAACAACATTAGACTCACATACACTAATATAGGGTAGATTGTTAGAGAAAAGGTTCTACATTTCCATGAATTCTCAACAGGACTACTCTACATTTATAAGATAAGAGAGAGTATTATATTTTTACTTCTCTTTTTGCTCATGCTATCACACCACAAACAATGAAAGCTGCTATGGTGCATTGCTAGAGATTTAGTTGATGCATTCATTTTTCATCTTCTGCTCGTGCTCTCTGGATTGAACTTAAAGAGTGTTTTGGTGAGTCTATTGGACCTTTACTGTATCTATACTGATTCTCGCCAGGGCAATCTATCTGTTGCGATCTATTTTACAAGGTTGAAAAGGCTATGTGATGAACTGGCCTATTTGTGCCCTACCTCTGTATGCACTTGTGATATATCCTCACTTTGCACCTGTTTTGCTGTTAAGAAAGCACACGATGCACATAATGCTGATCAACTCGTTCAGTTTCTGATGGGGCCTCAGAGATTAATATACTCCTGTTAAGCATCAAATACTCTTGTTAGATCCACTTCCTAATATACACAAGGCTTATTCTATGGTGCAAAATGTTGAAAAACAGGAGGAGGTTAATACGATACTTCTAAATCAAGGTTGACGTTGTTCCTTTCTGTTTGGCAATTAATTTTTAGGACGTGGATGATTTGATGATGAGGCGATTTCTGAGAGCTAATGAACTGGACATTGAGAAGGCTGAAACCATGCTCCTCAAGTACCTAAGCTGGAAGCGATCGCTTGTGCCTAATGGCTATATATCTCCATCAGAGATTCCAACTGAACTTGGGCAGAACAAACTGTTCATGCAAGGCTTTGATAAGAGTAATCGTCCCATTGTTGTTGTTTTGGGTGCCAAACATATTCCTTACAAAGGAAATTTAGACCACTTCAAACGTACGTACGTATGTTTTAGTCAAGATCAATTCTTTTCAAATTAATTGTCATCTAATTATTCTAGCTGTTTAACTTTGAATATCAAACATTCATTTTGCCCTTACAGGTTTTATAGTCTTCACTCTTGACAAAATATTTGCCAGGTAAGTAAGATAACCCCAACTTTCAACTCCATCATATCCGGTTTTCGGTTAGACGTGGTGTCAAACCAATATGAGTATTCATTCTCAAGGCTCAAAAAAGGTTTCGTTTTAAGGTAGTGACTTGAGCTTATCTATGCTTTTGCTTGTATCACAGAATGCCACCTGGACAGGAGAAGTTCTTGGCAATTGCAGATATTGAAGGATGGGGATATAGTCATTGTGACATAAGAGCATATGTAGCTGCAATATCCATAATGCAGGTAGGTTGTACCATAAAGAGGAACTTTAACTACACATATAGCATTCTTATTATGTGCATAGCATTCTGTTTGTTGAGTTGCATCTGTTTTTGGTGGCAGGATTACTACCCAGAGAGGTTAGCCAAATTTGTTATAGTCCATGTACCCTACATATTCATGACTGCTTGGAAGGTTATTTACCCTTTCATTGACACCAAAGTCAAAAACAAGGTATCAAATATCTCCCCTGCAAACTGCTTATTGACATAAACTGAAGCTTTCTCTCCCATGGACTAATGGCCATAGCTAACAAAATGTTGCCAATAGTTCAGTTACTGTTTTGTGCATTTTCCGCGAATGAAAGACCATTTTCAGTGTATGGTTTATGTATGTCTTTCTTTTTCAATTTTATCTTATATATGCTTTAATATGTTCACCGTATTTTTTCAGATCGTTATTGTTGAAAACGAAAAATTAAGGATGACTTTGCTTGAAGACATTGAAGAGAGCCAACTGCCGGATATATATGGAGGCAAACTGTCATTAGTTCCTATACAAGATTGCTAATGTCATGTCCATTTGTGTTGCATATAAAAAAAGTTCATGCCTGTCTCTCTTCGTCAACTGGTAGACACGAATAGACTACTCAATTAGGATAAATTTTACCATGCTATGAGAGTTCCAACTAGATTTGTCTAATTGGAACTTGATCTCACCATTGAAAATATAGAGATGCGTGCTTATAAAATATTTTATATTTTTTTATACTTATTATATGTTATACATAATATATATTTTTAATATTAATGTAATATGAATTAAAAGGTTGCAGATTTTAATTTGTTTAAGCTAAATAAGGGAGATGACAAGTGAGTATAGCTGTAAGCTAATAGAGTTGGAAAACCATAAGAAGAAGTACAATTACATTTCCGGAAAAGGGTCAACATATGACACCAATGGATGGATAGCGGGGTAACAAAAGGAATCCCACACCGAGAAAATGAGGAGATGCAAAATAGTATATAAGTGGGCACCAAAATCCAAGTCAGGGTATGAGGAGTGGGTGTGGGGCGGAGCTGGGCACGTGACAATTGTGACCCTGACCCAGCGAGCCCTCAGTTGTGGGGTTCAAACATTTGGAGGTCTTTTAACCGGTGCTGTGGTGGGTTTCCCTCCTTAAAAAAGAAAGGCCGATGCAACTGATCGTGTCCCAAGCTCCAGTTGAATTGCTCCCCTAGAGGTTTACAGGTGGTGCCGTAGCGGATTGTCTACGGTCACTGGTTCTCCTTCCCTCTACACCACCCACCCCATAGACTTTTTTTTCCCTTTTTTTTATTATAATTATAATTACTTTTTAATTAGATCCATCTACTGCAACATTTTTCTAATTAATAATTAACATTTGCATTAAAAAGTAACTTCATTATTAATCCAAACATCATATTCAAACAGTGTACCCCCCAACAATTCACAAAAATAATAATCCCACCTTTTTCTTAAAGGAAAAAGTAATCATTCACGTATAAATAAATATTTCAAGGTCATGTGTAGAAAAACAATATTTAAATAAATCCTTGCTACTATATTTTCTTAATAATTTAAACATTGTATTCCATACAGATTGGTAAATAGTTATAGGCATTTAGTGACTTTATATTTTGATAGAAAGTTATGTTAGGTAAAAAAAAGAGAGAGTTTGTGAAGAAAAAGAATAAAATGATGAAGCAGCAGCATAACTAACGGA
The DNA here is from genome assembly GCA_028411795.1 of Euphorbia peplus. NCBI lineage: Eukaryota > Viridiplantae > Streptophyta > Magnoliopsida > Malpighiales > Euphorbiaceae > Euphorbia > Euphorbia peplus. Next base: position 129,364 of record CP110840.1, read on the forward strand.
AGATTCGTCTTGTCCAGAGTGAGATTCAGTCCCGCCATTTGTGTATCTCTTCTTGATTAATTTCTGTCTGCTAGTCCAGAAGATGATGAGTAGTTTACGGGGATTCAAACCAAATGGGAACGGCGACGAAATTGATGAGACTGAGGAGCACACTAAAGTTTGTATTTTGAGAGCCCATCTTGAATCTCAAGATGCTGATGCTAAGGTGCTTCTTTCCTTTCTCTCTCTCTTTTCTCAACTGTAAGAAACGAAACAAGAAAGATGTCCCTTTTTTACTTGATGTTATTCCTTTCTTCTTGCCATTTTTTAGCAAGTCGATGATTTCATGATCAGGCGCTTTTTGAGAGCTCGTGAACTAGACGTTCACAAGGCTTCAACCATGTTCCTCAACTACTTGACCTGGAAGCGCTCATTTATGCCCAATGCCTCCATATCTCCATCAGAAATTCCAAATCAACTTGCCCACAACAAGGTTTTCCTCCAAGGATTTGATAAGAAGAATCATCCCATTGTGGTTGTTTTTGGTGCCAAACATACTCCTGGAAATATTGACGAGTTCAAGCGTGCGTTTTTTAGGATTTCCTCTAATTCTGTTTGTTTTTCCATCCAACTTCATATTTTCTTTTCTCTTTGCAGGTTTTGTAGTCTTCACTCTTGACAGAATATGTGCCAGGTACTTCAGCTTTGTATGCCTTGAAATGTGAATGAGCTTTAGAGAATCAATGACATATATTTATTGCAAAACGGAAAAATCAAAGTCTACGCTACAATAATATATAATAGATTCTGGCCAATTAAAGTATCAAGTTTTGGTTCTAGTTAGGTGATTTGAGCTAATCTAACCTTTCGCTTGGATTGCAGAATGCCACCCGGACAGGAAAAGTTTGTGGCGATTGCAGATCTTCAAGGATGGGGATACAGTAATAGTGACTTCAAAGGAGCCTTAGCGATATTATCAATATTACAGGTTCTAATATGCACATGTCCGTTTAAAGGAATTCAAATGACAATGCATCTTATCATGTTCATACAGGTTCTAATGTTCTGTTCTGTTGGCAGGATTGTTACCCAGAGAGGTTAGCCAAATCTTTTGTAGTCCATGTACCCTACATATTTATGACTGCATGGAAGGCTATTTACCCGTTAATTGACAGTAAAACCAAAAAGAAGGTATGACATTGCGAACTACCAAACGTTGAACATCATATACAGAACCTGGTTGTTGTCAAGAACCTGTTTTTCAGCTGATAATGGGATATTATTGACACATTTTTGCAGTTAATCCCTAAAATATTTTATATTTATCCTGGTTTTCAAACTATTTCTGATTTCGTGATATTTTTAGTTCATTCCATTAATCAATGTGGTGTACCAAAGATTGTTCGGGAATTCAAAGCAGACAGCCTGTCAAACAGATGAACTCATGGTGGGAGTTCGCCTATTAGACCGGCAGATTGCTTTGGACTTGGAAAAACAATCTGTCACATTGCCATTATATTGACCGGTGGAGTGAACTAAAACTGCCACAAAATGGGGGAAAATAGTTTCAATAACCATAGATAGTGAAATAGTATAAGGATTGACTATAAATGTGATAACGTCCTGCATAACATGAAACAACATTGCTGAGGAAAGCCCAGAAATACCTTAAAATGTATGTGCTCTTATGCTCTAATTTTGTTCGTATTTTTCCAGATCGTTTTTGTCGATGACAAAAGATTAAGTTCCACACTACTTGAAGACATTGAAGAGAACCAACTCCCTGATATATATGGAGGCAAACTACCATTAGTTCCCATACAAGATAGCTAACTTATGATGGGGATATAGCAATGTTTGATTAAAATTAAATAAACAGCTCCTGATATCTTTACCGAAGGAATGAAATGTTTTTCTGTTTAAGCAATAAAAGTGTTTTTTTTTCCTACCAACTGCTGCTGTTAGCTTTTAATTGCCTATAATATCCTTAAAAAAAAAATCGATGTAATTCAAGTTATATATCTTTCCATATGTGCTTCCTTTAGTTCTGGATTCAATTCAAGTTATACATTTAGTCAGATGTTGTCAAACACTATTAATCAATCCACTAACCGCATTAGCGGACAGTAATAGTTCAACTATATATGCACATTCACTTGTGTTGATAAAAAAGTTTGAGAACTGCATCTGAAGTGATACATCCAACCAATTAAAAGAGTTACAATTGATGTTAAAGAATAAATATATATACAAGTGACATCAATTAATTGGATGGATATATTATGGCAAGAACATACATTATAGAAATGATAATTCCTCGATGTTTCCTTTCCCTATTTCCTTCTATGCTTCTTGAGTTATACATCAATTAAACTGTAAGTAGGAACCTCTAAATTGAAAGGTGCTGGCCCCTTGCGGATCCTGCCAGATATGTCATAGTGTGAACCATGGCATGGGCAAAACCAGCCAGCGAAATCACCAGCATTTGGTAATGGAATGCAACCCAAGTGGGTGCAAACGCCGACCACCACAAGCCATTCTGGATTCTTAACCCGGCCAGCATCCTCCTGAGGGTCGCGGAGAGATGCAACATCCACACTGTTAGCCAGCTTAATATCGTCATCTGTTCGTCTCCTGATAAATACGGGCTTCCCACGCCACTTGACAGTAACAGTGGCACCAGGTTCAATGCTGGAGAGGTCTACCTCAAGGGATGCAAGGGCAAGAACATCTTTGCTGGCAGACATGCTAAGAACAAACTTAATGACCAGAAGACGAATTAAGGAAGCATACACAAACCTGCCTCCTGTCAAGACAAAGTAGGCAAAGGCACGTTTGCTGGGATCACCAGGTGGGAAACGCTCATGATTGTACTCATCATACACAATTTTTGAGGTAGGATTCTTCACCGCTGCAACAGTAGCTGGGAGATCTGAAATCATACCCAGTTCATGTACTGGTGCAAGAGCTTCAGAAGAGAACCCTGGGAAGATTAACCAATGCAGACTAACAAGCTTGCATCATTTGCTACCACTATAAGTTGAAGATTTCTGTACTCGAATGTTGTCAGAAAGGAAAAGAAAAAAAATGAAAAAAATACTAGTGTAGAAATAAAAGAGTAGAACTATTATCCACCGAACAGAAGTTATCACGATCCACAATCAATAGTTCTGAATAGAAGTATGAAAACCAGTCCAAACATGTTACTGATGAGAAAAGAATGAATAAGAAGCAAATCAATAGCCTCAACAGTCATCTTTTCCATTCAACATAAATGAAAATAATTGCATTCACTTTCAAAAGAGAAATTCCATTGGTCAATGAGTATCTTGATTCAAAGTCCAGTAATTTTTAACAAATTGCTTTCTTCCTATTTCTTCAAGTTGCCAAAAACATGATTGTTTGCTAGCTTTGCAAACATGAGTAAAACCAAAGGCATCTTGAAGTACTTGAGTTTAGAATAACAATGAGGGAGATTAACCTTAAATACAATGTGGAGTTTGGATATAACAATAAACAATCAGTACATCTTAAACTTGGACTTCATATCCTCGAATACTTGTTCTGCAATCAAAGCACCATTACCATCTGCTCTTTTGATCTCCAAGTGAGCTTTCTGATAATATCCAGTTCCTCTTATGGCATCAGCGATGAAGTTGTCAAACCCAATAGCTATAGCTGCTTCTGCCTTGGCTCCATATACCAGCCTCTGATTGAAAATAGCAATCATAAATCATAAGTACCACAGAGAACCAAAAAGTTGAGATTGAAAATGAAAGTTATGGGGCACTAGACCTTAAGTCTTGATAGAAAGATGGCACCAAAGCACATTGGACAAGGTTCACAGGAAGCATATATTTCACAATCAGAGAGGTTAATACGGTTGAGTTTCTTGCAGGCCTATGGAATGTGAAGACAGAAAAATGCAGACATGATTAATGGTTTAAAGTGAGTGTAAAAAGAATTGGAAAGGAAACGAAAGCTACCTCTCGAACAGCAGTAACTTCAGCATGAGCAGTAGGGTCAGTGTTATGGAGAACCAAGTTGTGGCAACGGACGACAACTTCATCATTACGAACAATAACAGCACCAAAAGGGCCGCCATGGCCACAGTCAACACCTTTGTATGCCTCTTCAACTGCTAATGATAAGAATTTGTGGTCTCTATCCTGGACAGCTGAGATTCACGGTACAGTACAACGCAAATCAAGGAAAGGAAAACATGGTCAATTTAAGACGTACTCCGTTTGGTTCACAGAATAGAATGGAATAGAATAGAAACTGATTAAATATGTATTCGTTTCTATGTTTGAAATAACTATTTTGTACGTGTTTGAAAAATCGAAACAAAGGTAGAAATAGGAATATGTAATCTATTCAAAGGATGATGAAGTGTGTTGAATTACCTTCTTGATGTCCAGCAAATGCTGAGGTTACAGAAATAGTACCATCTGCGACTATAGAAAACAAGTGTTAATTTGAGGTTTGATTTTGAAATAACAATAGAATTGATAGATCTAAGATTGAATGTGTGGATCGGAATATGTTTTGGAAAAGAAAATAGATCCATCGAAATTGGTAAATAGTCAAAATTAAGGGAATATGAAGATGAATAATATGAAATAAAGAGAAGAAGAAAGGAAAGAAAGGTACCATTAGCATTAGAATTAGAATTAGCATTAGCATTAGAGTCGTCCATGATGATGATGATGTTTTCAAGGGGATGGGAGGGGAGGGACGGGTGGAAGAAAAGAGATAACGAGAGCGTGCGTTGGCAATCTTACTCTTCTCTTCTCTTCTTCTTCTCTTCTCTGATGAGTTGTATTTAAATGATGGATGGATCATTCACTCCTCCTTTTCTTTTTTAAATCTTGCCGTGTCAACAACCAATTACTCCACCACTACTATTACTATATCGTTTATTCTCAATTTCCTATTTACACTAATTACGAATCACCCTAATTAACCAACTGCATTATTACGCTTCACCAAAATCCACCAAATTTATTTTTTTTCCATTACTCGTTTCTTCATCCATTCCGTTTAAATTTAATCAAGGATAACAAAAAGTCAATGAAATGTAAAGTTTTTATAGGGTCGTCCACTCAATCTAACATTTTACTTTTATTAACTTCAAAATTTTAATTTTTACTTTCACTATTTTCCTTTCCGTTATTTTAGTCTCATTAATCTTCTCTAACTTTCACCTCCATTATTCTATCAACTCTCAAACAAAGACTGAGAAGAATATATTGAATTAGAATGTTAAAGGACTTTATCAACTTTTTAAAATGATGATTTTATAAATTTTAATGTATTTAGAATTACTTTCCCTATATTCTATGAATTTAATTATGTTGTTCATAATTTTTTTTAATGACTTTTATAGCATTGCAACTACTTAAGAAGGAGAAAACATACAACATTCTGAAGATTGATCTAACGTTTAATCTAAGCTATTGACAACTACATTTTTCAGTGTGTTACTGAGACTAATTATTTATAATTGTGCAGAAAATCAAAGAGAATAACCGAAAGAAGCAGCTGGAAAATTATGAACCTAACAGGTAACCATAGAAGTTCTAAGAATCTCAATTAATTGAATTTATCCCATTCCTTAATTAAATAAACGATGTGTGCATAAATTAAGCTCTGTGTGTTGTTTAGTTGAGTATACATACTGTGTGAAGTCTATTAATTTCACCAAATCCCTTACGCTGACATTTAGGAAATCCATAAAGTGTTTCAGACTTTGAAGCTTGAGTGAGAGAAGACCGAGGAGCTTTTGAAGGATAAAGATGAGATCTTGAAGGCGAAATATTAGACACACGAACAAAGTGGAAATAAAGAGCTACAGAAATGACAAATTGAGTTGAAGAAGCTGCAGAATTAGACAAGTTTAAGCCCAATATGGTAGCCTTTAATTTTCTAGATTGCTATTCTTATACTTTTGGGTTCATTTTATTCAAAATGCATATAATTTGATAAGTTTCCATACATTTTTTTACATCATATATATCTTTGCCAAGAAGAAGATTTTTCAATGTCTCATTGGTTTCCAAGACTATGGTATTTATATTTGTATGTATTATGCTTCGAAAGTTCTCTTTTATTGCTCATGCGATTCATTGTGTATTTTGTGTTTTGTGCAGATACTATGTTGGTTCTTGCTGCTTACTAAATGGATTGAAATAAATAAATATTTTCGAGAATAGATAATTAGGATGATAATTAGTGATTTATTTCCAAGATTATTAGACGTTAGATGAATGAACTTGCAGACTGAAAAGTAACTTTTTGGCACATAATATAAGTCAGCGTGGCAGAATAGATTTGGACTGTGCCAAAGTCCCCGTCTGCCTGCATGCACAAAGTTCACGGTCAACAAATTGAATAAAACTGAGAAGATTTCTCCTCTATAAGAATTCTCCAGATCCATGAGTATGGCAGAATCTCAAGTTAATGCTCATTAACCACTTCTAAATATCGTCTTGCAAGAATTCTCAATGCATCAAACTTCAAAAGAAGTATATTGCTCCAGCAAAAAAATAAAATAATAATGGAATTTCCATACAATTAAACTGTAAATGCTCAACAAATATCCAGGAGTATTATTCCAAAATCATTCATTACCTGGACAGTAACAGCAGAAGTTACATGCTCCAAATTGAAAGAGCATCAAGTGAAAAACAAAATAGAAAAATGGAGTTTGCAAAATTGTGATGTGTTCTCCCAAACTATGGGACAATGTCTATTATGATGCTGTAAAATGAACTGAACGGTTCATCGAAGAATACCTATAGAAATTATCATCAGCCAATAAGTAATTTATTCTCTTCCAAGAAGCTGTAAGTAGGAACCTCTAAATTGAAAGGTGCTGGCCCCTTGCGGATCCTGCCAGATATGTCATAGTGTGAACCATGGCATGGGCAAAACCAGCCACCGAAATCACCAGCATTTGGTAATGGAATGCAACCCAAGTGGGTGCAAACGCCGACCACCACAAGCCATTCTGGATTCTTAACCCGGACAGCGTCCTCCTGAGGGTCGCGGAGAGATGCAACATCCACACTGTTCGCCAGCTTAATATCGTCATCTGTTCGTCTCCTGATAAATACGGGCTTCCCACGCCACTTGACAGTAATAGTGGTACCAGGTTCAATGCTGGAGAGGTCTACCTCAAGGGACGCAAGGGCAAGAACATCTTTGCTGGCAGACATGCTAAGAACAAACTTAAGGACCAGAAGACGAATTAAGGAAGCATACACAAACCTGCCTCCTGTCAAGACAAAGTAGGCAAAGGCACGTTTGCTGGGATCACCAGGTGGGAAACGCTCATGATTGTACTCATCATACACAATTTTTGAGGTAGGATTCTTCACTGCTGCAACAGTAGCTGGGAGATCTGAAATCATACCCAGTTCATGTACTGGTGCAAGAGCTTCAGAAGAGAACCCTGGGAAGATTAACCAATCATTTGCAAATTTATCAAAAAAGAAGATGCAGACTAACAAGCTTGCATCATTTGCTACCACTATAAGTTGAAGATTTCTGTACTTGAATGTTGTCAGAAAGGAAAAGAAAAAAAATGAAAAAAAATACTAGTGTAGAAATAAAAGAGTAGAACTATTATCCACCGAACAGAAGTTATCACGATCCACAATCAATAGTTCTGAATAGAAGTATGAAAACCAGTCCAAACATGTTAGTGATGAGAAAAGAATGAATAAGAAGCAAATCAATAGCCTCAACAGTCCAAACATGTTAGTGATGAGAAAAGAATGAATAAGGATGCCACAAGATGCACGGACACATGCACTTGAGTGACACAAGGCTCAGTTCAAAAATGTTTAAAATCATAGATAATAGCAATTAGCAATCCTAAAATGCAGCAATTAGTGAATTAATAAATCATATCCAATTATATCTTAACCACAAATTGTAGCATGGACTAGAGTAGAAATTAGTATCAACTCTTTTATAATGGTATTTTGTAATAATAGATTAGATTGTAGATCTAAAGAGTAAAGTTGCGAAAAGTATAAAAAATAGTTTAAGCAAGAGTAAGATGTTGAGAGTCGAATGATTTGTTGAAATAGAAATAAAAGTGAGATAGCAAGTATGGAAGAATGGAAATAAGAGAGAGTAAGTTGTAGATGGGAAGAAGCAAACCTCTGATTAAATGATGAGAGAAGGAGAAACGATGCTGCACGGATCTGGAAGAAGAAGAAGAAGAAGATTGGTTGTCATCCGAATGATGATGATTGCATCTGCCTCTGTTAAGGGCTGATTGCGATATGGACGACACCCTCCTCCTCCACCACGATATGGTTATGGATATGGTTATGGACGACACCCTCCTCCCGCCTACTCTCAGCATCCTCTTCTCTACTGTTTTCTTCTTGCTTTGCTTTAGGGTACCGTATTTCTCTTCTCTTCTTTCTTCTCCCTCGCTGCTTCTTTCACCAACTTCTCATATTTCATCTCCCACGACGTCGTTTCCATTTTTTTATTATTACTAACACATTTCATGCCTATATATCAAAAAATACGACTAAATATTGCTATTGTTTACACCATATTATTAAATAAAAATCCGGCATCTAAGTCAATTTGGAACAAAAATAGTAGAATAATTAGGCATCTACGACAATGCTCATTTAGAAATGATATAAGCGGCTTCATTAGTTACCTGTGGCAAAATAAACTTGAAAATCTGCATAATTAAAGAGAAGATTACGACATTTTTGAACCAAACCACCAAGCTCCGAAAAGTCACGTGTAAAGGAAAGTCAATCTTGTCCACGATGTTTTTCTAATATTAAATGGTCTTCATTACATATATTTTTCTATAATGGAAATTATTTCCGAAAAGTGAATTTGAGAGAACTTAAAGTGAATGAGGTGCATCAAGTGGTAAATCCAAAGACCATTTTATTATTTGATGTGCGTTTTATGGTGACTAAGAAAAATAAAAAGAACATCAAAGTATGTATATCAAAAAGTTGAGAACCATCAAACAATTTATGAAAATGAGATGATTGGAAAAAGTGGATCAAGTAGAAGCAAACAATTACTTCAAGTACTTAAATATAGCAAACGCATCGATAGAAATGCCAACCAAATCAACACTCAAATCAAAGCATCTAGCATTTTTAGACTTCACCAAATTAACTTAAATTTATCACTTTCGTATTTTCATTATTTTTTTTCGTTCAGTTGTCTTTTGAATTTCAATTCAATTTGTAGACTTTCACTTCAAATTTAATACAAATTCATTTGTATTCTTCAGTCAATACAATTTATTTTTAATTTATCTTTCAATTACTTTCTTAAAAGCTGGTATCATTTTAATTACAGGATTTTGAAGAATTTTAGATCTTTTTTTAGAGGTAATATTTCTTCCATCTAGAAATAAAATCATTAAAATAGGAAAACACACCTAATTTTATCGTTGATCAATAGTACACATGTTTCGCTTATCAATGATAAGCTTGATGTTTACAAACAAATATGATGACTTTTTACCATCAACATGAACCACTTTGTCAACAAAGCCGCTGTTTTTTAGTAAAAAATATTATGTTGAAAACAAAACAGCAACCAGTAACATGAGTAAAATTAGCAAACGCTAACAACAAACAAACTAAAGAGTAAAGACGTGATGAAAAACAATATTTGGTGCGATGACAAGAAGCACTTAGGAGGTATTTTGTAATTCTAAGCAAAGAGTGGTTTAACTCATGGTAGGAAGTTTCACCAAAATGCGCTCCTCTAAAGCCATTTCCATCCCATTGTCCCCGGCGATATTACCTCCAAAATTCCCTCTTCACGGGAGGGATTCCAGACGATTATTACAAGCACAATAATAACTAGACCAAGCATGGCTAAGCCAAAATAGAGAAATGTGATTGTGAACCTTGCAAGCCTCGTGCTGTAATGTTGAAGGCTTCTGTCGCTGACATGGTTGATTTTTTTCCCAAGATGAAAAAAAGAGGAAAACAAAAACTAGGATTCCAATCAATTATTATTCCAGTCAACATTTTAATCATGAATTCCAGAGAGCAACAAAAGATAGTTTAAATGGAAAGACTCTGAAAATGGGGAGTTGAAATTTAGAGGCAGTAGGAGAATGAATGAAAGGGGAAACTCTTTCGCAGGAATCCTAGGAACTAAAATATCCATTTTGATAGTTAGAAAAATAATTTGAATGTAGCAATGAAGGAAATGGGGATTGTAATGTAATTTTGGGCAATAGAGAAATGTAAGGAGAGGAGAGGCAATAATGTGATCTCTAAAATTTTGAAAAACTTAGCTAAAATAGAGAAACTCATTTATGGAAGGTGCCGAAAGAATAAACATGCATGAGAGTCCAACCACACTCACTCGAAACAAGTATTGCTGGCGGGTACTCTTTTGGCGGTAGGAGCATTGAACTATAGCATACAAATAATATCTCTCATATTTGTGGGTCATCTCGGAGTATTGCCTCTTGCTGCTGCTTCATTGGCTACTTCTATGCCAACTCTCACAGGCTTCACTTTCTTGTTTGAACAAGATATATAATATATTCATAGTAATTAATTGACTCTACTTTGATCAGATGGGAATGGCTAGTGTTTTGCTCCAACTCCATCTCTTATTGGGTTAATGTCTTGCTTCTCGCTCTTTATGTGAAGCTCTCACATTCTTGCCAAACTACTTGGACTGGATTTTCTACTCAGGCTTTCCATAATATTCCTATGTTTCTCAGAATTGCCATCCCTTCTGCTTCTATGCATTGGTAACTTTACTCATTCTTTATATTACAAGCAAATTATAGCATATTGCATTTTTTATAACAATCTTTGTTCACCATGAAATATAAAAAAGACATGCTTTTTTATTTTAAATTTTATGCTTTGAATGATTGAAGGAGTTTTTTAAGCATCTAATACTATGGACATGATTTTTGGGCAGCTTGAAGGTTTGGACATTTGATATTGTGCTTCTTTTATCTGGTTTGCTTCCTAATCCCAAGTTACAAACTTCAGTATTTTCCATAAGGTTAGTACATTATGCATGTATTTATCAAATCAAGTTTTAATATAACTTTCTCTTCATTGCTATTAAGTAGCATTACCTATTAATGATCAAATGAGCTTTTTTTATGTGTTCAGCCTTACTACCAGTGGCTTGGTCTGGATGATTCCTTTTGGACTCGCTTGTGCTGTAAGGTTAGTTAAATGAATAACAATATCTTAATATTGTCGATTAATTTAATAATTTTCATCATAATTATTGAAGTGTATATATTTCCTTGGATAAAGGAGAGTAAAATGACCATTGACTATGTTACCCGGATCAAGATTTGGACCGAAAATACCAAACCATGATACATGAAATTTTTTATTTTCCGTAGTTAATCAAGTTTAAGGATAAAATTTATTGATCCTAATTTTTTTATCTCCGTAATGTTCGTTACAGCATAAGGGTTTCGAATGAACTAGGAGCTGGAAATCCAAAATCAGCAAGTTTAGCAACAAAAGTAGTGTTATGCATGACAGTTTGTCAGGGGATTTTGGTAGGAGTGGTGATGATATTGGTGAGAAATGTTTGGGGAAAAGTTTATAGAAATGAAGAACAAGTCATCAAACATGTTTCTTCCATTATGCCTCTTCTTGCTGTTACAAGTTTTCTTGATTCTATTCAGAGTGTTCTTTCAGGTTCTTGATGACTTTTTTAATGATTAATAACTTGGCTTTTTTTAAGTGGACATTTGATAACTTGGAATTTTAATGATTGATTTGTATGAATTTTGGAAATTGATTCAGGCGTTGTTAGAGGGTGTGGATCGCAGAAAATTGGCGCATATGTGAATTTAGGATCATTTTATCTGGTGGGAATTCCTTCTTCTGTGGTACTAGACTTTGTTGTCCACTTGCAGACTAAGGTAATTACTATAAGCACATTGGTTGGGTTAGTGTGTATATTACATTGCATAACATGGTATATAAAGTCTATAGATAATACCTAAAAACAAAAAAGTAGCAAAGTTTTAAGTATGTAACTATTATATTAAACCTTCTTAATATAATTAGCAACTTGAAAAGTTTGTTCATAGAGATGATAAGTTGCTACTTTAATAGGGGCTTTGGTTGGGGATCATGTCTGCATTTCTCGTTCAAGGGGTGCTACTCTTGATAATCACAATTACAACAGATTGGGTTCAGAAGGTAAGAAAACATTTTGATTCCATCTAATAAGAAAACATCAATTTGAGTTGAGACATAAGATTGGACCTAATCCTTTCCATTTTTGTTCTCTTTCCTCAGGCAAATGAGGCTGCAAACAGAGTAAATAATCCAGAGACATCAACAGATGCAGCAGCAACCAATGGCGAAAACATTTCTCATGTGTAATTGCCATGATTCTGATGATCTGTAATTGGTAGATGATAGTTATTAGTTAGGATGTCAAGAGTGATATGTAGGTGAATCACGAAGTACTTCCAGCATATCAAAAAACAAGTAGTTGTATCCTGTAGTACTGTTTGCTTATGAGTTTGCTTCAAGTTGTTGACATGAGATGAGATGCTTCTGTCCTATTTATTTGGCATTATTTTCCTTGTAAATGTCGAATCTTTCTAAGGGAAACACATGCAAGTGATTTCTATAGAAGAGTTGAGCAATCTTTTTGAACCACTTTTACGAGACAATCGATTGCCAAGTTCACAAAGAAAGAACCAGAATTGGCCAAACTAGCAAATAATTTAAATCAACTAATGGAACCATAATTTACAGCAAACCTCCCTACTACTTTCATAACATGAACTGTACTGAGTGACGAGAAATAGGTCAAGTCTAGCTGTTACCAATTTAATTCAATAAATCAAAGTTAATTTTATATCTTACTTCATATTATTGTTAACGTTCTGCCAGTTTATGAGATTTCGTATTTTATCTCCCTCACTTTGTCATCCCGAATCCTAGTGCTGTAAATCTCGTTGAAAGCTTAGGTAACCAGATAAGCCCTACATTTCTTGCACTTCCCGAACTGCCTGTTTAACTTCAAACTGAAGTTGATATTTAAACTGTCCAAACCAGTGAGAATCCATATTTCATCTATCTAACTCTATCATCTGGCATCCTTCGTGTGTTGTACATCTTCCGAAAAGCTTAGCCAACCATACAACTCTCACCTTTCCATGCTCGTAGATATTATGGACCATTAGCTCTTGCTTCTTTATTTTCTTTTAGGCGTTTTTCACTTCACTGTGTAGGATTTTTATATTGCAATTGGCATTTGCTTCCTGAAGCGGACCTCAGAACTCCTCGAATGACTCTCGTTAAAGAGCTTATCAAAACAGCTTGCTCTTCTCCCTGATAGATCCTTATCTTTCATGAAGACTTCCCCATCACCATCCTTAGACCCTGTCCTATTAGACAGCCTAAATATATCTCTTGCAATTCCCTTGAATCACGCTTTTCTTATTCCCTATGCCATTTTTCACCACTATCCTATTATTTTCAGTACAAAGTAACGTGTCTACCTTACTCTTATGTCCATGGGTACAAAAACAGTTAACAAGCTTGCACCTCGACTTGGACTCATGACAATCTCCCATGTATAAGAGTTACATATGCATGACCAAATCAAACATTACTATACTAGATTGAGTCCTGGTTTCAGCATTAGCTAATATCTAGCCGACACAACTAACATGAATACCTAAACAAAAAAGTTGTTAGCGTGCGAATGGGTAATAAAAATTAATTAATTGTGTCGCTTAAGTTAGTCAAATACGCAAAATATATGGACCTCGGTCACTTGCCAGTTTCACCATTGATAAACAAAAACTATTGGTCCCAAAATCAACAGTATAATCTAACACAGCAAGTAAAGAAGCAAAAGGTTACTATAAAAGGTCCGGTGTTTCCTTTAATTCATTTGGTTCTGCTCAGCTCAGAAAAAAAAAATTACTCTTCTGTGGAACCGGAAGCGTGATGTGGGAAACTGGACCACACATCTTCCCAACTTGTCTGCCCATCACTCACAGACTTCATAACTGATGCTGCTTCTTCCACTTTGACTCGGATTTGATCCTTGCTATCCCTTTCCCTGATCGTCACCGATGATGTTGAGTCTACTGTTATTGCAAAAGGTACACCAAGTTCATCTGTTCTTGCATATCGTTTGCCAATTGAAGTGCCTGCACACCAAAACAAAAATCTGTAAGTACCAACAGCTGCAAATTACTTCTCTCGTTGTTTTGTCATATTAGAATGTTAAATTAGCATCAAAATTGGACACTCTAAAAAGAACAATAAACTCTTAAGAATTCGATTGCATTGCTGCCACCGTTCTCAATTGGAATTGGTCACTCGCTATCTCACCAGCATCAGCATAAGAAAAGATGACTATGCTACCAGAATTCTCACAATGAAAATATTTAGAACAATATTGTCTAATTGCTTCACAAGGCATCTGTATCACATACATGACAATGCGCAGAGACATTAATAAAGAACCAACAATAAGATGAAAAGCCAGTCATAAGATGAACGAATAAAGAACGAAGAACTGGGATAAGACAGAAAAGCCAGTGAGAAATAGAGCAGTCCACAAGCCTAATACATGGAAACAGTTCAAAAGGAAATATGACAAAATTCTAAAGCTATCAATACAAAGCCATGGGATAACAGCGCTTATTCCTACCAGCAGCTAGGTAGGCATAAAAAAAAGGCCAAAACTAACAGCACGCTTCTGCAGATGTACAAGACAACTTATGTGATCAGTAGGATTCACATGTCCCACTCTTCCTCCTAGTAGACTCCACACTTTTAAGCATTACGATAGCTGGCCTAACACTTACAGCTAGGTCGGAAACAGGGGGGAATAATCTTTTTGCAATTTGACACGTGTACACTGAAACTTTTCAGCCAAGCTCCATGACTCCACTCTCCACTTTCCACAAGAGAAAACATTTGGATGAAAGGAGATGGTCGGAAGGGGAAATGTGAATGAATAGAAAAGATCAACATTTGGTTAATACTAAAAGACTGAGGTCATCCTTATTACCTGTAATGTCAATCTTATGCGAGATTCCAGCAGCAGTCAATGACTTGGAAATTACTTTAGCAACTTCCTCATACTGTTGATTCTGAACAAGAGGGAAAACTGTGCATTTAATAGGAGCCACAATAGGAGGAAAGCGGAAAACATTCAACTGTTCATCGCCAGCTTTACTGGGCCTCATGTAGAAAGAATGCTCGAAGAGGCAATATATTATCCGCCCAATGCCGAAGGATGGTTCAATAACTGATGGTGTGAAAACCCTATGGTGCTCCTTCCTCTTCTCCTTTGAGATTCCAACCATACTCTTCTTTATGGACACATTTTTCTCAAGGGTGCAGACATAAAATTCTGCCTCTCCCTTGGTTTCCAGGGCAGCCTTCATCTCCATTGCCTCTTTTTCATCCATTGCCTAACACAAAAGGACATACATAAGACTTAATGTAACTTGTTTGTATCATTAAAGACCAGGAAGAAAATCCATCTCTACCTCTAAAGCTTCAACCACCATTTTCTGGTTCCCCTTAAATGCAAGGCCAAGCTCTTTCTTCACAGGTGCAATAATTAGTTTCTGAAATCATACACTACAAATTAAGAAGTAATCGTACCATAACACTATGAACTTAATCATTACAATCATTTTAAGCCAATCCTCACAGTACATAACTAAAAAGAAACACACAATATAAATAGTAAATTAACATAGTAATACCTCCACTTCCTTAGGTTCTGAAAATTTTTCTTGGGCGACAAGAGGAACTGAGCTTTTCTCCTGTAAGACACCACCAATAATTCCTCAAAGGCATCATTTTCATATTCAGGATGATAGCAACTATTCTTAAAATATTATTTGAGAATAAATTTTCTCTGTTGATAGGTATTAAGTAAATTTACATTAACAGCATTTACATTCACAGCTTGAACAAGTTCTCACCGAGTGAGCGCGCAAATCATATGCAGATCTATCTGCAATACCGACACACTCAATCCAACCATATGAACACTCAATCTCAGCATCCCAACAGTCTGCAGCGTAGTGGGCCATCTCGTTTGCAAGATGTTGTCTGAATCGTAATCGATTTGTATCTATGCCAAGACCAGTTAGGAAGAGATAGACTCTCCCAATGAAATAGCCGAGAGTTTGATTGTTGACAGTTCCCTGAGTAACAAGAGATCATTGCATCATGAATAAGCGATGGAATATGAATGTTTGTTTGTTTTATTTTTTTGCATTATGATGCATACAAACCTTTGAAACTGCTTCACCAAGCTGTAATTTCTTAGCAGATTGGCCAGACATTTGCTCTTCCCGTGGGAACATCAGAAATTCAAGTTTTGCAACCTCAGAAAATTTGGGATGAGATTTGTCTTCAGGATCAACAAAGTGTTCAATTTCTGCTAGTGTGAATTCACGGACTCTAAGAAGGCCTTGGCGAGGAGAAATCTAAACATAGGAAATGCATGATGCATCAGAACTCTTACTCTTGCTCTCCCCCAATACGTTGAAACACAAACAGAAAACATAATCACAAGTACCAAAACAGTAATTATACCGTTTATTGTGCAAGGAAAAAGAAAAGAAAAGAGGGACCATAATAAGCACTTAAGAAGAAACTATCATGTCTAGCCACCAACAGTAAGAACTATGCAATCAACATAGGAAGATGACGGTGATAATAATAATAATAATAGCAAACTTCCCTGACTTTGATTAATAAAGTCCTTAACTAAGACCAGGGTATTATATTCCTAAGAGTTCAAATTTGTACAAGGTTGCTCTTTACAAAGCATAAAATTCTCAAATGGATTATTCTGTACTTGATCAATTACGTTAGGTAACAGCTTAACGAATCATATCGAGTGTTCTTTTGGTGTTTCTGTACACCTATTAGAGTTAAAAGCTCTAGATTATTATTTCTTTTGCCAGCGTTGATGTTTTTTATTAGTTATGAAATGATCAATTAAAATCAAGTCAGCTTTGGTTTATTTATACAAACACTGAGTATTTCTTAGATCTTCTCTTTGGTATGCAGTTCTTTGTCAACAAAACAAATAGAGAGAAAGTTCGAAAAAAAAATTCAAGAAAGTTAGTAACCACACCCTTTTCTTATAAACACAAAGCAAGAACTTGAAAATGGAATTGACGTTATTGTGGACATATTATTCATTCTATCTTTGGCTCCTGCCATCCCTTCTCCGGCCTCATTTTCTTCTAAAATTTCTAATACATTCCTAAGAGTTCAATTTTGTATAAGGTTGCTCTCTAGTCTCTCCAAAGCAAAAAATTCTCAAATCAAATCAACCATATTAAATTATGGAACCGAAACAGCTATGACTTGAATTGAATGAATTTAGTTTGGTTTGTTAACAAAAAATTTGAGGTATAAATATAAAGAACCACAATGAAATCTGACACTTGAACTTCAACTCTAGCTTTGCACAATATAAAAGCAATGGTTCTTTGACAAATAAATCTTTATTTTGTCTTTACTCTTTAACCATCCTTGAGTCTATCTAATGGTCATATGAACAAAGTGCTTATGTTAAACAACAAAATAATAGCGAAATATACACGCAAAATACGAAATTATGTAAACCTTAAAACTCTTAAAAGTATCAATTAGTAACCAGATTTAACTAAAAATTAAGGGAGACAAGCAGGGCACTTAAGGGAGACGAGCTTAGGGGTATAAATTAAGTACAAAGTACAAGCACAACTAGACCTTTCTCACTCGTCTTTATATGGACAAGGCATGAAAGAGAAGAATGTGCTCTTGAAAATAATGTATTCTGCAGTTCAAAGGGGAGAAATTAAAACCTCATTTCTGAAAGCCTGGCCAATTTGAGCAGCGGCAAACGGGAGTTTATTTCCATTGTAGTAATACAAGTCCTTGAAATTCACAAATATGCCTTGGGCTGTTTCAGGACGCATATAACTGTAGCACAAAATCCACGAAGACTTCAGAAGCAAAAGAATAAACTATTATAACTAAATCAAGAAAACTTCTAACACAAGAGTAAATCAGAACAAAATTACACTTACCCAGTGTTTACACCTGAAGGACCAATTGATGTCTTAAACATCAAATTGAAGGGATAAGGATCAGACAGGGTATTTTTTGTGTCGGGAGCAGTAATGCCATACTCCTTAATTTTGGCACCCAACTCTTCAGTAGATAGATCATCCAAGACAGCCATTACATGTTTTAGCTCTGCAGCCTTCTCGGAAGTCAAGCTGAGATCTTTCTGAAGCTTGTCATTGCAGAAATCTTTAATCAAGTGATCAGCCCGGTAACAAGTTCCAGTTTTCTCATCCTTAACCATAAGGTCTGTGAACTTATCCACATGACCAGATGCTTTGAGTACAACCTCGGGCGTCACACAAGGACAATCAACCTCCAACATATTCTCTTCGAGAACAAAATGCTGGAAGACAAAGATATCAGACCAACTAACCGAAACAGGTTTCCCACAATGAACAACAACTAATAGAAAGATTCAAAAATGAAAGTCATAAGCAGTTGTAAACGATCCTAATTTCCTAAATTAACGATTCTAATCCTTGTAAAGTTGCAATGTACCTGGCGCCAAAAGGCGAGAACATTGGACTTAACAGCACAACCAGGAGGACCATAATCGTAAAGTCCAGCAACGCCTCTATAAATCTTGAAGGAGGGAATGTAAAACAAACGGCGTTCAAGAGTATTAACAGCAGCTTGACGGAAAGCTTCCTTGCTGAAAGAGCTATCAGGGGTATTACCAGAGACAACAGCTTGAAGCTGCTTCTGGATACAAGTGGTCTCGAGCTTTAAGCTGTTAAGAGATTCAATTGCAGAATCGATTTCGGCTTTCGCGGCTTTAGCAGCTTTGAGAGCACGGACGGCATTGCCTTGAGCTTCGGCGGCGGAAAGCTTCTCGGCGAGGGATTTCCGGAGAGAATCTTCAGATGCGGCGGCCATGGGTGGAGATAGGCGGTGGATAAGGCTTGAAGGTCGGTGGTGGATGTGGCGAGAGGAGAATAAATGGTGACCAATGGAAGCTGATGAGGAAATGAGAGCTGAGAAAACACGCATACGAATGAATGAATCTCTCTCTCTGCAATCTAACTTTTAGTTTAGGGTTTATAAATAAATGGCTATGGTTTTAGGAGTGTTACGGGCCTTAATAGCCCATCACAATATTAATGGGCCGATGTTCTTTAGGAAATGTGATTTGATTTGTGCGGTGAATAAATTAGCAGTTTGTAAAACAAAAAATGAGAAAAGTGGAGGTTGTGATGGCAGCGGCATCGTTAATCTGGGGTTCAACATGTACCGGTTGCCAAGTGAAGTTGGGTGTAACGTTAAAGCTAAAAAGTAATAATAGATCGGTGAAGTGCAAGGCTGCCGGAGATACCTCTCAAGAAACTGTTTTTCAAGGGTTTTATGGCCCCTGGAAGCTTGATCAAACCGACGTTCGAGAGGTATCCCATTCGACCTCATCTACTTACTTGGATTACTGATTTCAATTCACTTTCCGTAATTTCCTTTCATTAAATGCACTTTAGTTCAGTTAATTAGCAATTCTGTTGAGTAAATTTCAGTCGGTGTTTAATCTGGGCAGCATGTGACAGGTGATTTTGTACAGATCAGGGTTGGTCACTGCAGCTTCCACATTTGTAATTGCTGCATCAGATGCCTTTCTTCCCATTGACACTTCCTTGAGACAAATAATTTACCACAATACTGATCTACTATATGCTCTTGGAGCTGCTGGCCTCGGCCTATCATTGCTTTTGATTCACATTTATGTAACCGAGATTAAACGCACCCTTCAAGCTTTATGGGTACTTGGAGCTGTTGGATCTTTTGCAACATACACATTCCTCGCTTTACCTTCAGGCCAAAATTTGATACAATATGTCCTTGATAATCCTGCCGCTGTCTGGTTTGTTGGTCCTTTGTTTGCTTCACTTACAGGACTTGTTTTCAAAGAAGGTAATGCACTTGTTGCATTCTATGCATTTACTTTTCATTCTCCGCCTTTATGTTCCATCAGTGATTCAAATTCCAGAAGCACATATATTGTTTCATTGATAATACTTTCTTCCATTTTCGCGGGTTCTTCTATAGCTTTTATAGTGTCAAAAACCATGATTATTTACTTTGAACTGATTTATTATGTTTCAGGACTTTGCTATGGAAAACTGGAAGCTGGTCTTCTCACATTTATTATTCCTTCAGTTCTTCTTGGGCATCTGGTACTTTTCTAACTTGTTTGAGGCATCAAATCTATCCTTATTTTCATGTCTGCAAATTGTACTATCAAGGCTTTCACCATTGCATTATGATTGTCTTTAGCTTTTGATGTTTACTATATTTGCTGTCGTTGTTTGTTATCGGCAGTTGCTGGTAAATAGTAACGGATAGACATTAGCTGTTTTTCTTTCCAAAATAGCTACAATTTTTCTCAATCTTAAACAAACACCTTATATCTTTTATTTGAACTAAAACAACAAAAAGGAGCAGCAAACTGAAGAACCAGATGGAACTTTAAATAATCTTTTGTGTGGTTTAGTTATGCATATCTAATTTCTCGTCTTCTTTTCATTCATTTTCGCTGATGGGCTGCACCTCACATATGCAGACGGGTTTAATGGATGATGGAGTAAAACTTGCTCTGTTAGGTTCATGGATGGCTCTCTTCACGGTATTTGCTGGCAGGAAGTTCACGCAGCCAATCAAGGTACATTTTAGGGCAGAGTACAAATATAGATCTTGCTGTTTCACACATTGCGAAGAGCTTTCCATGGTTTAGAAGTTTGTAAATGCAGGTCTGAGGTTTCTTCCATGAGCAAAACAATTTCTTTTTCACTAAAATCATCTAAATTTACTTACGTGACAAACAATTAAAATGAAATGCTAGCTGTCTTCTTCGTTCCATTTATATTCCTACCATAGGAGAACATTTTAAAGGAGAAAAGAAGTTAAAATGACTAAAGTTTCTCTTTTTGTAGCAATTTAGAAAAATGTCTTTGCAAATGGATATCTAGTGAACCCCAGTTGAATAAAAAGCTTGAACCTATAGTTATAGCTCAGCAATAGTTTTAGACTTCCAATCAATCTGTGTAAAGGACTTTAAGGGAGAGAAAATAGGGGCATGCAAATGCTCCTGCCTTTGAAGCATGTACAAGACATGCCTATCCACCATGTGTGAACTCATTAAAAGGAGGTTGTCAAGTGCGAACTTTTGACTACTTGGTTTAAGAGGCTCTTATATAATGTCAAAGAACCGACTGAATAGAAACTTAAGTTTATTGTTAAGGTCCAGTAGTAATTTTATTATTATTTCGGATATGATGAAAATTCGGGTCTGTGTTTTATAAACTTTTCAACTGTGGGGATGTTTTTGTAAATCTACGACATTACATGATTTATTCTTTTACTTATCCATACATTATATAGGATGTTATATATGATTTATTCTTTGACGTGGTCTCTGATGATTTATGTTCTACATTCAAGGATGATGTTGGAGATAAGTCGGTCTTCATGTTCAATGCTCTCCAAGAGGATGAAAAGCAAGCCTTGATCCAGAAACTTGAGCTACAAAAATTTATGAACCAAGATCTTAACTAATAATTGTGAAGTAAACATGATACCTTAATTTAAATAGATAAAAAGGTTTCATGCACAATTTTGATAGATTGTCATTAATAATATATACTGAAATTAGCTTATAGTAACGTTATATATATGCTTACTATTTGTGCAAGGTTCGGTCCATAATGTCCGTAATGGGTGGAAGTGACGGAATATTAGAACAATGAGCGAATGAGCTGACTCTAAGTAAAGGTGATAATGTAGAAATGTGTTATATACTACATACATTTACGTATAGGAAATGAAGCTTTTATTAGGAGTTGGGTTTCGAACGTAATCTCTTCACCCATTTTATGGGTGTATCACTTGGACATTACATATCGAAAATGAAGGCATACTTGTCTTGTATGGGTAAAGAAACATGTTTTACTAGTTAAGTGTGTTTTTGCATGCTATTGTAGAAAGAGCTTTATTGAGGGTCTGTTTGCATACCATTACAGAGAATCAAGGCAGAACAAAATCCCACACCCAAATATGACGGGCTTAATGTATATTCAATCCCCTAAAGTTATTCATTTTGTTTATTTCCCCTCAATTCACGGGAAACTTATTAACCCTTCAACTTGTTTAAAATGTTTAAAAAGCTCCTCAAAATTTGTAAAAATGATATTAATAACCACCCAACAATATTAAAGCTCATGCATAACAATAGTGCGTCCAAAATTAGCTTACATGTATTAGTCAAAGTTCTAATATACATCTCCTTTTCTGTTCTTTTTTTCCTTTTCACCTTCTTCTACCCTCCTTCCACCTTCTGTAACTCCAAAATAATTACGTTGAACCAATTCATATCAATTAAAAGAAATTCATCTATCCAAAGAGAAAATATGGGGCTTAAACATGGGATGAGTTGAAAAAACCTAAAAGCCAACTAATTAAGGGGTTTGGTGCCTTTGCCGGATTTTGCAACGTACGCACAAAGGTGGAAAATGGATTGTTTTTAGCAAGTTAAGGAGTTTAATAAGGCTTTGTTTGGGAGGAGGGTCGAGGATGGTTAATAAAGTACGGTCTAAAGACTAACCCATGTTTGGGAAGAAAGGTTTTTGAGAAGGTGTGGGTTAATAAGGTTTTATGGGAGTTTTTTTGTTCTAAATCTCAACACTCCAAATTGGAGTGTTAGGAAGGGTTTGATACAAAACCGTGAAAACTTTTCCATAACCTCTCTTTATTAACCCATCATACACTTCATTTAATCATACGTAAGTTGTTTAGTAAGCTAAGAGGACTAAATGAAATACACAAATTTGGGGACTTTGATATGCATTATGCCGGTATAAAATCAACTATTCATGCAAAATCTTATGTACATACCTAGATCAAAGAGGTTGGAAGAGTTCGCCTATGATGCTGATGTTCTCATATTGTTGATGTGAAATTTATGCATAGTGGAGAGCCAACATTTTCTCTTATAAATAGGCTTTAGAATTTATTCGTTGATAATCTATTTCTCAATGTTAGTTAATGAGGAGCTGTAACTTGAGTTTTGAGTTTGTATTTGTGAGAGAATTCCAGTTTTGTCCATTTAAAAATTGTAATTGTGTTATTGTGAATATTTAGTAGCCTATGAGTCTTATGGTTTTGCACTTGTAGGTTTCGGCGCTATATTTTGTACAACTTCTTTACCTTTTTTTCTTCTTTTTTTGTGTGAGTGTTCAACATGTGAGTGATAAGAGCTATTTCAACGTTCATGCAAATTAAAAGTGATAGTTTATAAATTTACTTATTAAATTCCAATCTATAGGGACTGAAATAACTCAAGTCCCAAGTCTAGTTTGATATATTTTAGCTATATTTTTAACACATAAAATGACTACAATGATTCATTAAATTAATTTTATACACTAAGTTATATGTATTAATAGTTGTATGGAATTAAAGGGCCGGTGAACTCATTACAAATTATTTTATCAAAAAAGAAAGCTCATTACAAGTATTATTTTTTCCAAACAAACTAGAGTGAGTTGGAAATTATACACATGTGATTTGATAATTTAAACTTGACAAGTATATAGAGAATGCAAGTGGAATATCTTAATAATATTTACAGAGGAAAAGAGTTCACCCAAAACCAAAATCATAATTGAACTTTATTGTAAGAGCCGTTATTTTTGACGTGGAAACCGAAAGCATCCAGAAACCACTTTGTCCTTTCTCACATCAAAAATTTAATTATAGGTAAACTAAAAAAAAAGACTTTGCTTGTACTATTTGTAAACATAGTCATTAACAAATTTTTAGATATTTATACTTTTATAAACAATTTTGTAGGTGCAATGATTTGTGTTGGATTTGAGATTTGATTTTGAATCTAGCATTACTTGGCTATATATTGTTCGATTAAAGAGGACTAATTGGATTTGAACTGAGAATGTATAAATAAAAATCCATTAGGTAGTTAATTAAACCCGTCCAACCTTACCCAACCAGTAAATTTGTGTATATATTTTAAAGTGATATTACAATATACACTCTCCACGCAATTGAAAATTTAAGATATTATAAAAAATGTTGCTATATTTATTTGTTGATTGAGCTCTTATATGAAATTATAAGAAGTTTATAGCAAAATAAATTTAAAAAGCAAATTTAGTTGTTCCTCAAACCCCTAGGGAATGGAATATAGAGGTTTGACTACTACATAGATATCAAGCCTGGCCCCAAGAATATTGAAATAATAGTAACTGCATGCGAGCATCTTCATTAGATAATAATACAGTTAAACCTCTTTAAAGTAATACTCTTGGGACCGGAAAAAAATATTACTTTATCGAATTTATTACTTTATCGATAATGAACACTGATAAAGAGACTAGTCCTAAACCGGACAATAGCAATAGGATCACCTACGGATGAACAAATTTTTGAGTCGGTTATGAACATTGGTGAAAGATTGATCTTGAACCAGACGATAGCAATGTCATCCCAAGTTTGTCATCAAAGAAAGCAGTTCAAGCAATCAACACTTTGAACAATTACTTGTTACAACACGAGCAAAACATACCAAGAGTTATTTATGCTTTACGTAAAGTCTATGATGATGTTAATTTTAGTTTTGGTGAAAAGAAGAAACAAGATATTATATATTCATATTTTAAAAAAATGAATTTTGTAACTCATGCATATTATATATACGTATAATTCTGGTATTATTACTTTACATATTACTTGGGTCCTTCAGGATTTTCAAATTTTTTATTATCTTATGCTTTTAGCGAGAATATTACTTTACGACATTAGCCCAAGTTGGGACCGACGAAATTTATTACTTAAACGAGGTTATTACTTTATCGAATATTACTTCATCGAGGTTTAACTGTAAGTACAACATATACATAGTATTATTGATATGCATTATCTTAATTGTTCCATGACAGGAGTTTTGAACACAACACTCCAAAACAAAGAAAAAAAAAAGAGTTTGTGTAGGTTTTGTCGTAGGTTTTAGCTAGCCAGGTCCTATCCTATCCTATGATTGAAGTGAAGTGATAAGCAATGGAGCAATAATAAATAAATAACAACCTCCCATTTATGGGCTTTTGAAGATCTCTTATGGCCCACTTTTCTTCCCTTTATATTTTGCCGGAAGTGGTTAAGGCCCGTGCATGCGTAATAGTTTCAATTCAAGATTGTTTTTGCTTTTTCTAAAGTTTCTTTCTTTCTTTCCACATTTTTGAAAAAGAAACAAAGAAAAAGTGAAAGTAGATAGAAATCCATTGAGTGATAACTTTGCTTTGCAACTCGTGGAGACAAAGACAAAAGCTTCTAATCAAAACTTTTGATGTGCAAGTGAATTTAAGAATTAATTTGTATCAAGTAGGTCAAGTCAATCATATTCACTAAACCATGCTTACATTACTTGATCTCTCTCTCTTTTGGTGTTTTCTGTGTTCACATTGATTTAATTTTGTCGCTTATTATAATATTCTTCTTCTTTCTTGCTTTTCCTAAATTTGTTATAACTTAATACTCCAAAGTGTTGTTGTCTTATGAGATATCCTTGTTACCATTATTGTGTTTACAAAAGTTGTAGCAACTTCATCATTTGAGTACAATATGGTTGTGCGTGTCAAATGAATTCATTATAATTTATTTTTCAATTGAATCTAGACAAGATATTAGAGTCTTCTGAATTAAAAGGGTGGATGCTTTAGAGTCTTGATGAAATTAAACACATATTTTGATGAGCTTTGTTGTATACATTTTCAAACTTAAGGTGCATTTTTTTTTATAAAAGTGTGTCAAAGAGATTAATATATAACATATTATTGAACTAAGTATAGTTCTAACCTTTTAGTTCATTGATTAGTTTTTACAAATAGGAAGGGTATAATCACAATATTCTTAGACTTTTTTTTCTTACGGATTGATACTCAATCTCAAACTATCCATTTTAAAGAGGATTTCGGTAGTAAGGGAATGTTGAAATAACCATTGCATTTGACTAATAGCTGTATGTGATATGATCATGAGCTAAAAATAGTTTTCATTATTATTTGCTAAGATTTCCCACAATTGGTTCTTGTTTCTCTAACTAATAATGGAATATTGAGACCACGTATCTTAATTCAGATGAAGATGATAAATTTATACGTACATTTTTTCCTTTGAGGGATTTTATATATTGCTTTTGACATATTATATACACATTCATACAGTGTACATTTCATGCAAAGAATTTGGGTACTTAAACATACTAATTAGGGTACAAGAATCGACTGAAAATACCTAGTTTGCTCCTTAGTTTTACAATCTTTGCGTTTTTTCAACAAAAGTTGGCTTCTCTTTAAAATACTGGAAATTCAAATATGCTCGAGTTCTTGGTATACAAAACTGTCTATCCAGCGTGATAAATGAAGGTCATCTAAATCATATCTAGGCGTTCAGAATTTATAATCCGATTGGACTAAGTCCACACAAATTTCAATTTGTCTATGGAAAACCCTTTGATTTTTCCTCGACTAGCCTCCAAAGGTCCTCAACCACCTGAATAGAGTCTAAAGTCTTTTACCATTGTCTATATCATATATACTTTATCTGTAAAACTTAATGTAATAGAACTACTTTGAGCGTAAACTTAGTATTTACTTATTTCTCTTTTTTTAGCTGTTTTTTTGCTGGTTGAACTAAATTAACCTATAACCTGATAGGCAATATATAAGAAATATTAGAAAGGAAAAATATAGAGGAGTTGACACTTAAACAAAGCTCTCAGCCTTAAATTTGAACAATCCTACCAAGAGTACTTCAGTTACAATTCGAACATGCTAATTAATTAAAATCAAAGCATTCTGGACTCCAGAATCAATCATGAAAATGAAAAATACAGTAACAAAGGAGAACAATAGTACTAGACAGAAGCCCTTTCATCAGCTTGATTTACCAAAAAAAATATTCCACCAAAAAAAGGAGCTTCTAAAATACAATTTAATTAAAAGAAAATAAACATACTTATATATAATACTAAGCCCTTTCAAGTTCATAGAATCATATCTCTATAGAAATGATGCTTGCTATCTCTTATAATCCAATTCCAAATCTAACGGACACCATCTACTCACTAGGGTTACCAGAATCCTTCCCATGTTCGTCATGATCATCTGAACTTTGAAACCACGGCGGATATAATAATCTCGTAGGGTCTCCTTGTTGATACTGATCGTATTGATGATGATCTTGTTGTTGTTGCTGCTGTTGTAACGAAGGAAAAGTAGACGGATAATGTGGATCAATATACGGCTGTTGTTGTTGGTGTTGCTGGCTGAAAAGACTAGAAGTGTAGTAGGGAAAGTTGGCATCGTTACTCGAAAGAATTTGAGCGTATTGAAGCAAATCCGGGTAGGATTCTTGAGGAAACTGTTGAAGAAATGGCTGCAGAGGAGGAGGAGGAGGACGCATGGCTGGATTAGGTGGAGCAGGAGTAAGAGTAGTAGTGCCAGAGGAGGAGTTGCCACCGGAAGAAGAAGACATGAAGTAGGTAAAGTCGGGTTTGGCTTGAACCTTTTCCGGGAAATTAAGCTTAGCCTTAGTGCCTTTGAACTTAAGAGCTGCTTTGTCATATGCAAAAGCTGCATCCTCGGCAGTGTCGAAAGTACCAAGCCACACTCTAGCTGCTTTCTTCGGATCTCTTATTTCAGCTGCCCATTTTCCCCATGGTCTCTGCCTTACTCCCCTATAGTGTCTTCTTCTTGTGTTCTCTTCAAAAACATATAAATGTTTTATATCATGTTCCATTCTATAATCACCACATTCATTTTCATAATAACGCAACATTAAGAAAACTAGACATCATCATATCATTCACTTGAAAACAAGAAGATAATTTAATTATAGAAAAAGGATGCATGCATGTTTGTCAATCATGCTTGACACTTCCCCCATGCATTTCCAAAGTAAAAAGCATAGCATTGCTCCTAACACATTATTTATGCAATGAATTTACCAAAACTAGTTCAAAGTCCCTCAAAACAGGTTTTTTTAGTGGTAAAATATTTTTTTAAGGATAAATCACTATGATTTGTAATTATGTTCTTATCATGGCGATCCTAATCATATTATCTATGTATATCTATATATATTATGCATACTCGTGATTATTTCCTACTATCTTATAACCAATACATTTTTTCATAGATTATATAATAAATTAGGAAGTAAAGTATTAGAACAATTATTTTGGTTAGACAATATTTTCCTTATATTCATCTAAATTTATGATTATCTGCATGCATAATTGCGATTAACAACAGCTTTGACAGAATTTTTGGTAAAAATTGTCATTGATGTGAGAAGATTAGACATGATATGGACCATTTTGACCAAATCCTAAAGTGATATGTCAGGTCTAGCTAGCTAGTAGTAGTTTTCACAATTATTTGTGACATATATATAGCTATTACAATTATTGGTGGATCATATATATACACAGTGATGAACAAGAATATGTACTATATGACATGATGGAAGGAAAGCAAATTAAGAAGATAATGCATATATATGCTTTTGATTCATCCGGACAAAAGGAGTTATATGAGCATGAAAAACTGATGGTTGAATAGAAATTTATGGAAGATAGCAACAAAAAACACAAGTCACAATCAAAGATTAGGCAGATGAGATAATGAAAGAAGAAATTATATTGCTTACAAAATCGAAAGGATAAGGTCAATGGCTTTACCATAAAGGAATGCTAGTGTCTCACGGAACACCTACATACTATTCTACCAATTTATATCATCATTATATATACACCTTAATATACCCTACAAATTTAGTCTTTTGGTCTTATTGGAAGTAAGGATTTAGACTTTGCCAATAAAATAGTAGGATCAAAACCTAACTTTCACTAACAGGTGCAATTTTAAGCATCATCTATTATCTAGGATGATTATTGTTTTGTATATATTTTCCATAATGTTCTGATAACCGTCCAACCTAATAAAGTTTGAAATTGTACAATATGTATTAATGGAAAAAGAAAAAAACCAACCCCTGATTTAAATAAGCTTGAGATTGCACCATATTTTTTTACATGGTTTGTATTATGTTGTGTGTTGAGATTAAATCCGCCCTATTTTAATAATCAAAGGTAATACACCCCTGATTACCGATAATGTAAATGGAATTTGGTTGATCATGATAAAAATACAGAAAATTGTAGCTTACTTGATATGATAAAAATGATAGTTTCTTTTTTTTCCTTTATGGGAGAAAAATGAAAATCTGAAAACAACTTTATGGAGTCAGAATTAGAGAGGAGGGTGCGTAATAAATAAGAGTGAGAGAAGTAGAAGCTTATCGGATACAAACATGCAAAACGACTACGTACCACCTAAATTGACATCATTCAGAAACCATTAAAGAAAAGCAGTACAAGAAAAAAGAGAAGAGAGAGACTTGTTTACGGAAAGAAAGATAGATGCATTGAACTTCCCCTCAAACCCTAAATTCCATCATTCACACGTTTTCTTCTCTTAGATCTCTTCTCTCTCTCTTTCTGTACTAATTAATTTCATAAATTACCAACAAACCCACGCCCTCATAATTAATAATAAAAACATCTTTCCCCTTAAACAAATTAGATAGATCAATATAGCTGAGCAAACGGACAAACCGGCATCGGAAAAAGGTTATTTTTCACGGAAACACTGCTAAATAATAGTTTACGTCCCCACGGAGACATTTATTATAGAGTTTTACTACAAATCTAAGTTTGATATGTTCTAAAACAAGCAACAAAGGATCTAAAACGTGCAACACTAATTAAAAACCAGGTAAATAGAAAAGAATACATATATATGAATACCTTGTTCTTGAGTAGGTTGAGGTTGAGGTTGAGGTTGAGGTTCATCTGTGTTTGGCTTGGGATTAGTAGAGATGACCTGAGAAAGAGCAGAAACCATGGCAGACATGTCTGTTTCCGACCAAGTAGTACCAAACTGATCCTGTTCCTGTTCCTGTTCCTGTTCTGTCTCTTTCTCCTCCTCTGATGCTTCCGATGGAAGAGGTCTCTTTCCATGCCGTCGATCCACCTTTCCTACTGACTTTTTTATTTAATAATTACTACAACAACAACGCCTTTGTTCCGAAATGATTCGGCTTTACAACTTGCAGATTTCTTTGCTTGAAATTCAATTAGTATAACAACATTAGTTCGGGTATTAATTTAAAGAAGATCGATGTGGGGTTTTTGTTAAGGGAGATAGATGCACTTGTTAGCTAGAACCAGAAGAAGAAAATGTGAGTTTGAAACCTCTATTTATTGGAGTTTGGCCGAGTCTTAAAGAATAATTTATTCTTTTCATTCTTTTTTTTATATGGTTCTTCAGACGATTTTATTCCAACATTAATTTAAAAGACAAAAAATAAAATTGGATAGAAATGAAAAAATCTAACTTCCAATATTACCCTTTGAGTGCTTAATTGTCATTTTCTTTGTTGTAAGGATTTTCTTCTAATGGGTCCTTAATTTCCAAGTATCTACATTCTGCCAAATTATGCACTCGCACAAAAAACAATATAAACCAAAAATAATAATATAAATATATATATCGGAGAAGTTATGGAGCATTTTTGAAGTACAATATCTTTTTATTAAAAAAAATTATATTTTATTATATGTTAATTAAGTCTTGCATCAACCCTTTACTATTATGTTTTGAAGGAGCACTCTAAATTTTATCGAACTTGAACAACTATATTCTCTTAGCGTTATTATAAGTTTTCCGCTATTTTATGTTTAATTTCTTTTTATTAATCATTTTCAAGAGAAATGTGTTCACTAGGGTCTAGATGATTTTGTTGGCTGATTCAACATGCTTTTGCAATTCAGACATAAAATTTCCATATATATATAAAAGAACTTGGATTAAAGCGATTCAAATTACGTACATTGGAGAAATAAGAAAGAGTAGTATAGTTTTCAATCTTTGAGTTTTTGAATATTGTTCTTCGATTGCCAAAACCATAAGAAATCAATTTAATAGTGTAATACAAGTTTCTTATAGAATTCGGATTCCTAAATTAGTTTTTAACTTGATGAGGACTGATTTTTGTTATTTTTCCTAATTATTATCTAGGAATTTACTCTTTAGTATCCCCCTCCCTCCCTAGTTCTCATCTCATACTATCCAAGTAATTTCATCTCAGCTTTTGAGTGTTAAATTTACTTTCAAAGTTTAAGTTTTTTTAGTTCATTAATTTAGTTTGAATGAGCTTTACTTACTATATTTCCTTACTCGTTACAACTACAATGCACTTAGAATCTGAATATCTCCTATAGAGTTCAATTGGTCATATAAAAAACGCTTAGTACTATAAATCCTATAGAAAGAATTGTATTATGGTAATGGACGGCCGGCCAATAGAAATTTGACATGTGCATGTTTTTTTTTACACCAACAATAAAGTGTTATGCTACTCTAATTTAATTGACCGAGCTTATTGCACCCAATCCACGGTAAAAATTCTCTTATACAAACAGTACGTATATGGAGCTTTAATTGTTTTTGTTTATCAAAACATTAAAAAATAATAATTGAGCACCATTAATAGAGAACATGCATATTGATAAATCATGAATATATATAGTATTATATATAAGTTTCACTAAGTCAAAAATAGCACGTACAAAATTAGCTAGGGAGAATGAAGGAAGGAAGTACATTTACATCACTTAGTATGTCATGGATGCAGTTTGAATTAATGTATATTCATATTGGAATTTTTCAATTAAAATAAGGATAAGGATTGATCTTTAATTAGGCACATGATCTGATCACCACTCTGTCATATATAAAAGATGATACTAAATTATTTCAAATCTCTCATGCTAGAATGGGTGCCTAATTGCTACCCACGAAGATGCCTTCCTTCCTATACGTTATGTATATGCATTGAACTACATAGACATTCTGATTCGAATTTTGTTTTATTATTTTTTCTGGATGATTTTTTTTTTTTTTTGAAAGTTTCTGGATAGTTAATCACTAATGAACAACTTAACAAACAATTAACAATAATAAACAAATAATAATCACCAATCACAACTAAACAACAATTGTTTTTATGATTTGTAGTACTTTTGTTTCTTGCAAAAATATAGCTAGGTTCACTGAATACATATTAGAAGACACGTGACAAGATCATATGAAATGCATCAAACCTAAAAACATGTCACCTCCCTCACTATGCCAATATTAAAAGCCTAATGGTTTGAACACAAATTTGAAAGCTTAAAACCTAATTGATAGGGTTGACATATATACTCCAACACCATGTCCACACTAATAGGAATGATTTGTCCTTCCCAAGTTGCTCAAAAATAAACCATCTAACCAAACAATTTGAAAGATTAATTAAAATCTAATTTCAGGCATCGTTGTCATGCACATCGAGCAAACGAAATATATTGGGTCAAGGTCTAGACCATCACATGAACAGAAGAAGGATGATATGACAGACTATGATCGATTAATGATCAGTCGAGCTCTAAATTAGATTGGCATTAGACCTGAATTGTAGGGCATCTTGACAAATCATGAGAAAGCTCATACGTAAGTCTTCAAATACTTGATTCTACACTCTGTAGACCAAACACTATACGTGAACTTCAAAGGGGCCACAGTCATGGTCATATGTAAACTGTTTCTCAACTATGTGATATTTCCACTCTTAGCTCTTTGCAAATGAATACATCACCTCCATTCCCGAGACAAAGATATATGACCTAAAATACCTCGTCCAAAGACAGTGTTATTTTTGTGGGAGTGGTCGTAACAGGGCCATTTTTGGTTTCGACAATCATTCGATACACATGAAATACTCATCGCGAAAAGTTATCTATATTTTATTTTTTCATAGATTGTCTATCGAGTTTCTAATTAACAATGGACACGAATCTTTCACCTACTACATTGGACCAAATATCGAAGGAAATAATTTACAGTTTGACCAAATTTTTGACTGTTTTTAACAAATTCGGTCAAAACAAGTCTAACATTTTACATCTATCATATAAGAATCTCGATTAAAAACACAAACCTTATGAGTTTGAGAATCAGATTTCTAAGAAAAATATGAAGCTAGATATTGTATAGGAAGTCATGTAACTGTACAAAACAACAAAAATTAACCTACTATTACATCAAATTAGTATAAAGTCAAATTCCTTATTGAGCACCAATTGAAATTATCATTGAGGTTAATGCCTGAGAACCCGATACAAGTTTCAAACCAAATGGAAAGTTTTCAATTATGAACATTCAAGACTTTCTCTATACTTGCACAACTAACAATCTTCTAATGGCTCTCGGATGAAGAATGTTCAAATGAATCTCGGATGAAGAGCTTCACTAGTAATTAGCGGTAGTGATAGGGACAATACTGACCAGATTTCTGTAATCCAGGAAGTATATACCACAATCACAAAAATAAAACAAAAAATTATCTATAACTCTAGTAATAATCAAAACAACTCTAAGTTTTTGTGTACTCTCAGTCCGTCAAAACTTTTGTTGGGAATTGGGGATTTTTTAACTCTAAAAGTCTCATATATATTGTAGAATGACAAAACCCAGGTTAAAATATCAGTTTCAGTCCTTAGGGTACCCTATGAGAAATCGCCCGAAAAACTCGTAATCAGAACGACGTACAATTTTTACTACATGTTAGTCGGGTACCAGGACATCCTAGAGAAAATTTTAGGTCCAACGGATGAAAAAAACACGAGTTAAAATATCAATTTCGGTCTCGAGGTACCCATTTGAGAAATCGCACGGAAAACCTGTAACCAGAACGACGTGAAATTTTACTCCATGTTAGTCGTGTACCAGAATATCCCCTTAAAATTTTAGGTACAACTAGGACCAATGGATTATAAAAACATGAGTTAAAATATCAGTTTTGGTGTCAGGGTACCACTTTGAGAAATCGGCCGGAAAAACTCGTAACCAGGACGACGTACAATTTTGTTTTAAATGTTAGTCAGGTACCAGGACATCCTGTTACAAAATTTAGATCAAAACTAAGGTCAACAGATGATAAAATCACGAGTTAAAATATAAGTTTTAATGCATAGGCTACCCCTCTAAGAAATCGACCGGAAAAAAACCCGCAACCAGAACGATGTACAATTTTTACTACAGTTTTTTTTCTTTTGATAACTAATTTTTACTACATGTTAGTCGGGGTAGTATAGTCAATCCCACAAAAAAAAAAGTTAGGTACAAATAATGCCCAACGGATGATAAAAGCACGAGTTAAAATATCAGTTTCGGTATAAGGTACCCTTTGAGAAATCAGCTGGAAGCGATACCAGGACATCTCAGTTATAATTTCAAGTCCAAACTAGGCACAACAATTAACAAAAATTCAAGTTAAAATATCAATTTTAATCTAAAGGTACACTTTAACAAATTGGCCAGAAAAATCTGTAACCAAAACGACATTCAATTTTTACTAAAAGTTAGTTGGTGAGGATCATCGGATTATAATAACACAAGTTTACTATCAGTTTTTGTTGGAAATAATGTATTATGTACATTATATACATTATTTTTGTGTCATTTTTAAGGCAATGTATACAAGGGGTAAAGTGGTCATTATAATGATGTTTTCACATAAACATATTCTATGACACGGTATATTATACGTTTAAAATGAACTTGTGATGAAAGAAATATTCAAACTCAAAGTTGAGTACTTGGAATATGTTTAAGAGTAGGAATTGACTCCCATTCCACATCACTTTCAAAGAGCATTTTATTTGGGTTTATATAGTTGAAGACTTGTATTGCTTACAAACTAATAAACCAAGTTATGCTCCTTTGAATATGCGCGGGGTTCAAATCCAATCCCACCGGGTTGGAGGCGCACCCGCACGACGTGGACGACGCGAATGCCGTTCGAATTTGAGGGCCGGTGGGCCGACCAATTTTTGCTCCTCTCTTATACGAAAATCTGTTACAGATTTTTAATTTTCTGAAACCGTTTACGGTTACGGAAATTAAACTCCATTAATCACGAGTTAAATGACACGGTTACAAACCCATTTGAATAAGAGTTGAATTTTGTCCATTCAACTACACACTCTGAATATTGTGAAAACTCTTCTCTACACGTGGCGAATTTGTCTTAAGGAAACGAGTATATCTTCGGTATTTTACATATTTCTGTTTCGATTATGTTATTCAGTATTTTCACATATCTGTAATCGGTTGATTCAATGATATATGTGATTATTTGTCTCGATTAATTATTGCTTGCAAATATCGTTACATATTCCAACAGTTTTGGTCCTAAATTACCCCTAAATCGGCCGGAAAAACCTAAAACCGAAACAACTTACAATTTTTACTTCATTTTAGTCGGGTATCAGAAAGTTCCAGTTATAATTTTAAGTTGAAACTATGCTAAATCATGATTTTAAATATCAATTTTAGTCTCAAAGTAACGATTGAAGAGCAAAGAAAAAGGATGAAATTAGTTAGGAAAAATAAAAGTCAACGACAGAATTTCTTATATAGGCAGAGACACACATAATATGTCTGTTATGAGCATGTCATGTGCTCTTTATATTACACAAATTAATATTTATATGGTTTGATCTTCATAAATTTATGTCTCCATGTGATATTATATATTGGTTGATTTTTCCATGTGTGGTTCTTATTATTCTCGAAGATTTCTTTTGATATAGTGATTTAAAGACTCCTCTCGTTGGGTGAATTTTAATTTTTCAAGATTGATCGGGAATTACCAATTTGTTGCGTTAAGTTAGTTAATAATGATCTTTGTTAGATAATAAATGTAAAGTTTAAAGTGTATATAAATGTAAGTCGGTAAATTTATGGTGCAAATTGCGCGGGTTGGGGATAAAACCCATTCCTTTCAACCCAATTCGTATTAATTTGAAAAAAATTTCAATATCCTTGTTAAGCACTTGTTGGAAAAAGAAGTGATTGAGCAATGACAAGCGAGAGGTGGGCTTTGGGGCAACCATCCTTTAAAGAAATCATATTAGCTCACTGGTCTAGCTCCACGGCACTGAAAATATATATTAGGGCTCAAGTGATTCGCCGTAGCCACGAGACTTTGAAAAATGTTTTTTCAAGTGTACCAATAGTGGGACATTTTGTCAATTAGAAAAGGTTTTTTTCTTTCACAAAATTTGAAGATATCATAAAAAAATTTGTAATAAGGAGTTAAATGCACTTGTGAGCAACAAGAAATTATGTGAAAAATATGACCGCTTGTCAATGGAAGAATATTTGTTTTCAGTCAATCTATGCATAGTGAACCAATCCATGAGGACCCCTCGAACGGGTTGTCGTCCAATGGGTACACGAACATGACGACGTTTTTTACTATAAACACAACTCCCGTCTTTCGAAGCGAATTGGATGATCAACGAGGACTTTCGCCTTGCCCTCACTCTCATTTCCCTCAGTTCCCCCAATACGAAATCTTGAGTTTTACAATTCTAGGTAAATCTTATTGGGATTTATTTGGATACAATCTTCAAGTTACCAGTTTGTTATATATTATTGGAGTAATTCTATAAGATAAAGTATAACATGTTAGATACGAATTAGTCCAAAAGATAATCAGAGATAATGAATGGTATTAAAATTGAGTCAATTACAACATACATATATAATTGACAAGCAAAGTTGCACAAAAAATTGAAATTGAACAATAATACATCAGAATTGTTACCCCAACCAAATAGTCAGACAATGAACTGAAATTTGAAGGTTGAATATGAGGCCTCAAACCAATTTTCTTAAGAAAGTGAAAATTGGGAAGAACACCTTGAGTTGTGTGCAAAAACTCTCTATATATGGATAATAGATACATCTTATCTATATAGGGATGCATGAAGAGAGTTAACTTTCCATCTCTTAACATGGCGTTTGTTTAGAATTTAGGATTGGAGTTGAGATGAAATTGATAAAAAGAGGTTGACAAGCCTTTATTTATTTGGAGGGATGAGAGTTAATGGAATGGTGACTAAGTTCAACCATTTAAAATTATAAGAGATGAAGGAATGGAGACAACTTAGTCATTTCCATCTTATTAAAATTCTCATCTCATTCCTCATTTCTTGTACCACCCCCTATGTACAAAATTTAGGTTCTCATCTCCCATCTCCATTCCCAAACAAACAAAAGACTACACATTTTGTTCATCTCATCTCCTCAAACAAACACTCCGTTTTTATTAAACTCGTTACAAATTTATTACTTTGAGTTTAAATTTCTCGTTTGTTTTTCAGCGTCTAATTTATTGTTGAAAAGATTTCATGACATACAATATATTTCCATAATAACATTATTCAAATTACTAATTTATCATTTATTTGTTATACCTTCAAATTGACATGTAAAATAACAAGTTTGATAGTATTTCACTTGTGCAATCTTGCTCGGTGAGTAAACCACTAATACGATAATTAAATTAATGAAAAAATACATGATCAATTGTTGGTGGGCGCAGTAGAAGCATGTGACTTTGCTTGATAGGAAGGTCTGCAGATCGACCCCTCACAACGATAACTGAGATGGATCTAAATTCCATAATTCTTGAACTCGCGCTAAATTCAAATTAGTCGGCTCTATGTAATTCGAAAATCGAATAGAAATCCAAAAAATGAAAAAATACATGATAAAATATTTAGATATTATAATAATGTCTTACAATTACATATGAAAGAGGTCACTTTTTTAGTCATTTTCATAAATCTATTGGCTTTGTAGCATGTGAAAGAGGTAAGATAAATTAAGGAGTAAATATATAAGCTAGAGTGTGAGCTTGAATTAAGGATTGTCGTTGACTTGAATGGCCATTATAATTCCATAACATAATATTGATCCTTTGGCTTTTGACTATGACCACCGTATGACTTGAGAGCAAAGCGACTTGCCTCAATTAATTCACAAATCATTTCATTTTAATTATGCCTTGCACATCCTTACTCTAGCTATTTTTAATGTGCAAATCAGTTTATTTATATCTTAATTACCATTATTTACCCAAACAATTTAAGTTCAACACTTTCAAGTGGACAACTTTATAAAGCGGTTTGTATTGAATTTATACATCACTTTATAAGTTATACTCTTTTTTCTAATTATTTTCAATATGAGATTCAATTTATCTATATCTTCATCACCATCTTTTACAGTCACTATACGCAAACATTTGTCTTTCAACACCATTCACTTAGAATTGGATCACTGCATTTTCTCCAAAGGCTGCTAAGTGATTAAAAATACCAAAATCACTTAGATTTTTATATTTTTTCTACTGAATAATTGATTGAATGTGTAACGAATTTTGTTGAATATACTAAAATGAATCGAATTTAGTTTTTATCGCTTTTTACGAGTAAAAGTTTGGAGGTGCAACATAAGAAGTTGTGAGAAGAACACGTATCTTAGTTATACTCTTGTTGAAACACGTTTAAATTGGGAATTGAATGCATAGTGATGGGAGAGGATTGGGTTTTAAGTAGGTGGGTGAGGTGGGAGTTAGGAAAGCCCAAAAGCCCAATAATGAAATAACGGAAGGCGGTGTATCGTCCGTCCCAAATGAAACGGGGTGGATATGAATCGATGAAGCAGTTGTTTTAGATTAAAGTCATCATCAGCTCTCTGTCTGTCTGGGTAGCTTATTAATTAGTTCCTAATTTGTATTTAGTGATAGAAAGATGCAGAAGAATGATGAGGAAGAAGTGAAAGTGGCGGAAGAATGGGGTGAGGATGATGAGATTATGAAACAACACTCCCACATTCGATCCCTTGAAGCCCACAAAATTCCATTTCTCGGCGACAAGGAACCTCTTTCTTCACTAGCTCTTGAATATCAATCAGGAAGCCCTATTTTGCTCCACAAGATTAAGGTCTTTCTCTTCTCTTCTCTTCTCTTCTTTTTTCATCTCTCACTATGCCTCCTCTTCCTTCTAGGTGCTTGCGGACCAATATGTTGCCATCAGGCGAACCCGTGGAGATGGAAATTGCTTCTTCAGAAGCTTTATGTTTGCTTATCTTGTATGCTTTTCTCTTTTATATGCTTTCATCTATATCTACACCTTCCCCTTTCTAACTTTTCATTTTTCATAGGACCATCTTTTCCACACACAAGACCGTGCTGAAGTTGATCGTATCAAGACCAATGTCGAAGAATGTCGCAAAACTCTCAAGACTTTGGGTTATGCTGAGTTTACATTTGAAGATTTTTTTTCGGTATTTGCTCCTTTTATGCTGCTATTTCTAACTAACGCTGTTTGTGGTATCATCAGAGAAATAAATAAGATTAGGGTTTTGGACTTGCCTAGGGTAACTCATAATTAATTGAATCATGATTTTCCCTAATAGGTTATATGTAGCTCAAACTATGTTAAGCTTGCCTTCCTGTTTGTTCAATGCACTACACTAGAAGCTTACTTACTGACTCTTTTAGTTTACTTCCTAATCCAAGGAACGGTGGTGCCTATGAGTTTTACTTGCAATTGAATGTCAGTCGAATGGTGATATTGGTATCACTTGTATTTTCTGTTTTGCGCTGGAAAACATGGAGGGAACTCTCTGAATATGCTTTTCCAGTTTGGGGCACATTTGAATCAAAATTACTTAAGTTAGTCTTCCATCTCAACTCGAGACGATTGAACTAGTAAAGTTCAGTGCTGTCATCTGCTTCACACTTGATTATTAAGACAACGTCCAAGTGTTCTAATGCATTATGATTATGAAAATTATATTTATACAGCTTATAGCAACTCTTTGCTACTTTTACTATTTACAAATAACACTGATTATGGCACAAAAAATTCAGTTATTCTTGGAGCAGTTGGATTGCGTTCTCCAAGGGAATGAAACATCAATTAGGTATGGATGTTAACGGTTCTGTGTAGTGCATTTACTTTGTTCTTATGTGCCATTCCTCATGTATTTCTGTTCAGGCAATTCTATCATAGAGCACTGCATTTTGTAGTGACCATCGCTCCATTTGTTTGTGCTAATTAAATGACTTCTTATTTTATTTTATTTTTGACAATAGAGGCTTACTTTTATTTTCTTTACAGTCACGATGAACTCATTAATAGGAGTCGAGATCAGTCTGTATCTGACTATGGTGAGTAATTAGAAAGGCTAGATGTTTGGTAAACTTTCGTCCTAGATAAAACATATCTCCTAACACATATTGTTGGTTAGTTGTCATGTTTTTCAGATTTGTTACTTCCGGTGAAATACGAAAACGCTCTGAGTTCTTTGAACCATTTATAATGGGCTTAGCAAATACAACAGTAGAACAGGTTTGTTCAATGCTACAATTTTTAAGTTGTTTAATGGGATTTCCTTTCGGTGTTAGCTTGAATATGGACTCTATTATTTGGCTGAAAATTAGGGTGGTTGAGAGTGCACTCTATCTAATCTAAATGTTGTCTTCATTTGTCTATATATTGGTTACGGTACAAGGATGTAACTCTTAACCTAGATGTGTTTGATCAGTTACTATAATTCCTTACCTCTACTTCTATTTTACTGCTATGCAATTTTATTTTTTCCATTAGACCCTGCTACGGAAATTTAGTTTACTGTAAATTTGGAGTTAGGCTCTGTGATTGATGACTATGTAAGCATAGATTTGTCATATCAGCTCTCTGTCTCTAAATTTCTTCTCTGCTCTGGCTTTAGTTTTGCAAGTCATCAGTGGAACCTATGGGCGAAGAGAGTGATCATGTGCATATTACTGCCATATCAGATGCGTTGGGTGTGCCAATTCGTGTTGTATACCTTGACCGCAGTTCTTGCGATGCTGCTGGGGTTAGCGTAAATCATCATGATTTCGTTCCTGCTGAAAATGATCAACCTTCTAATGGTGGTTCTGTAGCACATAGTCCTTTCATAACCTTGCTTTATCGTCCGGGACACTATGATATCCTTTACCCAAAGTGATTGCCTAACCTGGTAAGATAAAATCTTGAATCTC
Source organism: Euphorbia peplus (assembly GCA_028411795.1). Lineage (NCBI taxonomy): Eukaryota > Viridiplantae > Streptophyta > Magnoliopsida > Malpighiales > Euphorbiaceae > Euphorbia > Euphorbia peplus. The sequence goes on from CP110840.1 coordinate 170,526, forward strand.
TCTATCTAGTTGTCATTTGTTACATTTGCGTTGGGAATGGCGAGTCTCTATGAGACTTGTTACATGCAAATGGATACGAAATTGAAACGGAAACTAGGAAACAATACAAAACGAAATCTGTAGATAATAAAACTAAATGGATATATTTTTTACAATTATAAGAATGTATATTTAAGTTTTCAAGGAATATGGATCTATTTTATTTTTGAAACTTGTAGAAAGTGATCTAGAAAATATTAGTGGCACTTTACAAAACACATTACATCCTAGGAAACAATTTTCCAAATTTTAAGAAACATGTTTTCCGTGTTTCCCAAATTACAGAAAACGTGACCAAGTTGCATAGAGTTTTTGAAAACGTTTCGTAAACGTGAAACTACAAAATCAAAGTTTTCATGCAGCAGAGATACAATTTCAATGCATCTTAGTAAGGTACCATTTTGCTGATGGTTTCTTTTCTTTTTGCTTGGATTTTCTACAGGCTGTTTACCAATTCCTAGTAAATGGGGAATGTGAAGTGAAAACTTACTAATGGCAGGAAGCCTGATGTTGTACGTCAAGGCTTTAAGCTCATTTGCTGAGTTGTTCAAAAATGTTCACATGCTTCTGAACTGTGAAAGTCGATATACAAACGCCAACTTGATTGAGAAGGCGTGAAAATCATTTGTTTCAATTCATGTATTGAGCAGGTCTTCACCTTGTACTGGATCATCTCTGTGAAATTGCGTTGCTGAAAAGGGAAAATATGTTGATTCGGTCTTTTCGTTTGAAAAAAAAAAAAACGAAAAACTTAAATGTTTCTGTCATATCCTACGAATTTATCTTTTCTTCCAATTTGCTGTTATTAGTTTTAAAAAGAAAAATATTGGTAAGAGTTCAAATCTAGGAGCTATTGTAGCCGAGATCATTGAAATTTGCATGAACTGTTGTCATTTGATACTCACAGGACAGGGTTTTTCATTTAGAATAGAATGCAATCAGCAAAAGTAGTTGAAGTTATGGGGATTAAAATCCTCCAAAAACAAAGAAAAATAGTTTTTAAGGTGACTGTATGATGGTCATTCAAGTGGCAACTAAGAGGCTGGTTCAACTTTCGCCAAACACTCGGGTTAAGGGCAGAATTATAGAACAATCTAGCTGGGAAAAGAAGAATCCGCATGGAGGTTCACCAACTTCATCGAACAACACAAGGTTGAAGATGCAACGAGTACATTGGGAAAATGAGTGGAAGTGTCATGTCTTGATGAAATTCCCTTGCCCGTGGCAGGCAGCAACTGCGTCCTGCTCTGTAATTAGTAAACCACGATTGAGTCCTCTTACAGTTCAACTCTTAACAAAGACAATATTTAAGCTTTCATGATGCGATCTTAGTCTGTAATCAATTAATACAAGGACGGTAAATTAAAATGAAAATCCAAAAAAATAAATAAAACTTGCCATTATTATATTTAAAATTCGACAAAAGTCATGTATACAGATATGTTCCTCAAGAAGAAGAAAACGGTTATCCGCAATCCAAAATCTTTCGAATACAATCAGTCATCCCCTAGCTTGACTTGTGCACAAATGGGATGAATAAAAGGCCACACAACAATACATCAAATAATAACACAAATTGAACAAATCTTCTTCAGCCTCCACTTCTATACAATACTTCCCTTTTTTTTTTTTTTTTTCTCCTTGTACATACATATATAATATAAATAAATATTTTTCTTCAGACATCCAAAACTTTGAAGCTTTTGCGGGTGCTATACTTCTTCGATAGAGATACACTGTAAGATTAGTTCTTGTCTAACGTATGTTATGTCTCCCCCATGATGTTCTAAAAAGGCTCCAAAAATCAGAAAATATTTTTGATTTAAGAGTGAACCTCCCCAAAAAATTGGAAAACTGAACTTGGGTAGGCAAAAAGATGATATTTTTTTAGTGGTTGGAGCATAATATGGTTAGTACACAACAATATTAGTTGGTTTTCCTAGTCAGAATCTCTCCCAGAAGTATCCCCGTTTGAAAATTCCTCTGAACTTGTCAACTGGTTCTCTTCTTGAGAAGGGGTTCTAGATTTTGCAGGTCTAGTTCGAACGTTGATTCCAGTTGGAAAAGGCACCTATAAACAGAAAAAGAAGGATCAGTTTACAGTTTTCTAGAGATGAAATTTGGTTTTCAATGTTTAGCAGATATTCCACCCACGGATCTGCATATCCCATGTCATGTTCATGGTAACAAAATACATCTATGATCACTGAACTATAGCTCTATTAACCATGATGGCTCCTAAACTTCATTTCCTGACACAAACATTCTTAAATTTTAAATCACTTCAAAATCAACAAAAATCTGTTGATTTCTGCTAACATGGATAAAGAAAGTGGCAATAAGCTAACTGCCCCCCAGCATTATCCGAACCTTCGCCACTAAGGAAACTTCCACAAGGAGTTGTGAATGAAAATTATCAATAGTTATTGGTCTCAGAGCTCAAGGCAATGTACAGACTACTAAAGGGGACAGGGACTCTTTAGCATATGAACTCCGCAATCTCGTGGCCTAGAGATCAGCACTAGCTTAAGTTGATCCCCTCGAGTCCATCGGGGGGCTAGGAGACAGGCATCAGTGCTTGGAAAAGAGATTGGGATATCTCCATAGAGAAGGATCCATATGGACACTATGGGCTATCCTAGCCCATATTGTGCGTCCCAACGAGGGTCGAGGCTTGAAAAACATGTGGACCAAGCGGGATGGTCCGGAAGTGGCTTACAAGGATTGGCGTACTAATGGGAAGTAAACTAGATGTGGGTTGTGGAGGAAGCATACCTGATCACCAGCATTGGGACCATCACTGTTGAAGAGGATGGGCCTGCATCGCTTATCCTCATTCATCAAGCTTGAATTCTGGAAATGTGCAACTAATGCAGCTTTTCCTTGTATGCGGGCATATGCAATCGATGCTATCTTTTCACTGTTGAACTTCTCCCATTTCTTCCCATTAAATGCCTGCCACAATCATTCTCTCTTAGCTTTATTCATCCCACATACATTACAATTAGGACTGTCAATTTCAATCCACTTGACACAGTTTATCGTTATTTCATCATCTATACATCAGATAAAACATTTTAAAACCCCTGATTACAATCATGCAGCTTCAAACTAACCTTGAAAAATGGAACTATCTGGCATGGATCAATCATATTGATGAATGCATAACCCACATTGCATTTATTCTGCAACCATAGAAAGCCAAGTGATGTAAATCAACAAGTTACAGCAAGATTGATAACAACTTAAAGCCTTGAGGTAAAACTTGCCTTGAAATCAATAGGCAGATAAATGAAGTCATATGTTCCTCTATGGTGTTCATCAATTGCAGCCAGGAGCATTTTTGACGTATACCTGCCATTATCACCACACAGCCATGTTAAGCTAGAGCCTTAAGCCAAAGGCAACTTGGGTAAACCATTAAATTGGAAGCAATAAAATAAGGGCTGTCAATTAACACGGTTTACGGAGACAAACTGTCCTGCACAACAAACTGCTTGACAAGATTATCATTCTTTTGCATTTATATTTTTAATCATGTGGAATATATATAGATTACATAACACTATTATGACATAACAGAACACTTTGACACCACCCACACAGAATTAGTCAGCTCAAATCTTTAATGATTCATATAAAAATTAATAGCAATTGAAATAATATTAGTCAAAGAAGTGAAGGAGCACATACTTGTTAGGAATATTCTTTATCATCAGCGTTGTTCGCTTGTCCTCGCCTTGCAGTATGCGGTCCAGATCAAGCTCATACTGTTTCTTGTCAGCTGGATTTATACTTCCTTCATTTCGACGGCTTCTAGACCGTTCATTTGGAGACTCAAATGAATTGCCAACGGGACTCATCTGACCCCTGCCGGGAAATATTGGTGATCTCATCGGAGATCTCAATGGGGATCTCATTGGGGATCTCTGATGGTGTGGTTGAAATCCTGCACCTTTAGGGGGAACTGACAGTTCCATATAGTTTCCACCAACATGAGGAAGCATATTAGGGGAGACGAGTTCAACAGAACCTGTTGTATCAGAAACTCTCAAGCTCCCAAGGGAGCCTGAATGAAAGCCTGCAGCATCAGAAGATTTTCCTGCATAAGCACGTCGCCTTTCCCACAGAGAACCATTGGCAGATGGTGCTGATCCCATATGCTGGTTCTTTACAGGTACAGCAGAGCTGAAAATCGGAGATGGTAATCCAGATGATCCATGAAGCCGTTCTGTGGGACTAGCCAATGAAATTCCATTTGTAAATGTCGGTGAGTTTGACCACATTACACCTGGAGAATGTTGATTGTGGGAATTACCCCAACCATAGTGATGTCCAGATAGAGAAGAGCTTCCATTAACAGCAGATCCAAAAACTGAAAGAAAGGAAAAGAAACAAACACCGGATAAATATATGTACGGACATACACAAAAAAAATAATACAACTAAATTCAAACTTGCATCTGGCTGAAAAACTGCATCCTTTTATCATGAAAAGCATCCGAATAGTTTTATGACTTCAGTTTAAGAAAATGAAGGTTACGGCACAAACCCACTCCAGAGCCGAGAAATCGTAAATTTAAGAGGAACCACTACATTCATCAAGAACCCACTATGAATGAAGGTGGAAACATTTTTGTCTACCCTGCTACTGCAACAGCATAGGTTACACCAAATATATGCATCGCCCTAATTGGAATTTACCCCCAAATCAAGTTAATACGTATGAGTTGGAAAATTTGTTTGATAATTGCTACCATTCATAAAGTATATTTTCGAACTTCTAGTTTACTTGGATGCTCCATGAATGAGAAGATAATGTAAACTAATTAACTTTGACTTTTGGAAAGCCAAACTCTTTGTGTCTAAATTCTCTTAACAAGAACAATTTGGGCTTGCTTGCTGCTTTTCTTTTGACCACTAATGAAGCAAAAAAAAAAAAGCACTAGTTGTAAGACGTAAAGAAAGATCATGAGAAGCAAAAGATTTATTTTTTCATCTAATTTCTTTTTCCTTCCTCAAATGGAGTGCAATTCTGAACGATATTTCCTAATTACTTCACTCACTTCCTATCAAAATCGAAATTTCTGCAAGGTGGAATTTCTGAGAGTACCAAATTGCATTGGATAAAAAAGGGAACTAAATTCCATTCAACTTACCACCATCATCATACTCAATCAAGTGTCCGTTACTACGAACTTTGTGTAACTTCCTGTTGTTAGTTCTTTCAGATGGCATAAGACCCATGCTTTGAATGATGTTCTTAAGATCATCATAATTATCGGGAAGTGAATGAGGATGAGAATTTGGCGTGCCTTGGATATCATATTTGAATTGACCACGCTCCCCAAAACCAGATTGATTTGTAGACGAATCAACTCTCAAAAGGGAGGACATGCTGTTAGGAACACTAGAAGAAATTCCATGACCAAATGCCGATTCCATGAATGCAGATTGTTTGGCAGAAGCTAATCCCGAGATAGTTCCATCATCCATGCTACTGGAAATAATTCCCCCATGTGGAGCTGTCCCTGTTAAAAAATACTTTGTAAGCAAACCAGGAATGTGACTCAATAAGCATGATTTCTATTGGGAGTGAACAAACCAGGGAAACCGTTAGTTGAGAAACTGCGACGGATACTCTGCGGTGCATAAGAACGGCATTCATCTTGTTCAAAATCAGAAGCAACCCGTTGGAACAAACTGCAGCACAGAACATGGTTTTTGGTCAGGATTCAAAGAAATATCTGGTTTACTTGAAGTAAACACGTGAAGTAGCTATTGCCCAAACATTCCAAGCAAAGAGAATACCACATAAAGAATACATAGACCTAGAGTGTGACCAGGAAAAGAAAACCATTTTCTCCTCTCACAACCATAATTTAACATTTCATCTGCTGACAACTATACTCGAGGAAGAAAAAGTTGTACATATGCAAGGAAGTAAAAAACAGAGAGAATGCTTTTGAAAATACCATCGTGAACCCCCAGCACGGTTCAGCTCAAGATTAATCTGCTTTCCTCCAATATTACTCCCATTCAAGGCACGGAAAGCAGCGCCAGCAGCTCTAAGATCATAAAATTCAATAATTTTGTGCTGACTTCTGGGTGTGGAGGTTTCACGAATCTGCAATGCAAGATGAACTTAGCTTCTTCCCCATACTTATAGCTGCATTTAATTAAATGTTAAAAGTTAAAATGCTTACCTCTTTAATATCTCCAAACCCACAAAAAATCTGACGAAGATCATCAATTGATATGGAAGAATCAAGATTGAGAATAACCAGAGCCCCCTGATTAATATCTTCGTCTGAGTTGTCCTGACAGATCGAACAATAACAAGAAATTATGGAACTACATTTGTAAGGCAAAAGATTTTGAATTAATTGTGATAACAACTCATGGTTAAAGAAAGCACAATCATACATTACCGAAAATATTAGAACCTCACCTTTGGGATTGAATAATGAATATCAAGCTTATGATGCCTCAGTTGTACATTCTGGAGTGCTTGTTTTGCGTTTGTTGCAGCTCTGATATCATAATATGAGATCATAACAAAACCTCGATGCTTGCAAGATGTATAAAAAGCCTGGATATCTCCATATTTCTGAACATTCAACAAATGAATGATTAGGCACATTGTTCTTGGAAGACAAGTAATCATGGACTAGCATGCATGTAGCACAAGCACTGGAAAAGCAGAAGTAAGAAAAAACACACCTCAAATACTGCTCTTAACTCAGAATCTTCTATATTACTATTTATATTTCTTGCAAAAATTGTTCTAGAAGGGTACGCGCTGAATGGGTTTCCTCCAGCTAGCGACCCGTTTCTGTATCTGGACTTGCCATTAGAAACTCCAACAGTAAATTCATTATTATTTTGAGATACAAAGCCATCATTTCCCAAATCCAATCCGCCCAGACTACTGAATACATCTAACTCTTCTATATCATCTTTGCCGCTGAACTGTTTGATATTGTTCATCTTATCAGTCATTTCATTAAACAAGTCATCATCAGTCGGAAGAAGATTCCCTATAGTTTGTGCTTCAATTTCTTCAAGAGGTTCAAGAGGTTCCTCTTCCTCAACATTCGAAGCGAAAGTATCAACGGATTGGTCATACGGAACATTGTTTGATGACGATCTCACTGAATCAAAAACATATTGCCTAGTCAGAACATCAAACACAATCCTGAAAGCAACTTTGAAGCCAAAGACAGGCACAGGCACTTATCAGCATTTACACAAGGGACATAATCAAAAGTATAAGTTTATCATATTGGCAATATTTTTCAACAGGCATGCAATTATGTAAAATGTTGTGTATACTAATGCTAATATGGGAAGAAAACTTACACTTTCTACTAACTAATTCTGATAATGAGTGTGAGAAAAGACTGCTCTCGTTCTGAGTCGACAGGTTATCAACTCTGCCAACTTGTGCATAGTGATGCTTTTGCTGTACATTCAAATTGGATCTTATCCCAGAATCGAGGACATCAGGTCTTAACATAAATGCTTTGTTGGTTCCCACTGCATGCATACCAAAGCTTTCATTTACTTTCTGATCCTGCATTAAGGACTGATAAAGTTCAAGGGACTTTGCTGGTTGACATTCCAGAGCTCCAAGATTCTCCAGGGATGCTCTAGCAACTGTTTTCCCAGTGCCTGTTCAAGGACCCATGTTAAACAGAATTCATTTCAGAGACAAATCATTAATTTCTAAAGGAAAAAATACCAGCTAATTTGATAAGAAAACATAATAAACTGCACAGCATATCAATCACTAACTAGATCTCAAGTATGTGAGCATCCAAAGTGAGCACAACAGGCTTCAACGAATAAGCATAACAGAAGGTACGAGACAGGAATATTTGGGGAAAGGAGCCAGACCCAAGAAGATAAGCATATTTCGTTCACTCCACAATCTACACCTTACTTTAATAAATTATTTCATCCAGGCCTAGCTGTCACCCCTGGGTTTAGGTATATTTTGAGTTTCAACCCTACTAGGATTATTAAAAGGTTGGAGCTCAAGATGTTGATGTGATGACTAATCAAAACTTTAATGTGATTCAGATGGTGGCAATTGCCAGAAAGAATCAATCCTTGCTTATACTGTTAGTGTATAACAATCCTATTCAGCAAATGTAATCTTGCAGCCCATATAAGCCACATTGCACCATTTTATTCATCTTTTTTTTTAATAATTCGTCATACTTGCAGATAAATTCATGCATTCTCAACTGCAGTTTCTTTGAACGTTTTCAGCAATCATGTACGCGTGTTCACAAAAGAAAACACCAGAAATTTTAATGTTCAAATGGAAGCTGTCCTACCTTCTACACACACCACCAATACAGTTGATAAATACTAAGAAAGCCAATCCAAGTTTTCAAACAGAAAGGTACGTTCTAACTGGATGGGCATAAATAATAAAAACAATTGTACTTCCTCTAATTTATTAAAATGTTGTCTTGCACAAGTTAAGAACAAATCCAGGTTTATTTATCGAAAAGAGAAGTCTATGAATGGGATTCATGGATAGAAAACTTACCATAGTAGTTAGGCAAGTTGTCCGACTTCCAAAAGCCATTTATCTGTCAAGATTAGAAAACAAAAGCCCAAAAGTAAAGAATGATTCAATGGAACACAATAACAGAGCTTATCGCGTTATATAAATCCTTCAGAATAATAAAGATGACCAAATCACTGCTGAACCAGTACCTCACGAGGAAGCGATGCATCGTCGGCAAAGAAACCCGGAAAATTCATTGTTTCGGACGGCATGACGGTTGATATATAAAAATCTACAGAACCCAAAAGGAAATTCAGACAAAATAATATGTACGTGGACATTGTGGTACATACACCTATAAGAATCTCAACCATCCAACAAAAGGAAGATTCCAAAGTGAAAATTGGAAATTTAAACAACCAACGGTCAACTAAAAAAGCGCGCATAAAGAAACACAATTTCTATTGTAATAGGCATTCAAAACTTAAGAATTCTGCATGTTGTTATGATTTGGGATCTCAAATGGGAAGTACTCAACACAAGACAAGGAAAAATCATTAAATGTGTCGCTCAATTTCCCACCAAAAAGGAAATTCAGACCAAATCATATATATATATATATGTGGACATTGCGGTACACACACCTATAAGAATCCCAACCATCCCACAAAAGGAAGATTCCAACGCGAAAATTGGACAAGAATTTAAACAACAAACGGTCAACTAAAAACGCGCGAAAAGGAAATAAAGAAACACAATTTGTATTGTAATAGGCATTTAAAACTGAAGAATTCTGCATGTTATTATGATTGGTGATCTCAAATGGTGAGTACTTTCTCAAATTCACACCAGAAAACATATCAACTTTCGTTAAATATTAATTGCAAAAACTAAAAAGGTAGTCATTCTCATGATAATCAGCAAGATCCAACAGCTCCAATTTAATGTCACTTCCTCCCAAAAAACCACACAATTCAAATTTCAGCATCCCATGGCTTAGGTTATAAACGCCAGGGCAATGACAAAAGCGGATCCAATTCTTAGTATCTTGTTATTCAATAAGATAATAAACCCAAAATCAAGGAACATGACTTTGATCAGGATTGAATAACAAACATTTTAAAATTAAAAAACGAAGAATAACACATTACTAGGAAACAGAAAAACAAACCTTATTATTAGGAATGTAATAGAAGGAGGAGAAGACAAGAGGAGAAATGGCAACAAAGGAAGAATTTAAACAGAGAGATTAGATAGTATGGAATAATAATAAATTACGCCATAAGGAAAGGAAAATTGAATAGAGAAGGCATCATGCCGTGTAATATCCTCCAAACCCTAACTTGATTCTAATTTCCCTGCATTGCACGTTAACCACACCTCGTCTAGTTTTTTTATATAATACTATATCTCACCATCAATCTCCCTGACTCCTCCCGCACCGGCAACCGAAACAATCACAATAGATTTCCGGTCGGCAATGGCGGGGGATTCCGGCGAGATTGGGAGAATTCTCGCCGTGAGACAAAAAATAAAAATAAATATATGTGATGATGAGTAATAATATTATGAAAGAGAAACAGGAATGGTTTATGGGAAAAGAAAAAGACCAGACTCCTATAAACACGACATCATGAGGCTGGAAATACCGTTTCTTTTTTTCTTAACGACGTTAAGACAATAATAATCGAACGTTGGCATTTTTTTAGTTGATTGCTATGGAAATGACCACATTGTCCTTGGGTGTGCTTCATTGGGTGGTTTAAACTGTTTGTGGTTTTTGGTAATTGAGCAGTAGGGTGAGGATGATCCGTTGGTCTTTCTGTTGTAGCTTAATATAGTATGTAGTATAGTAGGCCTTGAGATACGTGCGGGATTTATATTGGTAAATTACCAAGGAGGAGGAGGAGGAGGATGAGGAACTATCGCCTACTTACCATACTACACTAAGGAATCACTCTCCATATTTATTGTTTCTCACGTGTCCTTAATAAAACTTTAATATCCATGTTTTACTTCATTATGGTTTTGCACTTATTAAAACAATAAAGGCTTCATTCTTGATTTATTTGAGAGATAGGAAACAAACTTTACAAATTTTAGTTTAATATGTTCAAGTACTCTCCTTCACCACTACACAAGCTAATTATCTCTCTGTTTCCACAATTGTTTATAACTCAAATAACTCTTTTTTCAAATCATTAATATGTAAGTATCAAATATGAAATATCGATTTGATTAAACTCCTCAGTTTATAGAGATTTGAACTTTGAAGAATTATTGAAGTATATATTATGTTTTTCACGATAATAGTTTTGTATTGTGCCTTGTCCCTTTTGTTTTAATTGTTATTCTTATATATGTTGTTCAAGATTCAGTTATTGCTCATTTTAATTGTTACCGTTAATCTCTGATCCATTGATCTTTAATTGAGTTTGGTCTTCAATCTTAGAAACATAAGTAGATCATCTTTCCACATTCGTGAATGATTAAGGTCGTTAGTCTTGTCTACAGTCTAACATTGATCCTGAAATTTATTGCAGAGATTTTATTTGGCCAAATTAGTGTAATATTGAGAAACGTGATTTGCATGTTTGATCGGAAACCTGAATTTGTCATTTCTGGTAACTTCTAAGGAAGACAAACCTTGGCCGTAAGAGCTTCTTTCTTTATCTTTAGTGCGCTTATGTATTTGTCGCTTCCTTTTATTTTGTAACACGTATTCTTCTTTTGAATACTTGACGTTTTTGGATGACTTATTTTGAGATACACATGCGCTTCTAAACAATTTTTTTTCAGAGTGTTGAGCCTTTGTCATTGTCAATTACACTTATACTTAAACAATATAGTAGTTCTTGAAATTTTAATTATAAAAACTTTAATACCTAATTTACTTTTAAATGTACATTTACAATTATCAAAACGTTAAAGGTAGATAATCTTAATATTTTTTAACCAACACGTTTTTAATCAATACTCTTTAAAAAAGCCAGCGTTTCTAAATTAAATCCCAAGATCTTTGAGAAGCGAAACTCTTTGAAAAATAAATAATATAATTATTTAAACTTTACCCTCGCTAAAATTAATAAAAAGTTAGATTTTACTTTATTTTAACTTAATCTAGTTTAATTCAATTATATTCAGCTAAATTTCTTATTCATAGGGCGAAATGAGTTGGGTAGCAAAGAAGGAAAAGATAGCATGGAAGAGAAGATCGGATAAGAGGGGGTATAAGTTACCAAAATAGAAGAAAGAAGTGGTGTATTTATTATTATTTATAAAATAGCATAAACAGAAAAAAGACACGTGGGGTTGTAGTCCGTTGGATACAGAAAAGGATGGTAATGGGACGTGGCAGTAGGCTTGTTCGGAGTCTTCCCGGCGGCTTTTTTGAATGTCGTTTAACCCTAGATTTGTAATCGCAGATCCCCCTCTGCTCCTCTAATTTGATGGTAATGTCTTGCTAATCTCTTCTTGATTGCTTCAAATCCATATCTATTTCTTCGTTTCAGCACCTCCTTCTTCTGTTTGTTGCGTTAATTAGTTGGTATAAGTCGCCAATTAAATGCACTCAACTCTCTTTTGAATTGCATCCATCATCATCTCCCCCCTCTTGTTTTCTTTCTGTTTCGTTTGATGTTGCTGTTAGAGAAAGTGTTGTGGGGAGAACAACTTCTGTAGGGGTACCAGACACAACTCAAAATTAACCTGCGGGCGTGAACCACCGGGGTCAAACTTTGAAATCTGGAGTACACTATTAATTTTCTGGAGTGATGAAGCTATTCTTTTAAACAATTTTTACCATCATTTTCTATAAGCTTCAATGGATTGATTTCTCAACATGCATAACTTTGTATTTTCTTGTTCGACTTAAATTGGATCAGTAATGAACAATGTACTAGTTATATGAGCGTCTCCGGATGACTTTAAAACTCTAATTTCTCTTATTTTCTACTTGCAGGATTTTCATATTAGATCAATTGATGTGGAGAGTGGTGCGTAGGATGCATATGCACCATTGAAGCTACGGATCTGCGAAAAATTCTGAAGAGAAAGAAACTCTAAGAGAAGCATTTGATATGAAAACGAATATTCAGCAAGAAGTTGAAGATATAAGGACTGGAACATTTCATGTTCATCGACGAGTTAGCCCGAGGCTTCTAAAAATACCCAAGGAAAAGCAACCGTTTTATGGAAGTGCGACGAGAAGGCACTTAGATAAAGATGAGGTTCACTGCAGAAAACGTAGTGATGATGGTCCGGAAGAGCAGTTCCATTATGTTGAAGATGAAGCTAAAGTTGACATTGATGTTAGAATATCCCCTAAACAATATGTTTCAAAGATAAGGTCAGAAGGTCATCTTTCTGTGCAAAGAGTAAGCCCGCGCCTTAAAGATATACCTGCTGAGAAAAGACCGTACTATGGCACTGTCCAGAGAAGGCAGTTGGGGGCATCTAGGGACAATGAATATGATAGAAAAACTCATGATAATAAGGATGAAACCACAATAACTAGGAGTGACAGTCCGCAAGTTCAGAAGATGGACTTACATGGGGATATTTTGGCACAAGTAGTTAAATATTTCTCCCTACATAAAGGACAGCATTATGGTAGTAATCAAAAGAGGAAGCCCGATGCTACGAATGGTGATCTCTGCCACAGGAAACATGAAGATGATGACACAAGCAAGCAAGAAACTAAAGTTGGCCACTCGACACAAAAATGCCGGACTAGAATGGATGTAGAAGGTACAGATACAGAAAAAGCTTTTGCCCTTGGTTTAGGATCTATGGAGCATAAAAGTACAGCAGTTTTGGACTTAGAAGACAAATCATATCTGGAATTTATAAGGTGTGAAGCTTTTCTGGCTGATAATATGCATCCAAGGTCTGCTGCAAGTGTAAGGGAGTCATTGGTGGACCCGATGGTCTTGATCACAACAGGCAAAGATAGCAGCAATTGCAGCCATAATTCTAACAAGAATGAAGCCAAAACTGAAAGTGAAATGGTTGATGTTACCTTAAGAAAGAATTCTTTGCAAAACTCTCAAAATATGGGGTTGGCAGGACTTCCTTTAGAGCGAAGAGTAAGCCCAAGATTTAGAAATAGACCAATATCCAAGCGACCTTTTTATGGAAGTCAGAAACGGAAACTATCTTTTCCTAAAGACAAATCTACCATTGAAAAATCAAGAGTTGATCACTTGATCCAAGAATGGTTACCTAATGTTGACAGAAAGAACATAGGTGATAGGGACACTATAACCCTGTCGGATGTTAAATATGAAAATGGAGGAATTATGGATTTCGAAAATGAAGCTTCGCTGAAATCATTGGGTAATAAGAGGTTTTCAGCTCATCAGTTGTGTGAAAAGGTTGATGCAAAGATGAAAGGGACAGTGAGGGCTCTTGATAAGCATCATCCTTCCATTGTTCAGGTGATTGTTTTTTTACGAATAAGAACTCTATTTGTTTCTCGAAAGTATTTGAGTGGTAAAAATGTGGAACAAGTCTTGCAAGTTCTAATATTGCCATGTATAACATCAATTTAGGTAGGTATTATTGTTTGATATAAGATAACCCAATATCAAGAACCTTTGACCTTGAGTACTGGTTTCAAATTCAAAGTGTCTCTCCACCCCCTTGATAACTTCATATATAGGAAAAAGGGCTCTTGTACCCAGCTCCGCTTAGTTTCAGTTTGAGGCTTAGTTGACTTGATTGCTGGTTTCAATATCAATGTGTTTGTGTCAATAGACGGGAATGCATTGTGGAGACTAGAGGTCCGTTTTCCATATAAAGCTAGTTATACATGCCATATGAGTATCTTTGATTTTTCTTTTCCTTCATCCCTCAACTCCTGAGGCTTTAGGACGATGATGTTTAAACTGTATGTTGGAATTTAGAGCATGATTTTCTTTGGATTCATTATTTTCTGCAATATACAAGTACATTGACCATATGGCTGAATAAGGCTGGATTTCATTTTGGTGCAGTAAATAATTGCTTTTTCTCTTGGTTGACATTAAAATATGTTAAAAGTAAGCATGTCATTGAAATGATTGCCTTTTTTTTTTATCCAACTAATAGCCCTCATACAATATTAAGGTTTTCATTATTGTAGCCCTCATACAATATTAAGGTTTTCATTATTGTTCATGCCAGTCATCTTCTGTATCCTTTGTTCTTTATATGACCTAATATCTAGTTTTTGAAGTTCGTTGAAACATATTTTCCCTTGTTGCAATCGTTTTTGGATTTTTTTTTTCCACAGGCTCTACAGGCTGGAGCATCAAAAGTTTTTTCTGGATTACCAGGGTATGGAATCTCGATTTTGTCAATACTGTTTAGCATGTATATTTAATCATTTAAACTGACATAAGTGTGCTATGTTCAAAGCTTGGTGTGTGAGGACATATCTTATGGTAAAGAAAGTATGCGTATCCCTGCTACAAATTTGATTGATCCTCCCACTACACCTGCAGACTCAGGTTAGTATTATTATGATTTGTGATTTATCAGAGTAGTTTTTCTTGTAATGGAAGAAAGAACATTTGTCTGTTGTTCCAAGTGTAGCTTCTCCTATGTATCCTATTATTATTATTATTAATTATTATTATTAGTAGTAGTAGTAGTTTTATGTTGGTGATTCAGATTCTTCCCATGGTCCTTTTAGCGTTCATGTTGCATGTGGAGGGATATGTCGATGCTTCCGTTCTAGAAGCTGTAAAGTTCTCGATAATGGTTTTATATTTAATTGTAAATAGTAGTTTCTTGCATTAATTAAATTCAGAATGTTATAGATGTCTTGGACATTTAAACTTGATGAAAATATTTTCATATTTTGCTAATAAGTGCATATTTGTTCCCTAGTTTAATATCCCTGGTCAATTGATAATTGAAATATATGTTTATTGATGGTTATTAACGGTAATACCTCAAATTGTAGGCTTCATATACATCACCTCCGCTAAAGTTACAAAAAATGTTGTCATGCCTCCAAGTCCTAGGGGATGCAATTGCAAAGGAAACTGTACCAATCCAAAGTATTGTTCCTGCGCTCGACTTAATGGCTCTGACTTTCCATATGTGGAGAAAGATGGTGGGAGGTGAGACTTGAATTTTGGACCTTGCACCAATCTGTTTAGCTGTTCTTTTTGAATGGTGTGACAAAGGCAGGAGTCATCTTCTCTTGTGATCAAGCATCTTATTTGCTAAGAAATTTGTCTGATTCTGCTATCATTTTTTTCCTGTATACCAGTTATGGAGCAATTATTGTTTGGTACCTTATGTTGGAGCAAAGCCATCTAGTTTTCCTTTTTCAATGATAGGATAGGAGACACCTAGTTAACTGATTTTAAATTTTGAACTAAGTTCCTCTGTTTTCCTATTTCCAGTGCTTAAAGATAGTTGAGCAAATACTATAAATATTCTGTTTCCAAAATTATGAGTTAGATTCCATCCATCCTTCTGGTTCCTTATTCTTTAGGTCTTTTGTCATGCCTCATTTTTCTGATATAAAATAAATTTTCAAGAATTAAACTCTTATTACTTGTCCAACTATTTTGTTCCCTTTCAGATTGATAGAACCAAAAGATGTGGTGTTCGAATGTGGCCCAAGATGTGGATGTGGACCAAATTGCGTCAACCGTATATCTCAGCGGGGATTGAAGTACCAACTAGAGGTATTGTAGCTGTATGATCAAGATGGAATTTGTTTTGGGGTTGAAGTTATTAAATTTGTCGGAGAATATGTGATCTTTACAGGTGTACCGCACAATGAACAAGGGATGGGCTGTTAGGTCATGGGACTTCATTCCTTCTGGTGCCTTTGTATGCGAATATATTGGAGTTATTAGGAAGAGTTCAGAGTTAGATACTGTCTCCGAAAATGACTTCATATTTCAGATTGATTGCTGGCAGACAATGAAAGAAATAGGTGGAAGAGAGGTACTTCTGAATTCTAAAGAAACTGGGAAACTGGCACCTTTTGTGTTGCTTCCTTCAAACTTTTTAGGCAGCATGTCTTGCACCGTTGCTATATCTTTCTGTTGCAATAGCAAATTCTGAATTTGGAATAGTAGCGCTGCGGCGTAGTTCCAAAATTGTTTTCCAATTTCTTATGGTGAGAGCTATGTATTTTTGATTGTTGTCATAATTGAAAAAGCATTCTTAACATTTTGTCTGAGACTTGCTCTTTTTCCGGTGCATGTTTCTAGAGCTTTCTCTCCGTTCCATTCCATTTCTTTTCATTCAGTTACCATGTTATATTTGATGCAATTTTCTCGCAGAGGCGACAAGGTGATGTGTCTATACATGCTCGTTCTCTTGTAGACAAAGTGGATGAAGCAGAATGTGAGACAGAATTTTGCGTAGATGGAGCTTACTATGGAAATGTTACCAGATTTATCAATCATAGCTGTGATCCCAACCTATTTGTCCAGTGTGTTTTGAGCTCTCACCTTGATATCAGACTTGCTCGGATTGTGCTATTTGCTGCGGATGACATACCTCCTATGCAGGTAATCTGTAATCGACTTCTTGGTTGTATTGGCATGCTTAAATTATTAAGATAAAATTCAAAATATTTTGGCACTAGACCTCCACTTGTACCTTTTATACGTTGTGTTAGACACAGTATTTTTGAAATATTAACTTTTGCTGGCAGGAACTTACATATGATTACGGTTATGAGCTTGATAGTGTTACTGGTTCTGATGGGCAAGTCAAGCAGTTGCCCTGCTATTGTGGTACGAGTGAATGTCGAGGGCGTTTGTACTAGGCAGGGGAGATGCTAAGTTGTATGAGTAAAGTTCTGTATGACTGAATGTCGGGGCGTTTGTACGAGTAAAGTTTTGTACTCATGCAGCAGTGTTGTTGTGGAGGCAGGGAGACGCCATCGAGAGCATTTGTACAAGTAAAGTTCTCTATCCTCTCCGAAATGTTGTTGTTGTTGCAGTATTAATAGTAGCTGTTCGTTTCTTTTCCTTGAAACAATTAATTCAAGAAAAGGTGTGAACTTTTTCGTTAGCTCAGTCTTGGAAGCACACACCCTTCCAATAAGTTCACTATTTCCGAGTTTTATATAGTCGTCTTTCGGCCACCCCCTTCGTGTTTCGGGACTGTGATTGTGCTTCTAGTTCTTGGATTCATTTATACTGAAAATCTCATATGTCATGACACATCCATGTTCAACAGGACGGAATTCCTGCCGTCTCATTATTTTTCTGTTTAACTTTTCTTTTGTGAATTTGTGATTCCTTTGTTTCTTTAAAGAAAAATCAATCATACAGTTTTTGAAAACTGATTTACTGAATCTACCAGTGTAGCTCAAAGATCAATACGTTGCAAATTATGATTGATAGGGAAATTTTGTCTTATTAGAAACTGATGACGATTGTAGAAGCTCTGCTTATCTTGTATCCAATCCTGCCAATTATAACTTAACAAAGGTCAAATCTAGAGTCTGTTTGGTTCTGCTATTGTTTATTGTTGTTTTGGCAGCAAGTAGATATTAGTGATAGGGTGATAGTATTACAGTTAACAGTCCTCGTGTTCTTACTCCCAATTTGCATCTCCGATTGTTGAGAGTTTAGTTTCGGCGAGATGGTTGCAGTATTAGTGAGAGCAAGTTGAACAAGTGAGTTTCATCTGCACTTTTTCTTTTCTCGTTGTTGTAGTGGATTAACCATTTTATATGCTTGTTGAAGCTTGGTAATGACGATATCCATTTCTAGTTAATATTTGTCTTTGTGTTTCTTTCTGTGTTGTATCGACACTCCGTTTAGTAGCCCGCGTATCCGTTTCCATGTCTATGACATTTTTGTTTATATCTATAGGGTATTTTATGAAGGTTAGATTGTTTAGAGAACGTTTCCCGCATGTGTCCATGTCCATTTTCCGTGCCCGTGCTACATAGGTTTCAACATTAACGAAAAAGATCAATCTTACTACTTACTAGTTAGCAGTTGATCAAATGTATTAAAGTTGCACAGTTCTGATATAAATATAAATGAAACACATAGATATGATTAGCTAATATTTTCAAAAAGATTTCTGCATCAAAATTTAGTCTAATCTTCTATGAGATTATAGGAAAGTATAGAGCAAATATAATCCACATGATGCAGAACATAGATCACGCAAAGCAACATTATTAGTGAGAAAGTGAGATTTTGGGGCTTGTTCGGTCTCCTGCATTGGCCAGATATACTACTCAATGGATTATTATTTCCTAATCAAATTATTCAGGAAACTGTATTATTACATAAATTTCCTATTTATTATTTTGTAATTTAGGAGTAATTTAGGAAGGAAAGAGATGACCGAGATCTCTACTTTTCCGCTGCATTTGGGTAACCTTATTCAGAGTTTCATATTTGTTCAACCAACTTGGCCGACATCACTTCCCAGGCTTCCCCCGAACCCCTTAGTTTATTAAGCCATATGGAATGTGACTGCCCATTATTGTATTTTGATGATCTAACTCCTAATTATCAATTTCGTTTTAGTATCAATTTCATGTTTTTATCCAATATTTTTGAGGAAGTTGATTCGATACTATAAGAACATAAACTATTAATTTAAATTTTTGTTAAGAATTTATTTTATTGTGGATCTATTCTATTTAAAGGTAAACTAAGAATTTTTTTTTTGGGGATTTCGTCATTCACAAACAAGGTCTTGTATTTAAAATGGTACAAATAATTAAGTGAATTTGTTCTTAATATTTTATCTCTGTCATCATTCTTACTAACAAATTATTTAAAAGGTTAAATTAACTCGTAAAGTATTATTTTATCTCTGTCACCACTCTTACTAGTAATTTATAATCTTCTAGACATCAAAAAGATAAAGAAAATTGTAAATAATGAAGGTAAGTAAGTAAATTATAGGAGTGAATTACGTATAAAAGAGAAAAATGAATTAAGAAAAAATGGTCCCCAAATAGATCACAAGGAGAATATGACCCTTCACTAACTTCCCTAATCGTAGCTCCTCATGAGACATGTGCTTCCAAACTCTACTTTCTCATCCTTCCTATTTTCACTAATCTCTCATTTATTTTAATTTTCTTCTAGATTTTCTTAAAAATTATACTTTTCAAACAAACAACTTAGTTTGACATTGTTATGGGAGAAAGTGGTGTTGGAGAAAGTATTGTTGAAAAAAAGCAGAAAATACCGAGAGTTATTTAGTAAATATATTTAAAGAAATTTCAAAATCAAAAAATAAAAAAATTATTTATTTAATTATATTGTAAATTAGGTTATTTTAGTAAAATAAGTGTTAATATCAGCTTTCTGGATGAGTTGTTACTGTTATTCTCCAAAAGCTACAAAATCTAGTTTTTTTGAAAGCAACTTTTCATGCTTTTCCACCTTTCTCTAAGTCTTACATTTATCAAACAAAGTTTTTAACTGTCCAATTGTGGAAAAGCAATGTAAAAATCCTAAATTAATCTTAATTAATAAATATTCAACTCTTATTATCGTAAAAGAACATTAATTCCATGTAGACCAAACAGACTAATGGCCATAAAATAGAGATGAGAAATACAATATCTTTTAAAAAGAAAATTAATTTAAATTAGGGGATAATTTCAAATAAGTGTCATGTAGTTTCACATTTTTGCAAATAAAGGATTGTGGTTTGCATTGTCTGCAAAATTAAGGAAACGGTTAATTTTGATGATGTGAACGAAGATATTTTTTGTTCGAAAAGAATTTCTGACCTTTGATCTTAACTTTTACATAACCGGTCAGAGATTTGAAAAACTATTTAGATAAAAAACGTCATCGTTGACGTCAAAAAAATCGATCATTTCTTTAATTCTGCAAACAAATCAAATTATAGTCTTTTATTTGCTTAAAAACAAACCACATCGCTTTATTTATAAAACACAAAACTACAGAGCATTTATTTAAAATTAACCCTCAAATTAATTAGCTAGTTATATAATAGGGTTTAGTCTTGGTTTAACTCAATAATAGGGCGAGGGGGCAAAGGTTAGTGCTAGCATAACCCAAATCCAAAAACAAAAGCGGCTTTAATGAGCGGGCCATGCTTAAGCATTAGCCACTAAGTCAAGATTAGGGAAAATGATTAAGTGAGATAATATAATTAGTGAAGATTATAAATAAATAAAGAAAATTAATGGTGGTAGGGTGAGTTGCCCTTATCACATTTTCAATATTCCAACTCTATTCTTTAAATAAGATCTATAGATGTCAATTATTGTTTTCTCAATATTTTTGTTTAATAGTTGTTTAGTATCTTCCTTACTTCTAAAGATGAGTTTTTATTTAACGTTTTAAATAATTTTCTGCCCTCCATCCAATCAGCTCCCTAAAGTAAATTTAATATCATGGTTTTCTAAATAAAATAAAATATCATGGTTTTCAAAAAAGAAAATAATTAAGAATTCTACATATTCTTAATAAAAAGAAGATAAAAGAAGTAAATTTTTAATATATTTTTTTAGAACTGTAAAAATAGCACGATACCAAGTGATATATCAAAGTGAAATAGGAAGAAAAGGGCTTAGCCTATTTTACGAGTGAATACAAAAAGAAATATGTTGTGAAAAGAAAAAATATGAATATGATTCTTGCAATTTTATTTATTTAGGGTGGCAAAATAAAAGTTGATCCGAGAAAGATAGGTCCTAAAAGGAGTTAAAATTGCCAAATTTATTAGTATTTTCTTCCCGAAGAAAATGACCCTTAATTTAATTTTTAATAATAAAATAGAGAAAGACCTTGAAAGGTATCCAATAGGAAAGGATTGGCCTTTAAAGATTATAATCTCCTAATCAAGAAAGTAACCTTAGCTTATAGAACTAAGAAGGAAGAAAATCAAATTCCAATCTCTCCATTAAAGATTAAATCAAAGATATGACCCTAATGAATAAATAAATTATCCCATTAATTATGGGATTAAGGACGCTAGTCAATAGGCTAATCTATTCAGTAAAAACAAATAATTAATAATTAATTCTTTCCTAATTTTCTTCCTCACCATCTTTCTTTATACCTCTCCCTCTTTTTTCCTCTCTTAATATTTTACGGGGAAGACAAGGGAAGGGAAGGGATGACCCTCTGATAACGGCGTAACGGGCTCTCTCTAACAACGCCGTTATTCTCCCTATTTTTTAAGTCACGTGTTTTTCTAATTTAATCCCTTTCCATAATCATGGCTTTAGAGCAACAATTAAGGTTAATCCCCGTCACCGTTGACGGCGGCGCCACTAACGGAACCGAAATCCGGCCACCGGCGGTTGACGGCGGAGATGACGGCAGCAAAGCCCCTCGCCTCCCCCGTTGGACGCGCCAAGAGATTCTGGTCCTCATACAAGGCAAGAAAGTCGCCGAGAATCGGGTCAGAAGAGGCCGGACCGCCGGTATGGCTTTCGGGTCGGGTCAGGTCGAACCGAAGTGGGCTTCCGTTTCGTCCTACTGTAAACGGCACGGAGTCAACCGAGGTCCGGTTCAGTGCCGGAAACGGTGGAGTAATTTAGCCGGAGATTATAAGAAGATTAAGGAATGGGAATCACAGATTAAGGAAGAAACGGAGTCGTTTTGGGTTATGAGGAATGATTTAAGGAGGGAAAAGAAATTGCCTGGCTTTTTTGATAGAGAGGTTTATGATATACTTGACGGAACTGGGAATGTTCCGGCGTTACCTCCGGCTCTTAATTTGGCTTTAGCTCCGGCCACCGAGCCTGTTTTTGATAGCGGGAGGACCGCCGCCGCTGAAGATGGACTCTTTTCCGACTTTGAGCAAGAGGAAACCACCGCGGGAAGCCCCGTTAAGGAGCTCGACCCTAAGGACGTTACCCCCTTCAAGACAGGGATTTCTAATCCTACCCCCATTTCAGGTAATTCGATTCAGTTTAATCTAGCTCAGCTCAAACTCACATGGTTGGTCTGAATTCCATGTTATGATGGTTAGGGTTAATGTCATAATCGTGTTGGGTCATCTCTATATACATAGATATTCTTAATTTTGTGTTATATGTCGTGTCAAACGGATTGTTTATATGTCGTGTCAAACAGATTTTCTATGTAAATTATGTTTTCGTTTAAAAATTTCACAACCATAATAATATCTATATTTATATTGATTTATTTGTTTATTTGGATATACAGAGAAACAATACCAGCCATCTCCGCAGACGGATCAAACTCAAGGTATTTGAGTTTATTTTCGTTTGAAATACGGTATTCAAGTTTGTTGAATTGAAATGTGATGCCTCTTTAATTATTTGTGATTGTGATTGTTAAGCATTTTGGGTATCTTTTATGTTTAAGCTTTTTTACTGAACTAAGTTTGAAACTGAAAGGCTAGGCGAGTCGGAATATGAATGCCTGATAATTGATAATCATAAGTTGAAACTCTCCATTCTTATGGTCAACTTATTCATGGCTTCGTACATATTTTCTTTTGGTGTCAATATCAGCTAGGAGTCTTTTGGACCTTTGACATACGATTGATGTCAACAAAAGGGCAGTCTAAGGGTTCCTTGCTGGATGTCTGTCTGTTCACATGCAAAACAATGTTATAAGAGTAGGACCGGGTATCAATTGTGGACCTCTGATGTTTAAGATAGTGTTGTTTTCATGGGAGGAAGGAGAAACAGATAAATGTAGACAAGAGTGAGTCTTGTGTCCCTCAATTATGTGATGCTTTCTCCCTATATAGTGATGTCTTCTCGATATTTGGCGGGGGGAGCTCAGAATGGAGTGTTGTGTTGTAGTGTGTGCTGAGTGAGATAGGCTGCTTAATCCGTGTAAAAGCACACTATAACAGAACTGCAATGTATTATACCCAATCTAGCAGTTGAGCCAACGGACTACATGAAAGGTTTGTTTTAGGTGTATATTTGGTTGATCCATGTGGAAGGTGGGCAATGGCTTCTGCGATTTGCTTGTTATGAAATATTAATTTGCTTGCAATGAACTAGACGACCCTTCAGTTTAGCTTTCCATGATGAGCTTCGGGTTCATGTTCTATTAATTTAATCCCAATCTTTTTTTCTGAATGAGTTTAATTTGCTGGACAGCTTTCTGCTTTATTTATGATAACTATTTGTTGCATACATGTTACTCCTTATGAATGCCTTTCAAAAACGTACATATGTGGGTACTGTTGGTTCGTTTTCTCCTACTCACTTGGAACTTAGTTGATTTTGTATTTTATTTTTTAAAATTAGTTGATTACTAAGTGGCAAATAGCAATACATGAGCATCATGGTCCAGAACATAGGTAATTTTCCCGTCCATTTGACCATTCATATTGACAACCTTATAGTTGTTTGTTTCAATAGAATGAATGAATTGGATGGGGAAGTCTCTTACAAAAAGCAGCATACATAAAGTAGTTGTCACGGTGAACCAACCACCATGGAAGGCTTACCAAATAATGTGCAAGAAGCAATTCGGGTTCAAACGTCACAGCTACAAGCTTGAAAGCCCTAAATAGTCTTCTTACCACATAGCTACTCTGCTTCCAGTAGGTACTTCCCCTACCCCAACTAGAATCCTGCTATAGTTGACCTAAGATTCTTGATCTCCGTGGGACCCTTCTCAAACAAAAAGTGTAGTTGGGCTGATTCCTATTGTTTCTTAGAATTCCAGTAAGGCCATGTACCCGCTTTGCTTTTCTCAATCGAAAGCAAATAAAACTCCTTGGTAAAGTTATCAGTGAGATAGATGTCTTGAAATCTTTAGCTCCTCAAGGTTTTCTTCCTCTGCCTTCTTTGTCCTCACAATCAAAAACATTTTATAATTTTTTCAACAGTTGTCAAAAATTTGAATGAAAATTGTACTCTAACTTGCATATAAATGTCTAGTGCCGACTCTATTTGGCCGAATGATGACTAACTTACAAAATCTACAGGTACAGGAAATGATAAACAGCCAGCTTTGAATACTGAGGTAGGTTCTGCTTCACACGATAGTCGGAAAAGGAAACGATCAGCAGCAGATGGAGATGATGAAACAGAAACAATAACAACAGCAACAAATCTCGAGAAGCAGTTGGTTGATGTCTTGGAAAAGAATGGGAAGATGCTGACTGCTCAACTTGAAGCTCAGAACATGGGTCTCCAATTGGATCGCGAGCAGCGAAAGGATCATGCAGATAGTTTGGTTGCTGTTCTTAATAAGCTTGCAGATGCTCTTGGAAAGATTGCTGATAAATTGTAACAGGAACGGCAATCTTAAGTTAAGATTGTACATATAGAAAGTTTTCTTTTCTGTTCTTTAGTCCAATCAAAGATAGTTGAGGTTGAAGCGTTTTCACAGATTTTTCTAGGACGACAGTAGTGATGGCTTTCACATCCGAGATTTTCTATGGTGGTACGAGACCAATGGCGTGGTGGTGCTGACGAGTCACCTCTTGAATGGTCCAGAGCTAGTTGGTCTCAAGCCATTGTAGAATTTTTGGCATTTTTTTTTTCTCAAGTACCGATTTTTTTACTATTTTTGCCACATTGTGGCTTAATGCTTTAATAGGATTTGATACACAGGTAATAAAGTTACAGTTTTTAGGGTACATAACCAAATTTTTATTCTTTTCGTGTTAATCTGTTGAGGAACTTCAGTGGATTGAATTCCATATTCAGGATATCTGTACAGGTTACTGATAATGTTCTTTTGCAATTTAAGATGCTTTTACGTTGTTGAATTTACTAGCCATGCTGATTTCCAATGTGTGTTGTGTATTTGCAATGTCTACAAACTTATTTGCGATATCTTACTCTTGTGGATTGTGTCACCGAAGCTGTCATCTAGAGCACAACATCCGTGTGGTACTCGATTTACTCGAAGACTACCCAACATTTTGAGGGTTAACTTTATTTGTCTCCGATGTTCACTAGTTTCTGCTCTCCTTTGGGTGTAATAGGGGTGCCAGATTAGCTTCCAAACCAAAACCAATTTACTGCCTAGATGGATGTTCCTGTCTTATTTAAATTCAAGATCAACAACAAACTTTCTGGACTTAATTGGATCAGCTTGCTTGACTTGAGATAAGACTTTATCTACTTAACATGCACTTGAAATTAATATTTATATTCACGGAATTTGTGTCGTGACAAGACCATAATAAGATATCTTGTGAAAGATTAATGTACCAAAATGTGTTATAACTGGTAGATTTTTGAGTTAAACATCGTCAACGGTTATTTCATTATTTACGAAATTTGTGTCATGGATCAAATCCGAAAGATTTCACACTAACCAAGATGGGTTGCACAGAGGTACCATATCCGAAAATAACATGCCTACTGATGATATTAATGGATCTGTAACCCTTATTAAGATTAATATCACTTGGCTCCTTTCCTCGGTCGACTGCCTTCTGGTCGAAGGAGGAGCTGGTCTCCGAAAGCTTCTTCAGCAGGACTGCTAAGCCGAAAACCACCATGGCAGTGCTACAAACAAAGATGGAGGATGAGAAAGAGGAATAACACAAAAAAGGCCAAAAAGATACAGATGACATGACACAACATGAAAGCCCATTTCTACACCCTATTTGGTTATGCTATGCTATGCATGGTGTTCTGAAATACAGATACAAAGGAAGGAAATGTAATTTTACTTAAAAGAAAATGCAGAACACATCCCTTAAACCTGCTGCAACCCATTTTTCAACTTCCATAAAAGGAGCAATGTTAAACACAAGGAATTCATCTCAATAATATGAAAATAGTAACTGCTCTAACTTGCTGAAACCCGGGTCGCAAAGAGCATGAAGGAGTAGATTCTTCTGCGCTCGACTTCATTTTATGAGAACCAGCACTGCTGATTACTACCGGTTACAAAAATACGTACTTGAGAAGATTTATGGAGATGCAAAGAAGAAGGCATATATTGAGTATTGACAAATTCAAAGATATGAGAAGAAATGTTTCCAGTTCTGAGGCACATAAGAAAGAAAAGACAATTCAGAAATGACAAGCACATGAATACCAGAGAGTAGAAATTAATAATAGAAGGCTGTACTTGTCTTTTTGCTCGGATCTTTTGTTTTGCATCCTTTTCTGTGTCTTTTTCAGTTTGTCTCTCACTCTTTTGTTCATATTATAATCTCCAACTACTTCTATTTGTCTACCTTAATCAT
This sequence comes from Euphorbia peplus, assembly GCA_028411795.1. Lineage (NCBI taxonomy): Eukaryota > Viridiplantae > Streptophyta > Magnoliopsida > Malpighiales > Euphorbiaceae > Euphorbia > Euphorbia peplus. The sequence continues at coordinate 197,215 of CP110840.1, forward strand.
TTGGCAGTTAATCAGTTTACAGCATTCATGCTTCTCTGTCAAAAGTCTTTTCACAAGAAACAAAAAAGGTGTCTTTTACCAAGCAATTTGTAGGCCAAAATGGAATTAATTTTCCACTGCCCTACTACATGACAAACAGACGAAACTCGTCACCTCTTATTTTATTTGCATACCGTGAAATGAAATCCAATCTTGCTATATAAGGAATTGAATTCCATTCTTATTTCTTGTTATGTTGTTAGCTCTCTCCGTACCAACAAATCAGCACAAGAAAGGAGAAAATGTTGGACTTCGTTCAAGAATTTGAAGACGATAATCAGTTGCAAAGCGGCATGGTCTTGCACTCAAGTCCTAGTGCAACTGATAATAGTTCAATTCCTAGCAACTCTACAAGCAATAAAAGAAAAAGAAATCTTCCGGGCCACCCAGGCAAGCAAACATAGACACACTTATTTTCGTTGTATATATAGATAGTATCAAATATCAATCCATTCAGTTAACGTTTGTTTTGAATGCATCTTGAACAGACCCGGATGCTGAAGTTGTAGCACTCTCTCCAAGGACTTTAATGGCTACAAATAGGTACATATGCGAGGTATGCCATAAAGGGTTCCAGAGAGATCAGAACCTTCAGCTGCATAGGAGGGGGCATAACCTGCCCTGGAAGCTTAAACAAAGGCCAACCACACAGGTTAAGAAGAGAGTCTATGTCTGCCCCGAGCCGACTTGTGTGCATCATGATCCAAGTAGAGCTTTAGGTGACTTAACAGGAATAAAAAAGCATTTCTGCAGAAAACACGGAGAGAAGAAATGGAAGTGCGACAAATGCTCTAAGCGTTATGCTGTTCAATCTGATTGGAAAGCACACGCTAAGATATGTGGCACCCGAGAATATCGATGTGACTGCGGTACTATTTTCTCAAGGTACACATTACTACTTGCGTAAATTGTTACACAAATAAGTATGTGAACTAACTGTCTAGTTATTACAACTTATTTAATTCACAAATGAATGCAGAAAGGATAGCTTTGTTACCCATAGAGCCTTCTGTGATGCATTGACTGAGGAGACTAACAAAGGCACTCAGAACCTCGATACCATATTGGTGGGAGGAATGTTGCAGAGCGAGGTGCAAGAACTGTTCACCTCGTCGATGCCAACTTCTGAATCCTGCTCAAGGAGAAGCTCAATGGCGAATCTCTCAATGCACGATGAAAACATTGACAGTTCTTTGAGACCATTATCTTTGAATTCAACTGGGATAACGGTGTCAAGTAATCTAAATCCAATACTTAACCCCAGAAATGTGATGGCATGTTTCGATGGATCCAGTGTTTCTCCTATGGCAATGGGGTCTGCTTATACCTCTGCAACAGCTCTGTTACAGAAAGCTGCAGAAATGGGTGCCAAGATCAGTGATAATTCAATAGCGCCAATTCTCCTCAGAGGATTTACTGGATACTCAACTACTGGTTTGAATTCATCAGGGTCCATTCAAGAAGGTTCATCTGTAATTGGCATCAACACAAGCCCTGCTACCGCAATTATGAATGACGTGTTTCTAGGAGACACAGACACATTTGATAAGAACTTTGATCTGGGATATCCAAGAAACAGTTACACCAATTCACAAACTGGACTGTTTGAATCTCCTCTCGGTTTTCCCTCAGAAAACAGGAATACAGTAAATGGCTTGGAAAGACAAGTATGTGTAGGAGGCAGCGAGAAAACAACTCTAGATTTCCTAGGAGTGGAACCAACTGGGCATTCAACAATGGCAAAGAAACCAAACAACAAAGGTAACATAATGGAGGTAGGATACTCAAACGTTCACCACAATATGCAGTCTGATTGGTAGAGAAGGACAATATTAGCAAAAACACATCCACAGTTGAGCGTCGTCCTCACAAGTTTTTAGTCTTTTATTAACACATGCAAATGAATATGCAAAACAGTCAACAGAAGTTTTGTTGTTCGTCATGTTATTTGCAAACAACCAATACCAATAGTGTCGAGTTCCATTGAAAACTTCAATATGATTCTATAATTTGTGGAGTTTACTTTTATTGATTAAAATCAATGATGCAATGATCCCTGCAGCCTTGTAAGAGCAAGATAACATCAGTAAGAAAATCAAAGCAGAACATACTAACGAACGAAATAGAGCTAATACAACCAACTAAACGGTTCATCTACACTGCTAACACGACAGAACTGACTCAGAAATATTAACAGCAAACTACTTTTTGGAGAAAAAAAAAAGAACACATACCAGCACACTTTCACGTGAGTATTAGTTAAGGCTGTTTGATTTACACCACGAGGTTCTTCATGATCAAGAATGCACGAATATTAGTAATCCTTCATGATTAAGAATGCCTACAAAATAGCACAAGTATTTGCAAGTTCCATGGAAGGGAGCATTAATTACAGCATGCAATCGTTTGCGAACAAGTATCCTGGAGCATTTCTTTCCTCTGCGTATGTAATTGGAAGTTTATAGTATCCTTTGATCTTTCAATTGGAAAGTCCCAACTAGCTCAGTTAAACAAAATGGCATTTACCTTTGAGATTAATAAGTACCAATTATTTTTTACTATTGTTGCCACATTGTGGGTTAATGCTTTAATAGGATTCCATACACTGGTAATAAAGCTACAGTTTTTTAGCGTAGATAACCAAATTTCTACTTCTTTTCGTGTTAATCTGCTGAGAAACTTCAGCGAATTGATTTCCATATTCAGGATATCTGTACAGGTTACTGGTAATGTCCTTTTGCAAGTTAAAATGTTTTTGTCTCATTCAGTTTATTAGGCATGCTGCATGTCAATCTGTGTTCTGTATTTGAAACGTCTTAGGCTTGTGCAACAAAATATCCAAAGTATAAACTTATTGCAATGTGTTTCCCTTGTGCAATGTATCGCCGGTAGTTGTCATCCACAGCGCAACAATTCTGAAGTTTACTGGTTTTTACCCTCTTATGGGCTCATTAAAGGTGCGAGATCAGTTCCTGACCAGTTTACTGCCTAGATGGTCGTCTCTCCATCACACTGAAGTCCATGACCAGGAACAAACTCCCCAAACATGATTGGGTTGGCATGCTTGACTCAGTATAAGACACTATCTGAATAACACGCACGTAATCTTAATGTTAATTCCATTATCTATATTATAGTTCAATGAGTAAGCACCTCACTTAGTTTGAGTGTCACAAAATTTTGAGAAGACTCAATATACCGAAATGTGTAGTAAATGATGCAAATGTTTAATAGATTGTAGTTATTTGGGACTAACTTCTTGTTGTTATATCATGTGAAATATATAGATTACATAACACAAACAACACAAAGAAAGCATTCTTACAGATAGAACCAAATAAACGGGAATCTGCTATTTGGCTATGCTATGCACGGAGTTTTGCGCCTAAATACAGATAGAAGAGAAATGGGGATTTTACTTAAAAGCAAAATGCAGAACACATTCCTCGAACCTGCAACCCGTGTTTCAACTTCATAGAAGAAACAATGTTAAACAGAATTATGCCCCGATCTGTCAGCAGGATAATTCATCACGATAATATGAAAATAGTAACTGACCAAACTCGCTGAAATCCGAAATTGCTGATCACAGATACCATCAAGGAGTAGCTTCTTTTGCGCTCAACTTCATTCTATACTTGCGACAAGATTTTTGAGATCCAGCACTGATGTTTATGGTATTTGTTCCTGGTTCATCTTCCTCCATTGCATTAGTTTCAGATTCCCTGATGGCAATTCCAACTTGAAAACCTGTGTGCTGCTGTACGGATTGAATATCATTGTTTTCGTCTTGCTTAACGTTGTTATCGTAGGTTACAGCTACGGGTTCACCCTCCTTTTTCTTTGGAATAAAAGTCACAGACTTTGGAAGGTCGAATGAAGCATCTTCAAGATCCGATTCAGAGCCTGAGGTTTTGATAACTTTGACCATATTAAGAAAATTCATACAAGCTTGACTGTTGGATTCCTCTTCAACTCCAGTAGACGAATCGAAACTATAACAGGTATACTTAGAAGGATTCCTTAAATAATCTGGAACTCCATCTATGTTCTTGCTTAAGATGTTTTTGTTATCCCCAATTGTACTGCTGTGTGAAGAACTGTCCATGGAAACAGCTTGAGTTTCATCATTTGATTCCTCCTTGCTTATAATTTTACAACCAGGGTCGAACCTTACGCGTTTTTGTGATCTGGAATCAGAACTATTGTCTTTCCTTTTCAGTATTGGTCTCAATTCACTTGCACTTTTATGATATTGTTGTGCATGAGGCTCTTTACTTTCAGTTTCACCAACATGCGGAGAATTTAGATTCCTTGCTTCATCTTCATCTTCTTGTATCCTATTCTTTGCTGCCTGATAATTTGCACGCCTGTCTTTGCTACCAAATGATGAATTTGGAATTACATTATGAATGTTCAGATAAGCCTCTTGATTATTAATAGTATTCATATAGATACGACCGCCATTATCTGTTCCAGAAGCCACTTTATCATACTCATCTTCCTCCTCCTGAATCCAAGAATAAACAGATAACACGGGAAATTCCGTTATTAACAGCAAAAGAACAAATATCAGAAAGATTAAACACTCCAATCCAAACTTCATCTACTTCCGAATTCAACAATAATCATATACCGCATCGGATTTTGTCCTTAACCGCAAAAGAAATAAAGCAGAAGGACAAAACACTCCAACATCTTCCTCCTCCCCAATCTAACAGTTATCAAATAACACATAACAGTCTTTTGTTAACAGCAAAAGTAATAAAAGCAGAAGATTGACCACTTATCCAAAAATAACCAAATAACAGCTGAAATCAAAGAAGAAGAAATCCAAACATTATCTTCTTCCTCCAGAACCCAACAAAAATCAAACAACAAATCATATTCTGTTATTAACAGCTAAAACGAACAAAGAGCAGGACTAAACACTCCAATCCAAATTTCATCTTTTGAATGCAACAGTAATGAAGTAACAAATAGCATTCTGTTAAAAGCAGCAAAAGATTGAAAAGCAAAAGAATTAACACTCCAATCCAAACTTCATTTCCCTCCTACAGAATCCAACAACATGTCGTATTCTTTTGTCAACAGAAAAAAGATGGAAAATCAGAAAGATTAAACACTCCAATCCAAACTTGATCTTGTTCCGAATCCAACAAAAACAAACTCTTTCATTATCATTAATAGACATGACATGACAGATTAAACACTCTGATTCCAAACTGCAAATTCAGATTTCAGTGTATCCCCAAAGATATTCAAGTAAGTAATAAGCCACAAAATCTATGTTTGTCAATCTGAATTACGAACACGGAAACCAATTAACTTAAATATATATCCAGCTGACTTTCGTATAAGGCTCTCTTCTTATTTACGGAATGTCTAATGAATTTACTGAATTTAAGTCATACCTCATTATCAAGAGTACGATCCAAGCCAATAGAGGATCTGATATCCCAATCATCTACACCATCACCGCCAATTCCTCCTCTTCTCCGTTCCTCATCATCATCATCATCATCATCATCAACATCGTCCTGACGCATCCGGCGAGATCTTCTCCGGCGATCTTTTTTCAGCTGATCGAAGGATGAAGAGCATGGCATATCGTCCCTGTCGGAGGTGGCCACGGCATCTCCTCTCTTCCATTCTCTTCTTTGGACCTCACCGTCGGTCAGAGACCAAAGAGACGACCGTTGCTGCGACGGAGATGACGTCAGCGATCCGAAAATATTCGCCACCCGAAGCTTGAAGCTATCGTCCATCCTCTGTCTATGCTATCCAAATCTCAATATTCGACTTCCATTTTCATGCTTGCTATTTGCTAATTTATTTTTGGGCCGATGTTTGGGCCTTCTGAAACCTGGCCCATCACCTTGTGTACGACTATCACCAATGTGCTTGGACCTAGCCCCTACGTGAGAACCTGGACGACGACATTTTTTACACTAAAACATCTATATAGGAATACAATTGAGATCACACTATTTGCATAATCAATTGGGAAGTTATTTTTATATAGAGATTGGTTTATTAAAAAATGTTATTCTCATATAAAGGTTTTGGACAAAAATGTTTTTGTATTTTTATTCACATCCGCATAATTGATCATTTTTTTTAATTCTACAAAAAAGACATTTTACGGTATTCTTTTTGCTAAAAAATCTCATAAGGACTCATTTACGAAAAGTGAAACCATAATCACTAATATGAAATTAATCATTTTATTATATCTATTATCTAAACTATATTACTCAATATATTTTTATAGAAAAAAAAAAGTAAAGAAAGACAATGGGATTAACTTTCATGTCTATGCTTTTGGGGCATTTAGAGTACATTCCTTACATTTAGAATATTGACTTCATGAGAATAAAATGGGGTAATTTATGAAAAGAGAATAATACATATCCAAAAAAGAAAAGATGGAATAAGGCTTTCAAAAGGAGAGGAACACTTCTCACTTTTATTTTTTGAAGGAAGGAACTCATAAACACATGATTTATGTCAATTGGAATGTAGAAGGGTGAAGTTTCAGCGGTTAATTTTGAAGAAAAAGGAGTGACAAGTAAAAATAAAGGCATTAGTTGTTAAAAATATCTATGTGTTTGTTTTAAAATTAGTATCACTTTTAAAATTATAAAAAAAAAACAATGCACGCAATTTTAGTTATAAAGAAATAAGTGAAGAAGAAAACGACACTGAAGAAATATTAAAAATAACTAGTTTTGAAGTCCTCAAATATTTCAAACACGATTAAGGTTATCAATGTGAGTTATGACACGATAACATAATTTGTATAACTCGTAAATTAAAGGACAAACAAAAAGACACGATAACCCAATTCGTAAACGTGAAGAACAAACAAAAAACCAGGAAAAAGTCTATGGGGTGGGTGGTCTAGAGGCAAGGAGAACCAGTAACCGTAGACAATCCTGGGCAAGGAAGCTACGGCACCACCTGTAAACCTCTAGAGGAGCATTTCAACTGGAGCTGGACACGATCAGTCGCATCGGCCTTTCTGTTAAGCTAGTTTCAAAAATGAAACTACCTATAAATGATCTCGCACTATTGATTCAAGTTAACTCGGACTTTTGAAACAAATAACATATTAAAATTTTATGAATGCATACGACATTGGTTGAAAATCAGCAAGCATCATGCAAGAAAGAAATATATGCACATCTCAAACAGAATATGAAAATTTGTCTACGTAGTATGACTTTGTATTTAGATCCGTTTAGATTAATATCTCAAGACTTCCACCAAAAAAAGAGGGTTGGGTTATCTTCCTAAAATGATAATATTGATCAATGTGGTCAGGTTAGTGGGTCTAAATCTCCTCAACCAAGGTGCCTGGTGCAAAACATTCTAAACTGCCTAGTTTCCCAAGGATTATTTTTTTCCAGGTAATACGATTTTAGGCAACACTGCACCCATGGTGGATTTCTGGGAGCATCATCTATTGCATTCCCATCAGCATCCACAGTCAACCCCAGTAACCCGTTTCTCTTCCTTGTCAATATATCCACCGAACGATGACCATCCGAAAGAATTTCTCCTGTCGTCAGAAAATCAAATCAATTTCATCACGAGTAAAAAATGGAAACTGACGAGTTAAAAATTCACATTGAGGAATTCAAATAATCTTATACTGCGCGAGCATAGACATCTGCATTTCATTAATGACCTACAGATGTAACAACACCATGATTGAATAGCATGTAACTAGTGTAGTAAAAGACTCCAGGGGTGTGTTTAGGGTGCTCTGTGGTAATTTGTGCTTTTGCAGAAAATAGTTAAAACCCATAAAAACTACTATGAAGTTCTTCAGCGTATAAAAAAGCACGTAGTCTGGCAGTTGGATCCTCATTGGTCAGTCTGATCATAAAAGTACCTCGATAGCAGAAGTCTTCAGCTCGCCATGGAAATGCAGCTACTACCCGAACTATGCTCCTGGATTTTGATGTCACCTGCAAGGTTTGGAAGTCAATGGTCAAATTAGCAGCCAGCATTAACCTGTATATTTCCATCGTGAATCCCATATTGGAACATATGTTGACACTTGACAGTTGAGTCATGACTTAAGTTGCTTTTGTACCAAGTTAGGAGCTAACCACAATGGTTACCATATCTCCCCTTTTTTAGGTCAGAGATAACAAGGGTAGCAACTATTTTAGTTTTCAGTTGGTCTGAAAACATAACATTTGTCAAATTCACTACAGAACTGGTTTAGCTTTTAGTTTAACTGGGAACTTGGATTCATACCACGTGAATCCTTTGTCCGAATGGTTTTATAAATTTGTGGAAGCTCATGATAGAAAACAAGTTCAAATATAAAACAAATACCATACCTTTGAATGGGTTAGAACATCCATCAAAGTAACAAAACGCGCATGCTCATACTCAACCTCTGCAGCAAGAAAGAACTTGAAACAACTAAGCATTTGGAATAAAGACGGTAACTTCCGGAGCAGACTACAACTATTAACAGAAAAGGCAAGCTGCGAGTAGAACACTGCAAATTAAAAGAACAATGTCAACCTGTAATCTGTGACCACTGAGGGGAGCACCAATAAGGGATGTGCTCTAATTTCATACGTGCACTGTGAGACCTGTATGTAAATCAAATTATTATCTACATGCAGAAAGAACGTTTGCATGCTATATTAACATGCATACTTCCAGATAGGGACAATAAGCAGAACGAACACTTACATGCTAAGTTACATATATACTTTATGCCTACCTCTCACTTGATTTCATTATATCGCTGGGCACATAACGGAACTTTGATAATGGTGTCAACATGCCACACCATAATCCTTCACGCACTACACAAAGTATGTTGACAAACTTCACCCATTTACAGGTACTGAGAAATTCGAGAGCATGCTTGTCATCGACTTTCTCCATGATTACAGGTAATATTGTACCCACAGTTGGAAATGTACACAACAAATCTCTTGGCAAAGATTGGGGTTCTAATTGTAAAGGAAGTGGTTTCGCTAGATTTTCCAGCCTGTAGGTCAAAGCATAGAATATTTATCTGCTCAGAATGGAATATATATATTCCGTGCTACAGGGAAAACAAAAATTAGCTACATATGTTCCACCAATGCTTAATATTTTGAGTTAAATAAACTCACTTAAAATCAATGTTTTGTAGTGATGGAGAATCAGTCCCGTCCCAAACAAAGGCGATCCACTTGCCCTCATTTATTTCAGAAGCATGAAGTACGTTGGCAAATAATTCAAAGATGAGATCTATCAGCACTTAAAAGATAGAAGAAGATGAATTGAGCTCGACATCTTAAAGCATGAAAAGGAACAGCCTATATAATTGACTGACCTTGCAAACTAAACTAATAGGCTTTCCTAGTCTCATCTGTCTCAAGAAAAGGAAGTCGACTGGCCCTGGTAAGCATATGGAAAAAGATCAGCTTTTAACAGGATGGACAAATATGTCTGAATTACAATGCGTTACAAAGACGACTGAGAAAATTACCATGGACAAGAAGAAACTTTCAAGAGACCGAAACTAAAAACTCAAGACTTCAAGAAGGATCATACTGCTGTGACGAAAATAAGGAGTTTGCAGACGTCTTGAGTGACAAGATAATCAGGGTAAGTAGAAGAGGTTATATAAGATTAGCAACTCAATCCAATGGAAAGTTTGTCTAAAAGTCTGCAGGGTTTTTTGACAGATGGACACGAGCAGCAAAAGAAGATGGGATGGAAAATTTTGTCAAGAGAGGAAGCAAAAGCCGTATTTCTTAGCAAGAAAAAGCCTGCTGTCAAGAAAGAAAGGATAAAAGAATACTCCTTTATTCACCAGGTATGTTTGATTTGGTTGTTGTTGCTTTCTGGATCCTAATAGTAAAAAAAGTTGCAGAAAAGAGAATCAAATGAGTAGTATATTGGTAAGTCATCTCTACTTTGAGGCGAAACGATACTTTTGGACACTGAACTTGTCAAAATGTTGAGCTTTGGCTCCTGAATTTATATTTCATGGTGCTGCTTTAGATTGAAGACTATCATTTCAAAACTCGACATTTTGGCAAGTTCACCGCCTAAAATAAAACTATCATTTTCCTCTGTTTTCATATTGATGGGCTTTCTATTCACGCATTGTCGTTGTTTTACTCCAAAACATCTATTTGAAGGTATCACCACATTGACTATACCAAAGCATTGTAAAGTTGCAGAAATAGAAGGTTTGGTAGATCCATAGATGTTTAGTTCATGATAATTCATCAAGAAAAAGCTACATGAAATTATTCATTGCAATATTGCATTTTTCTATCACTAATGAAGTTAAACTAATTATGTTTAGCAAGGAAGAGAAATGGATTGGGAGAGAAATGACTACAATCCACTCAGAAAGAGACCAATAATGCTATGCTGCTTAAGACAAATTAAGAGAAAAAAAAATCAGACCTTTTTCAGGGATTAAAGAATTTCCTTTAAGTAAAAAGCTGGGAAGCATAGAGAAACCAACTGACATTCCAACTAAGTTGGCACGGTTAGGGCTTTGGAGAATAATGCGTTGTAGGTCCGAATTTTCTTGGGCGTTTGGGATTTCTTAAGAAGTATAAATATGTCATATTTCTACATTCACAAAATCATAGTAAAATATCCTTGTTTGGTAGTGCCTCTAAATGTAATCATTCACATCGAGTGACAAACTGATGAAACAATTCTTGTCGTAATTTACACTTGGGCTGATTTTTGGGCCTCCTGAAATCTGGCCCATCATTTTGTGTACGAGTATGGCCAATGGGCTTGGACCTAACAATAAACTATGAACAGCACAAAGAAAAGAATATTGAAATGAAAACAAAACAAAATTATTTAATGAGTTCAATTTCTGATACAACACAATTTATAGAGAAATTCATCTTAACACTACTTAGAGACTTAACACTTCTTATTTGACCTGACGATTTTATTTTGGGAAATTCTATGGTCATTTTGTTTTTGACAAAGTAACCATTACTTTGTTTTGTCCACCATTAGATCATGGGGTGAAAAGTGATCTAATGGTGAATAAAGCAAAGTACAAACAAAGTAACTCAAAAACAAAGTAACCATAGCCTACACCTTTTATTTTATGTTCGCATCATTACATGAAATGATATGTTATTGTAATTTTTTTTATATCTTTAAAAATACTATTAGTATTTTGCAGTTTTACTTTTGGGTCAATAAATTTTTGTGGTTTGTGTTTTTTGAAAAAAAATGAATTGTATAATGTGTCGTTTGCTGAATAAAGAACTGGTCAATTCTCCTGATGTAAACGTGTGTTTTAAGTTCATAAAAATTTTAGACTTTTGACTAGTTAGGTTAACTTAAAATTTAAGAAAATGTCAAAATTTGTTTTTGGACAAAAATGCATTGGTCAATAATGTATAATGCATTTTACAATCGACATTAGTGAAATTAATCATTTCTTTCATTTTACAAATGATATATTTTACAATCCTCTTTTTGCTAGAAAAAACCCTTGTAGAGACTCATTTGCAAAAAGTAAAACCGCAAACACTAATGTAAAATTAACCATTTAATATTTGACGTTTTACAGTTTCGAATAAGCATTAAATCAATTATTTTCAATTTTACCCTCATGTTGATTAGATAGGAATTTGCAGAGTCTTTTTGAACATTAATTACTATAGGACAATATGGTAATAGCTAACTTTTTTTAATGTTAATTAGTGAATTTCTTAATATATGTGAAAATTGTAAACGATAAATATTGTGAAATAGATGGAGTATTGCACTATACAATTTTATACAATTTTATAGAAAAAGAAAGGAAAGAAAAAGAAGAAAGACAATGGGATTAACTTTAGAAATTAGATGTTTGTGTTGAAATGAGGTGTCCCTATCTGTCTACTGAGGGCTTTTTCCTGTGTGATGTTGTTGTGCTTTGGATTTAAATTTATAAAGCACACAATATTTGTGGATTATTTCAATGTGGCTTTTTTAGTCTAAAAATGTCTACCTCTAGGTTGTCACTTAATTACTACCACTTCACATGTTTTTATTTCGCTTTTCCACCCAAATTATACTAAAGCTATTGCTTTATTTACAATATTATATTATTTGGGGGGTTGGGGAGGGTGATTCATGAAGCTATTATTCTACAAGGCCAAAAGCAATATTTGTTTTATTTAATTTATTGCATAAGGTATCAAAATAGTCCTTCAAATAACCTAACTTAGAATTGGTTTAGTGATAATTGTAAATGAAGTACCTTTATTTGGAGAAATGTAGAGTGTTTTCATTGTAAACTGAGTTGTTAAGAAAAAGTATGAATTTCTATTTGTAATTAAAGGGGAGAGTTTTAAAATCTCGCTTCACTTGCTTGGAATACTAATGTGCTCATGAATAGGGATGATTTGTGCCACATTATTGATACACAACAACACGAGAACGACACTTGTATACACCAACTTACACACTTTAAACAACATCACAACAAGACAAAAACTACACAACCTATAGAAATGAGAAACTAGACATATACACTTTACACAATACTAATCGATCGTTCATAGTTGTTCTATCGTACCTTGAAATCTAATGGGCAACAACAAACAACAAAATGCAATCACCTATTTGCGCACACAAAAATGATACAACGTAAGCACATAGAAAAAAGCTATGTAAAAATAATCATTATATGCACCTTTTTCTTTGTCATTTCTTTCGTTATTCTTTCTTCTTCTTGTCATTTTTCCTTTATTTTTCTGTCATTTATAGTTTTAGTCATTTATGGTTATGACGTTCATTTCTTTCTCGTTCAACGTTGCTAGGTTTCGCCATTACTCAACAAACCTTCAGTTGTTTTTAATGTATAAAACCCCAAGTTACCGTTGATCAATGTCGTTATTCCCTTACTCGCTGTCAATTACAATAATTGTTTGTTGTCACCGTCATTTGTTACTTGTTGTTGATTAGGAAGGGAACAAAGAGAGAGCACGGAAAAATAATTGATGTTGAAAATCACATTGGCGAAGAGAGAAAAAAAGAAGGAAGTGAAAGAGTGAGAACTATTTTCTTTGCTTCTAAAAATCAGGAGTCCCACATTACTAAATTTGTCTAGATTTATAAACCAAACCAAAAATAATTTACATATGTAAAAATCCTATTTAAAATGGGCTTAATTTGTAAAAAGGTCCTTTTATTTACTCCACTTTCACACATTTACGGTCAGTTTGACATTGTTGTGGGAGAAGTAGTTACTGTTGGAAAAAGTCTTGTGGTGAAAAGCAGATAAAAACTGTGAAATGTTTTGTAAACACATTTTAAAAGTCCAAAAAGTTAAAAAAATAAATAGAAAAATATGTATTTATGAAAATATAATGAAAGTTAAGCCTATTTTAGCGAAAAAAATATTAATATCAGTTTTCTGCACAACTTTTAACTGTTGTTTTTTCCGAAAGATACAAATTTTCAGCTTTTGTTGAAAGCAACTTTCCCTACTTTTCTAACTTTTTCAAAAATCAATTTTGCATTTATCAAACACTGCATTTAGCTGTGAAAAACTGTAAAAGCTATAAAAACAATGACAAATTGGACCTTACGAACAAATATTAAGGATAGTAATGCGTAAATAAACAGTTTTACTAAATTTCATGGACCACAAAAGAATGGGCCATATTCGTGTGGGGCGTGCTTCATGTGGGGATAGTTGTGGGTCACAAATATTGGAACTTAGTTTTTTTTATTATTATTTGTTCTTTAACTAAATATCTCTTAAAAAAATATAGAAAAAAATGTGAATTTATTGACTCGATGTTTTCACTATAACAGAAACAATTTTAATTTAGTGGTAGACATGTATTAGATTATTACCTTCGCATAAAGACAAGTGTATGTTAAGTTATTTATAAATTGTCGATTTAACTCTTGTCTAATATTGATGATATATTAGTATTTCTTGATTAAATGATGATATGATGTTATAGTTTTTATTCAAATATCACATGTTATATGCAAGTCAATATTATGATGCGTATCTAATATTTTGTCAAAATTATACTCAAAATAAAAAACTAAGAGGAGCCAAATAAATGATTTGGTAGAAGTTAATTTAGCGGGCATGGCTGTGGTTTAAGCTCAAGAATGAGTTGTAGTATTTGGTAACATAGGAGTGAAAAAATGATGGGTGGGACCCCCCTACTGACACTTGGTAAGTATGCATATTTACAAAGTTACAACACAATCGATACAATGGCCCTCTTTATCACGCGCTCTATTCTATTCTACTATTCTCTAATTTCATAACACTAAGTAAGTAAGTGCTCATTGCTCAACTATAGTATAGTGTGTTTATACCAACTATGACCGTGCTAATATTAATCACTCTGAAGATATTTTTTGAATACCATCTACTATATAATAAACAAGTTGAAATTCAATTTAATAATCTTCTGGTAAATACAGTGAGTTGAATTTGAATTAGTGATTTTGATAGTTTGAGAATCTTACAAAATCCAAAACGTCATAAGTGGAGGGAGGGAGGAGTGTTAATAAATAAAAACAATTTTGTTTCAACTTTTAAATACATAAACAGAAACACGCGCCAAGAAGTCGAGTTGGATGTATGAGGAGGAGGAGGGGTGTAAAGGTAAGCATTGTCAGTGGGTCATCGTCAGCATTATAATCAAAACGACACCGTTAGTATCAAACTCTGTTAAAATCGCCATTTTAGCCTGAAAAGAAAGAAATACTAAAAAAGAAAAAGAAAGAAAGAAGAAAAAGAAATGGCGGTCGCTTTAATCTATGCTTTTGTTTCTCTTCTCTGGAAACTAAATTAACCTACATGATTCTAATAATCAATTCCCAAAGCTCCGACCTAAATCTAATCACTTCACTTTCTAGGGTTTCTTGTTGTTTTTCCTAGGGTTCTTAAGCTAACACTCTACTGAAATACTGGACTTAAAGCTATTTGGAACTGAAGATCTCAGCTCATTCATGATTATGACTTTCGATTTCAAGATCGTGCATTGCTGCTGCAGTTTATGTTAAAGCATCCATCCATCCATCATTCTCTTCAAAATGCATTTCGCCAAGCTCGATGACTCTCCTATGTTCCGTAAACAGGTATTTTATGCATCTTCCTTATTCTGTTTCTAAATTTAGAGCACCCCAACTTATGGAAACTTTATTAAATTTCATACATATGCTCTTTATTATTATTATTATTCAACTCTTTATCTATGGTAACACCTCTGAGTGTTTTAGGTAGCTTACCTAATTGTTTCTCTTCACTTAAGATTATTCTATAACTTAGACCAAACAATGGAAAATAGATCTGCCTATATCAACTTAAACACTTTATTATCCTGCAAATCAAAAATTTATACTTTCCCCCCGTAGTTGTCAAAGGTCAAAAGACTTGTCTATAAAGGGTAAGATATCGCCACGAGGAGAGGCAAGGCGGGAGAAAGGTGGTCGCCTTTTGCACGTGAGGCGACAAAACAGAGAGGGAGACTTAAAACACCTGGACTTCAAGTGGAAGTCAAAAGGAGACCCGCCCAGATACGACGGTGGTGGCGGCTTTGCATGGGCCACCTCTAGCCTGAGGCGAGAAAAGACATCGCCTTTTAAAACTATGCTTTCCGCAAAACAATTCTTTTTCTTTAAGGTGACAAGGGATCATTATAAATTTTCGTAATCCCTTACAAATACCCACGAATTTATTAGTGTGCAGTGATAATGTTCGCTGGATATATAAGGTACTATAACAATTTGTAGCAGAAGTTCCTCTAGTCTTAATTTGTGAAACAGGATAGGCTTGCTATTTTGCAACGTTATATTGCACTCTTACAATTCCTTTTGATGTTAACTTTTGCATACTGTGTTAGTGCCTTAAGGGTGTTAGCCGTGTGCACAATACATAAATATTTATTTTTTTGAACAATGTGCAATACATATCTAATTTCATGGTTTAAGGGCCTTTTGATATATTATTTGGTGTGAAACAGATCCAGTCCTTGGAAGACAATGCTGAATTGTTGAGGGATAGAAGTTTAAAGTTCTACAAAGGATGTCGGAAGTACACGTATGTTCTCCTCACTTTAACTACTTATCTACGAGAACCTGTTATCTTGATTTGGTTCATTCTCAGCTTACATGATTAATTTATTATCCTTGAAGTAATGAAGTTTGCTCTCTCAGTATATGGGGTGGGAGGGGGCGTGGGCAATATTTGCCCGCTGAACTCACTTGATTCTTAACTTTTTGAGTTTTCTTTTTGCTGACGGTTAATAGGGAGTTGGAAGTTTGTTATGTATGTGACTGCGTATGTAAAAATGAAACAATCAAACAGTTTCTACAGTAGCTGCTTTGACATTTACAAATTAGTTAGCTTTATTGTAATGGCTTCTCTGTACGTCTATCTGCTGTTGTGCAAACATGGTTTGGTTAAGGATTTGTTAATTATTTTCATGACATGCAGTGAAGGATTGGGGGAGGGATATGATTGGGACATTGCCTTTGCTAGTGCTCTAGAAAGTTTTGGCGGAGGGCATAATGACCCTATTAGTGTGGCCTTTGGAGGTAAATCTCTTTTGGACTATAAATAATTTTCTTACTCTTGACCTTTTTTTCGTTTCTTGTTTCTATAGTATAGCTACTAATTATTCATTGCTCTTATGATGGCATATTGGAATTATCAATAATACATCGGTTTCCTAATGTAGGTCCTGTTATGACTAAGTTTACCATAGCCTTGAGGGAAATTGGGACATACAAGGAAGTTCTTCGTTCTCAGGTAATTTATGTGTATCCTTGCCATGGGTAGTTATCTTTGGATTGGAAAGAGTATACCAGTTCATTTTGATGCGGGTTAGTTCTTGATTACAACATTTGCAGCTTGATGTTCTATTAATGAGCAACACAAAGAAATGAAGTCTTAATGATTTTTATTTCAGAAATCAGAATCTGTTATACCTTTTTCTAATGTTGAGATGTTATTCTTCCTTTCTTCAGGTTGAGCACATGCTAAATGACAGATTACTACATTTTGTAAATATTGATTTGCTTGAAGTTAAGGTAAGGCGAATTGCCAACTTCTGTATATGATACTGTTTTTGAGGAGTAATTCATTGCAATCAAGTTCAGGTAGAACATTCTTTTAAACTATAGTAACTTTCTGTAGGAAGCAAGGAAGCGTTTTGACAAGGCTAGCCTTCTATATGATCAGGTGCTCTACTTGCATTGTGTATAATTTTATTATTGCCACCACTATCATCTGCATTTTAACTGTGGTTGTGATGTCAAGATATCTGAAATCTAAACATCTCATGTTTTTCTGGGTTAGATGAGATTCAGCATAAACTTACAGATAATGCACGTAACTTGAAAGAAACCATCTTTCGTTGAGATATGTGATTCTAGTGGTTCAACCCGTACTGTTCTTTTAGCCAAACAAGCAGGGCTTAGATTTCTGTAAGGACATGATTACGTCCTTATTTAACTTGAATAGGAAGTCTAAGCCCAACATTTATTTGCAGTAGGATGCGTAAATCTTACATTCAAGCTTTTCCAGATCCACTTACTGCAAGTTTACTCGGTTATTCTGGATCCTTATATAAAAAGAATATAGGGAATCAGATGTCTATACAACCTATCACCGAATTAGATTCATGCCTATATAGCTGACTTATCTTCAAAATCCTGCTTAATTGATCTAACTTTTCAAGCTGTGCCAGGCTCGTGAGAAGTTTCTGTCTCTGAGGAAGGGTACAAGGTCAGATGTAGCTACTCTTCTAGAGGAGGTATTGAATAATATTTGTTTTTGTGGTTCATATATAAACAAATTTTCATTTGTAGTTGTCCTATATATTTTTTCAATTTTTTCTAATTTAGTATGCTTCATATCAGGAGCTTCATACTGCAAGGTCTACTTTTGAGCAAGCTCGTTTCAGTCTGGTAACATCCCAGACTCATACTTGTTGTTTTGCCTTTTTCATACTGTTTACCAGATCAAGCAGTAGTTAAGTCAGTAATTTACTCTTTTGTGTCTAGGTGACAGCACTTTCTAATGTGGAAGCAAAAAAGAGATTTGAATTCTTAGAGGCTGTCAGTGGGACAATGGACGCACATCTTCGTTACTTCAAGCAGGTAGATAGCATGGTGGACTTTGCTGGCTGTGTACCGTGCTTTATCAAATAATATATGGTCATGACAAGCCTTTTGTTCTTTTTAGGGATATGAATTATTGCATCAGATGGAGCCATATATAAATCAGGTGGGATACATTTCTCTGTTTATATTGCAGTTTCAGGTCATATCTGTGTCTTCAAGTTGCAAAATCTGCTAAACCCTTGCTAGAAGAACTTTACAGTGTGCTGCTAGTGTCCTGAGGAATTGATAGTACTCCAACCAAATTAACCAAACAATACAAGAAAATAGATTCAGAGCCAGGAATCAATGAATAGAGTGCAAAAAATCTTCCCTTATAACTAACAAACATTAAAACAGTTTTGCAGCTCATCCCGTCCCTCATTCTCCCCACGTGTCCCTTTCCGTTCTTTTTCCTAGTGTGAACATTCCATACCTTAAGGTCATGAGTTAATTAGGCCAAAATCTGCCTTCCCTTATTAGTGGACTCTTCACCGTTATCGGGAAAGCTCTCTTTTGGCTTTCTTTCAGCATTGAGTTGAACTAAAGAGTACCGGTGAGGACACAATGAGTGCTTTGATAGAATATGTTGCATTCCCAATGGTAGCAAAGAGAAAAGGCAGAGGCACTGAATTTAAGTGTAATGGTAAAAACTGAAAGTTTTGGAATAGCTAGCTGTGATGTTGGTTGGTGTGATGACCTCCTTTGATGTTGCATTATTAGTAGAAGAGAAATGTCTGATTGATTAGTCGAACCATGTGCAAAGAGGAGAAAGTAGGCTTTTTCAAATCGCATGATTGATAAATACCTGCATATGTTGGGATGAGTTGTTAAAAACTGTAAAGTTTTGTGGCCCAAGAGGAAGCTAGAACATTCTTATGGCTGAACAGAATATACTAAAACCTTTTATTCAGAAATTGAAATAATAACAACTTACATGTTTTTCAGGTTTTGACTTATGCTCAACAATCAAGAGAGAGGTCAAACTATGAGCAGGCAGCTCTCAGTGAAAGGATGCAAGAGTACAAGAGGCAGATTGACCGTGAGAGCAGATGGTCCTCCAATGGTTCTAATGGATCTCCTAATGGAGATGGCATACAAGCCATTGGCAGAAGTTCTCATAAAATGATAGAGGCAGTGATGCAATCTGCTGCAAAGGGAAAGGTGTGAAAATACTTTACTTTACTTTTGGATGGAGAGATTTGAATTCATAATTTGTAGGTTTTTTTTTATTGATCAGGTTCATTTTTCTAGGTTACTCTAAAAAACAGAGCTACAAACAATATTTTTTACTTGATAGATGTTATCGAAGCCACAATATGCATTCTTGACTATTTTATTTTAATCTAATTAAGATTTGGTTCAAGTTTTACTGCACCAATTTGAGCGAAACAATTTTTGTCCCTTATTTGGGATATGGTGTTGATTGTTAGTCCTAAACGGTCAAGCAAATTTCAGGTTCAAACCATCAGACAAGGTTATTTATCAAAACGGTCCTCAAACTTACGGGGTGACTGGAAAAGAAGATTTTTTGTTCTTGATAGCAGAGGAATGCTGTATTACTACCGTAAACAGTGCAGCAAATCATCTGTGAGTTTTCTGTGGGGAATTATATTTGGAGACTTCATTCGTTTCTTTTCCTTTTTCTTAATCATCGGTGTCAAATGCTCTTAGGGTTCTGGAAGTCAACATTCCAGTCAAAGGAATAGTTCTGAGCTTGGATCTGGACTCTTGAGTCGTTGGTTGTCTTCTCATTATCATGGCGGCGTACATGATGAAAAATCTGTTGCTCACCACACTGTGAACCTTCTCACATCAACAATCAAGGTTGACGCTGACCAGTCAGATCTACGGTTTTGCTTCAGGATTATTTCACCAACAAAGAACTACACTTTGCAGGTATGAAGTAATGTGTAGCATGAGTACATGAGTTGAGGTTATACTATGCTGAGTGAAATTACCCTCCATTGTTCTCATGGTTAGGAGTGAACCAATTCGCAATTTGGTTTCACTTTTTCAGCAATAGATCCTTAATAATGTGTATTTATGCTTGTCAGTGCAGGCAGAGAGTGCACTAGATCAAATGGATTGGATTGAAAAAATAACCGGTGTCATTGCTTCACTACTTAGCTCCCAGGCACCTGAGAGAGTAAGTTCCGGTTGCATATTCATTATTTGTGTTTTCAGTTACTAGTCAATTTGATGTCTTGTCTTTAATTTCAGTGTCTTCCTGCTAGTCCCATGGGAAGTGGGCATCACCGGTCTGCCAGTGAGAGCAGTTCTTTTGAAAGTGCTGATTTCGATCACTCTGCGATCGACGAATTTACAACTGACAAGAGCCTTGCTGGTTCACATCATGAACGGCCGCTCAGAATATCACAACAACGGTTCAGTATAGAGAAGCCAATTGATGTTTTGCAGAGAGTATGTGGGAATGATAAATGTGCTGATTGTGGTGCCCTAGAGCCTGATTGGGCTTCACTTAATCTTGGCGTTCTTGTGTGCATCGAGTGTTCTGGTGTTCATCGTAATCTTGGTGTACATATATCAAAGGTAACAACTCAATTTTAATTAGTTGGCCTCTCTATGTTGTTTTTCTTGAGCAGCGATTCTTTTGATAATATCTCTGTTTTTAAAGTAATTATTAACTTGACACTGATTATTGTTTTGAATGTTATTGCAGGTAAGGTCCCTGACGCTTGATGTGAAAGTGTGGGAACCTTCTGTTATAACTTTGTTTCAGTCATTGGGAAATACCTTTGCTAATTCAGTCTGGGAGGAGTTGCTACAGTCAAGGAGTACCTTTCAAGTTGATCTCATGGCTACTGGGTAAAGAATCCACTTTATATAAGAATTTTTCCTTCTATCGTCAGTTATTTGGGGTTGTTTATGTTATTGGTTGCTAAGTTATTGTTCTACTGGTGAAGGCCATACAAGTCAGATAAATCGCAGCTGCATTTCGTTGGCAAACCCAGTCCGGCAGATTCTATATCAGTGAAGGAGAAGTTTATTCATGCAAAGGTATAATCTTTAACTTCTAACATTGTTTTGGCTTTAATTGTTTTTGTTGGAATCGGTTCTCCTTGGTTTTAGATGGACGATATAAGTTCTTTTGTCTTTATGTGTGCATTTGGATTCGAGTCGTATCCTGTTCTGATTCACTGCACGAATTTTGTCTAAGATTGGATTTTGTGCCATTTATTTGGACATTTTGTGCTTCCTTGTCTTCTGCCATCATTTCTTGTGTTTATGTGTACGGAGTCAAATGGAATACATATTTTTGGCTGGCCTGTACTGCAATGTTCAGTGTTCGGGTTATCGTATCCAAATCGTATTATGTTATCCATACTTTCGATATGATCATATATGAGATCAATGCAAGAAACATGATAATCCTGTTGTGCCAGTTGGGTTGTTTGTGTCAATCATGTTATTTTATCAGACATTGGCACCCCTTAGAGTTCCTGTTTAGCCCATGGTATCAACGGCGAAGTTCCTGCTCTTGGAGTTGCATATACTGTGGGAACTGAAATCCTCTTTGATTCTCCTCCTAGTATGCAGATAAGCAATTTATTCGCAAGCCAAGAGATGGTCAATATCCGCATTCAGTGTCACATCAAATCTGGGAAGCTGTTCGGGCTAATGACAAGAAGTCTGTCTACCGTCTCATTGTTAATCATGAAGCAGATATCAATGCTGTGTATGAGCAAGCATGTTGTAGCTCTTCTCTAACCCTTGCCAAAGTAATGCTCCTGCAAGAGCATACAGGTCTTGATCATTGCTCTAGCTGCTCAACACGAGGGAATTCATTGGATCGGTCCTCCACCAGTTCTTTGAATCTAGGAGCGGGAGGCGATGGACCAGTCTTGGAGGATCTAGATGGATGTTCGTTGCTTCATCTTGCTTGTGAAACTGCAGATCTCGGCATGTTAGAACTCCTCTTACAGTATGGTGCAAATGTAAATGCTACCGACTCAAGTGGACAGACACCACTGGACCGTTGCATTCGAAAAGGTCGACCTGCATTTGCAAAGTTGCTCCTTTCAAGGTGACTTCTAGTGGTCTTTGGTGCATGATTGCATTTTTACGTATTTATCCAGCTGCAAACATGATTTTAGATGATTTTTGTGACATCCTACTGAAAGGCCCAAATTATTTACAGGGGAGCAGATCCTCGCATCGGCAATGTGGAGAGCAAAACCCCGTTTAAACTTGCAGTAGAGTCAAATTTTGTTGATAACGATGTCCTTGTTGTACTATCAGACTCGAATGGCTGAAGTTCTCAACGAGTAAAGGCCAATCATGATGGTTTTACTGTAAGTATATTTTATAAGTTTTGAAGAGTTGATTCTCCATTGAAAGATTTCAGCAGTGTTTAGAAACAAAAGGGAGAGTGGTAGGGTGAGGGACCTAACTGCAAGGGCGAGCATATATGCTCTCTCGGTCCTACTCCTATGGGGTTGTAATTTATACTGCTCCATGCTTGCTTGAGAGCTGGTTGTTGAAAGCTTTCAGCCAAGGGGCTGTTGTAATATGATGTGCTATTTTTGATTAGTCAGCTTGTTTGGTTTCTTTTTGTATGGTCGGAGCTGCGAGGATTTAGGTCAGGGTAATGTGTATTTTGTACATTGGTTTCTTACTTCTAATGAAGCTTTCTTGTTCCTTTCTTGCCATGTTATTGGTTTTGTCGTCAACTTAGATATTAGGTTGTGGGTGAGCAAAAGCTTGTATATTCATTTCCATTTCCATTCAATATTGATCGCCTGGAAAAAAACAATTGTTCTCTTTCTGAATCCTTTTATATCGGATTTGGATCTGAGTATCCGAAAAACATGTACTCCTTGACATACCTAGTTAGAAAATTAATCATGTGCAGCAAAACATGCACGAATTCCCTGAGTCCACTCACAACGGCCTAGATCACATAACAGGAAAACCGACGGTGGAGATGAAGAGCAAAAGGATGTAGATTGTTGTACATAGTTCACATAGTTCGATGCTTTGCTTTTGGTCTGGTGACAGGGACATGGACATCGGAAAAACCTTTCCCTGACGTGGCACCGGACCCCATTCTCTAAAAGGCGGGAACTCTGATTTGTTCTTGGATGAAACATTCTCAACCCCATGTGTTTTTTTTTTCTATTCTTCTACATTTAGCCTCTTATATCTTGAGTTTACAAAAATGCTTGTATATTTGTGAAAAAACTTGTACACTACAATATTTGCATAAATTTATGTTGTTTAGAATCAAGTGGGAATATTTTTTCAAAAGAACGGAAGAAACACAACTCGGTAAATCAGAATGAACAAAAGGATAAGCATACTATCAAACTGACTATGTCAAGGCAGGAGCCCACTTGTCAGCTTGACGTCTAACGAATTGGACAAAGTAAGAGTTATTGATAGGGCCATGGGATTTAAAGGCCCATTACTCTTACTGGCGAGTTTTCAATACGACTTAATCAAGTTTGAACTTAAACTCATTAGTGCATTGATCCCACACTCAAATCATACTTTTTGACCAACTCTGATTGAGCTCAACTCGAACAACTTATGAACTACACTAACGAGTTTAAATGACAAAAAAACAAAATGATAAAATCAGAGGTCTAAATCTCCATAAACTCAAATTGGAAATGAAAAAAATTTCTTATTATGTAGGCCGTCCTTTTGATGTTATATACAAGTGGACATATAAGATTGTGAGGGTTTGGGTCCGTGGAGTTTTTTTTTTCAGCTCCTCCAAACCCAGATTATGAATATATAGGCCCTCCTTTTAGATGTTATTACTAGATAAGAATCTTTATTATGTAAGGTTATATAGTGTACGTTTTATATGGTGAAATATGAAATCCTTACTGTATTTATTTGACTCGTAAAAAGATCTGATTCGGCTTTAGGTAGAAACCGGGAGATAATATGTGAATATATTATCAAGGGTAAAAAAAGGATAGTGTAGAAAGAAAGAGTAAATGTTAGGGATTGGGACACAAGTGTATTATTGTGTTGTGTTTTGAAGTAATGTAATGATGGTGGGGATTGATTAGTTGGGTTGGAGCACAACATCTTCCTAATTTTACATTGCTTTAACCTCTGTAAAGTCACATGTCATACATCTTTTTTTTTTTGTTCTTTTTTTTAATGTAGATGGGTTATAAAAGTTTATTGATCCTTTTTTTTTTTTTTTGAACTTTGTTGCATTAGTTTTCTTGAATTTGGTTTTTCACAAAGCTAAAATGTTCAATGTTTTATGGATAAGGGTAAAGCATATGGATATTAGGAAAAGATTAAACATATACCTAACGAAAATTCTGCGTGTACCACTAAATATATATCCAACTCCTTAATCTTTTCTTTTTTCCGAAACAAAGTTCCTATCATTTTTTTATCCATTAAATTCTTAATAGTTAATGTTTATTTCTTTACCTCAACTCTTCACATCATCTTCTTCTCGTAAATTTCTCTCATGGCACTCTCTCCCCACCAAAACTCTTTCATTTCATATTGTTTTTCCCTCTCTTCTCAATTCACCTCTCTTCTCTATTTCTTGCAAAAGAAAATTGAAACTAAATTTTTTCCAGAAAGTTGGGAAAAAACAATTCAAGCTTGTCTGTTGATTGAAATCAGATACAACAAAATTAAACTGAAATAAAGCCAATTTACGCATTCATTAAAACTTAATCCTAAATTTCAAGACACGGTGAACCCTTCCATGCATGTGAGAGGAACAAAGAGAAAAAACAAACCATGTCCAAGAATGTTTGTTCAAAGACCCATGGAGAAGATGAAAGAAGTTTAAAATGGATCAACATGGGATGAATTTGGGGGTTTGTGGGTAGTTTGGATGGGTGTAAATTCGACAAATTGTGTAAGTTGTTTGGTTACTTAGAAAGAAAAAGCAGTCAAATTCAAGTACGATTTAACCTCATAGGAGAATTGCAATCGGAGAAGCCATTCTAGGCAAAATCAAGAACACAAATTGGTTGAAAATCATTAGAAACTGAATAAGAACGATGGTGGAAGAAGACACAAACCCAACCGAACAATGAAGAATGTCAGACAATTGTAGAGATCATAGAGCAGTGGTGAGAATGGTAGTCGAGATCGGCGGCAGAGAACCACAGAGTAGTGATTGGAAATAGAATGAGAACATGATTTGATTTCAATGTGAAGAGTTATCTGTGAAAAAAATAATAATTAAATATACAATCTCATGATGAAGTTCAGATGGTAATTTAGAGACTTTTTTCTAAAAATAGAAAAGATTAAGGACTTGAACATATATTTATAGTGGTACATAGCGGTACCTTGAGATGTACCATAGAATCATCCTATACCTAATGGGAAAAATAGTGCAATATTAGGTCTAATGTTTTTATATACATTGATGAATCTTTCTGGTCACATACAATATTAGGTTTAATTTTGCAAGTTATCACCAAGAAATTAGAAGGTAGAGTTATAATATTAGTTAGATCATCCATTGCTTCAAGTATAACAAGTCTTGCATGTTCTATTTTATGTCAAATGATACATTAATTTCACATTTTAGGCCAAATCTTTTGTTGGAGGTTATGCTAAAATGAAATAAAACAAGTATATATATTTAATCCAAGCATTTCAACATGTAGTAAATAACAAAATAGGTAGAGTTTTGGAGATTTCACATGACTTGTTTTAGTTCACATGTTTGTTTATTATTGTTATAATGTTAGTTTCAGTTAAATTTTATTTTTTTTCTAATATCTAGCAAACAAACATAGTTAAACAAAATATAATTAAGAAAAAAAAGCAAGTTACTATTTTCAGGCTAATATTCAAGTAGAGAAATAACCACGGATCAAGTTTCACTATTAACATTACTGTTTATTCAAAACTGTATTAGTCGATATTTACCGCAGTGCTCGAAAACCAATTATATAACCGAAAAATGACATATTAGACTTGAGAATTACTTTAGGAACTCTTCATCACAATAGAATAGAAGTGAAAATAAAGAAGCAAATTGAGAAAAAATAATAATATGATTACATTTATGATATCTTCTCCTCTGATGGTATCTCTAGAGGAAGGTAAAGTTATGATTTTGAAAGGTTTAAGTTGAACTTAAGGCTTTCGAATTCTTGTTCTGTTTCCTGCTAAGCTTCAACTCCACGCACATCTGGTAAGCTTCAAATTAGGTCAAAATTGTCATTTCTATTCTTGATTTTGAGCTTATTATACTTCCATTAACAGGCTCTCCATATTTTACAGTAGCAGCAGTATTCCTATGGAGCCAAGAAAAAGAACAAGACCCAGTTCCCAGTTTAGTGGAAAAGTTGTCTTTTTTATTCTTATGCTCAGTTGCTGCTTTAGTTTCACAGTAATCTCTGCAAAATCTGCATCCCCTCCAAGCAAAAATGGAGTCAAAAGAATCCTTCTTTCCATCAGTTTTGGGGTTTTAACAGGATTAACCGGAGCTATCCTTTTCGCTTACATTGTCCGTTGCCTATTCCGGTACATAAACAGAACCCCAATCCTCAAAGGCCCTGTTGTATTCTCCCCAAAAATCTCCCCCAAAACCCTCCAATCAGCTCTCTCAAGAGAAAACCACCTTTTGGGTTCAAGCTCAAACGGAAAATACTACAAGACGGTTCTAGACAATGGCCTCACAAGTGCTGTCAAACGCCTAGAACCGTTCGAGACTGATTCGTTACAAAGTAAGTCGGTGAAGAGAAAGATACAGCAGGAGTTGGAAAGGTTAGCTAGTTTGAGGCATAGGAATCTTATGAGCTTAAGGGCTTATGTTAGAGAATCTGATAGGTTCTGTTTAGTTTACGATTATGTTCCAAATGGAAGCCTTGAGGATGCAATGAATAGAGTAAGGGAAAATCAGTTGCAGCTTGGATGGGAAGTGAGGTTAAGAATTGCAGTTGGGGTAGTGAAAGGGCTTAGATATCTTCAATTTGAATGTTTCCCTCAGATTTTACATTGTAATTTGAAGCCGACAAATGTTTTGTTGGATGCTGAGTTTGAACCGAGGTTGGGTGATTCTGGTTTGGCTAAGCTTTTGCCGAATTTGGATAGAAGTTCATCTGGTTACAGTGCTCCTGAATGTTTCCTAGATTGCAGGTATCTTAATTTTCCTCCTAAACAACTTTTTAATTTGTTGAATTTCAGCTTTGTTTTGTTCATGATACAATGTGCTATTCCATCTTTAGGATTTTTCCTAGAATAATGTTGTTTACCACGTCTGCTGAAAATCTCCGGGGCTAATAGTCATGTTTTTGATTGCAAGGACATACAAAACCATTATTGAAAACACCAGTTTCAAAACCAAATAACCTGGGGATTGTATTACCGGATTCAGTGATCGTTTTGCACTACCTTTGATATATGTTGTTGCAACCTAGAAAGTTCAAGCAGTATGTGACTCTGGATCATTTGCTTGTTGTAGTTGTTCGAACATCGGTGTCATGTAAATGAACCGAAATTAAGTTTGCTTAGTTGAAATGTTGAAATAGCTTTGTGAAAATTGTAGGAGACATACATTTTGAGTGCTTTCTTTTTTTTGTTCACTAGGTACACAGATAAGAGCGACGTCTTCAGCTTTGGTATGATTTTGGGTGTTTTACTAACGGGGAGAGACCCTACCGATCCGTTCTTTGGGGAAACAACAGAAGGTGGTAGTTTAGGGCGATGGCTTCGACATTTGCAGCAAGCAGGCGAGGCAAGGGAAGCACTAGACAAGAGTATTCTCGGGGAAGAAGTGGAGGAAGACGAGATGCTAATGGCAGTGAGAATAGCTGTTGTATGCCTATCAGATTTGCCTGAAGATAGGCCTTCAAGTGATGAACTTGTCCTCATGTTATCTCAATTGCATAGCTTTTAACCGATACTTATTTACTCAGCGCAGCAGTCTGCAAATTTTGGAAATTGAATGTCAAAATTTTATGAAATTGTGTATATATGCAGCTGTGGCCTTATTCAATTTTGATGAATGTGTATGTTTTGCCTCATTTTATACCAAGATCATACAGTTTTATGAGTCATGAAATGGATAATTTTGCAACTCAAGACCTTGCTTGCACGATGATGAAATAGCGAATCTAATCATCTGTCAACCGGGTACCACTCTTCAAACACTTTTATTCTAATGTCCCGGGTAAAAGGAAGTTATAAAAGGATAATCAAATAGACAATGAATAGAAGACTATATTTAAAAATGAATTTTTATTGTATAAGTTTATGTCACAATTCTTTTTTGATGGAGTATGAATTTCTTCCAAAATAATATTAGAATTCTGACTCATACAATTCTTTTGATGTAGAGATAATTCTTTTGTTGTAGTTGTTCACAATTCTTTGTTTATTGTATAAGTTTATTGTATAAGTTTATGTCACAATTCTGACTCATAAAAAGATCCGATTCGGCTTAGCGTATAAACTGGAAGATAATATCGGGATATATTATCAAAAGGATAGGGTAAAATGAAAGGGTAATACTGGGACACAAATGCATTATTGTGTTTTGAAGCAATGATGGGTCATAACATTTTCCTGATTTTACATTCCCTTTAACCTCTGTAAAGTCGCATGTCATTCATCTCTTTTTTAACTTTTTTATTTCTGAAAATAATTATGGGTCCTATCGGGGCAAAAAGATTAAGTGATCATTTTTTTTTAGACTCTGATGCATTTAGTTTGCTTGAATTTAGTTTTTTACACAAAAGAGAAAACCTATATCCGATTCAATGGACCGACCCAATCAATTTTACATATCCACACTTTCACAAATTTAACTAAACATGTTAAAACGAATGCTCCGGTAAAAAGTAAAAGAGTTACAATAATAGAGCTGAAGACCGCCAATAATAGTAGGCATCTCCCGACATATAACAAAGACGAGCATAAAACTCATACAACCGAGTTCGTGTGCAGTATATTTTACTGAAATTTTAAAAACTATAAAAGAAACCAAGGACTGAAATTCCAAAAGATCCGGTGAGTTAGAATTAACAGCTGCAACCACATTTTGGGAATTTTGACACTAACAAAATACTCCCATTTTCTTTAAATTAAAACAATCAAAATGGAGACATTGAAAGTTGATATTTATTATTAATAATTTAATAGTTAAAAAAGTGAAATTTTACCTATTCATAAAAAAGTTTAAAATGTGAATGTATAACTGTAAAAAGTGAGTACTTCATGTGATTGATCAATATTTTTGGAGGATAGGAAAAATGATAGATAGTGACATTAATATCAACCTCATCTCCAAATAATCCATTTTCCCCATACTAGATAAGGTTGATACTGGCTCAATTTTATCTATTATGCCGTTCAGCCTATACACTTTTTACTTTTTACTAATTCGACTCGGAGGTTTGGAAATTCTCAAAATACTAATCAACAGTACAATTCTGTTCATTAAACAAAATATCAGTAGTTCGATCCACTTTCGGAACCTATTTTTCAAACATTGTGTCTAGTTTTAGATTTTTCTATACCTTTTTATCTATTCGGTTTTGGTTGTAAAGTACAAGTTAACAATTGAATCTAAATTTTTCATTACAATTTAACTAGTTATTCAAGAGTTTCTAAAGTTGGTACCCGGAGTCAACCAGAAACAAAACCTTATCCATAAATAATAAATGGAAAAAATCTACCAGAAACCTTATCTGGTTTAGGCATTGTCCTAACATATCTACAAACAAACCCATCTCCTTTGAGTTGCAGACAGTTGAATCAAGACAAAACATCAAAGTTAGCACAATGCAGGCAGCTGTTCATCTTCCCCTGCCATTACTACCCCTTTCTTCTACTGTAATAACAACTTCAAAATCCATGGCAATGCCAAGGCCAAGGACTTCACTCACAAGATTGCAGACTCCTAGAGTTTCCCTTTTCAAAGCTAAATCAGAAGACACCTATGATGCTTCAGCTGTTGATTACAGCTCCGTGACCTCGTAAGTCTCAATTCCTGTCTTGTGTTGTTTTTAGTATATCATATCATATGTTCAAACCATTTCTTCTACCAGTCTTATATAAGTTTCAGAACTTTATTCAAATAGTCTTCTTGATGAAGGAGCAAATTCATATAGTCTACAATGATTATGCAGTGTTTTCCCGGCTGAGGCCTGCGAGACCACAGGAGGGGAAGCATGTGAAGTTGAGATGTATCCTGAAACAAAGCTCAAAACCGAGCCCAAAACCACTAAACCTACCACTACCACAGAACAGATTGACAGAGAATACTTAGAGTACAGCAGTTCCAAGACGTAATAACATCTTCAACTCTTTTTCTCATCTCAGATTAATTATTTTCTGATCATGGGAAGATTGATAATGATGTATGATTTTGTTACAGGGTGTTTCTAGAAGAGGCTTGTGACGACCTTGGCGGAGAGTTTTGTGAGCCTGAGTTTCTGAAAACCTGATCGTTAAACGAGCGGATCGATCATGTTAAGGATACCAAAACCTGGGTCATGAATCTAACTGAGATCTTGAATGATGAAATGTAAAGTTGAATCCTTGTCTTTGCTATCTAAGTAATAAAGAACATGGAGAGTTTTGTATTTTCTTTTTCTCATTATCGAAGAAAGTGGCTGTCTAGGAGCTAGTTTTACGCTGATTTAGGATCAGATATACAAGAACGGAGAAAGAAAAGATAGAGGTGGGAAATAATATTACTGCATTATGCTTTAGACTAGTCAAGTGTTGCAGATTCAGCAACTAAATACAACGAAAAGCTGAAAACCTGACTCTGGGCTAATCAAATGGCACGTGGACATATTCGGCTTGCTAAAGTCTCCAATATGGCGCCGAGACTTCTGCTAACCCACAGGCTGCCAACTGATACCAAATGGATTTATTCTCTTTAAATATTCCACCAAATCCAACTTCCTCGGAGTATAGTTGAACCTAAGCATATACTAATTATTCAATTTTGAATAACATTCCGCAAGATTCCCTTTGTGTATCACCTCAACCCTTCTAGAAGCATGAACTGTTGACCCGATAGCCCACATTGTTCATGGGGCTACTACCCTGTAGAGATGCATCATGTCTCTCTTACACATCCTAGAACTAAGATGGATCACTTTACCAAAGTGTTGATTCACCAGCTCAAGGGTGATGGATATTATACGCCGGAGAGACCATATCTCCTACAACTTGGAGTGTGGATAGAACAACCATTGGTATGTTTCATTCAACACTCTTTGTTCAAGCTTCCTCGGGATGTGAGACTAAGTTGAAGCCAAGTAATCATGGATACTAATAGGCTTTGCTTGTTTACAGAATTTCAACCATCAGAACTCTCAGTTGCATGTAGATTATAATGCTGTTAAACTAAACAATAGTTTCAACGTATATAACTATGAACACTTAAAACTCCAACTCTGAAGCCCAAAAACAACGTGGAGGAGTCAAATGGCAAATAGAATTTGGTAATTTACCTGTAAATGATAGGAACTTACAATGTACATCGGGGAGAGGTTAGTTTTAGGTGGACTGGACAAGAACCTAATATTACAATTTATTCTTATCATCCTCAATGATTCCTTCAAACACTAGATATTGAAGAGCTATGGAGTACTTAGCAGTCTTCGTCCTCTCAGAATTCTCACTTCCAGCATCGTGCTTTCTGCTTAAAACAAATGATCCCTTGCCATCGCCTTCACAAATTAAATGTATTCAATGTCAAACACCTAATGACACGTAGCAAAACCAGAACTAAGATTACTAGTTAGGCTTTGAAGCAAACCTTTAATGGTGAAAATGGATGAAACCCATCTTTTGTAGATGAAGAGCAATCTTGGGGAATCTCCATAGTGGGTATCAGAAAGCAAAAGCTTGCAGTGACTTTTCTCACTATTGACACGGCTTAAACCAAAAATTAGCAAACGCAAAATAAAGAAAAGAAACTAAGTAAGAAGCAGAAGTATAACTATGTAGGTAACTGAACTCACTTGGCGTGCATTACTGCATTGTGACAGAGAGACAGAACCCGAACCATGGCTATGTCTCTTCCGCGAGGATTCCCATATCTCTCATTACAGCTCCTTAAAGAATTTTACAAGAATAAAAATAGGTAGATGACGTGTAATGTTACGGCATATACTAAGGATGAGATGTAAAAACATACCTTTCATTGAAAAAGTCAGCGAAATCATCAATAACAACAGCAGCAGGAAATTTATCAAACAGGTGGAATGCAGCAAAGAATTTCTTGATCCCATCATCATCATCAAGATACCTGAATAAAAATAAGTAAAGGAAAGAGAAGAAAAAGGTAGTAAAATAGATGAATGAAATGAAAAGGGTGTTGTTACTTGATTTGTATGCGTTGAAGAGAATCAGAAGCGGGATGAATAGACTGAAAAAGAAAGAAAAGGAAAAATGAATGAAGAATAAAAGAGAATGGAGATGGCTGAAAAAGGTTACCTGTGAGAGAAAAGGGGGTTTGGTTTGTAGGCGGCGGCGGTTGCATATGAAGAAGACGGAGTGATTGAGATGATCGGCAATGGTGGAATTGCAGGCGAATTGGAACAGTAAAGACGTCTTCCCGCTGTAATGTAATACAGAATCTAAATTACAATTAACAATAATTACTACAACTAACTAACTAACTAACTGACCAAGAAGGCGGGCCTGAAACAAGTGTGATTGGATGGTCGTTTTGGCGGGAAAGACCGCCGCCATTAAAGAACATTTCCACCATCTTTCTTTCTTTCTGAAAACTCAATTGTCTGTCTAACTACATTCACCCATTAATAAGCCCAGCCCAGCCCTCTGCCAAAAAAAAAAAGCCCAGCCCAGCCCATCATTTATTAAGCCCACCCCATCTACTTACAATATAACCAACATGTATGTATGTATGTATGTATGTATGTACGGCCCCGTTTTTTTGAACTAAAAATATCTGAACTGAACTGAACTGATCTGAACTGAACGATGCTGAACTGAACTGAATTGAATGTTGCTGAACTGAACTGAATTTTGCTAAAACTGAAAAATAAATATTGAAACTAAATTGAATAAATAATAATATTAGTTTTTAATAATGAGATCAGAGGTGAGGATGACGATAATGATGATGAAGTTTAACAAAATGATGAGATAATGGATCATATGGGAGAAGATGATTACAATAATAGAATGAGACGATGTTATTAGTGAATTTTTGAATTTCTTTAATTGATGCTAATTTGCTCATAATACTCCACATCAATGTTACAAAAGATTTTTGAATTTCTTATTACAATACATAAGCAAAATCGGAAATTTTTGTATATTAAATTTAAATTTATGTAGTATAAATTATTAACTCAGTAAAACATTGTAACGTATATTGGTAATAATATTTACTTACATCCAGCAATTTTTGAAAAACAAATTGGATTAACTAGTCAAAATTATAATAAATATTAATATATTATATAAATAATAAATATTTATTTGTAATTTATTAATTTGAATCGAATTGAATGTTGTTGAACTGAGCTGAACTGAATATTACTAAAATGAACTAAATTAAATGCTACTGAAAATTGAACTGAATGTTTCTGAACTGAACTGAACTGAATGTTGCTAAACTGAACTGAACTGAATGTTGCTGAACTGAACTTAAAATAAATTCTAATAAGTCCAAAATAACAGGTCCTATATATGTTTTATCCAACATGTTTCTAAACAAACAAATGTTTATGCTGTGGAAATCATTATCGTCTACTCTTCACTTCATCATCACATCACACCACACCACCCACCCTACCTCTTTTCTTTTTCTTTATTTCTATTCTTTATACTCTGCGAGTGTGTGTGTGCTACATTTTCTCTTTTTCCCATCATTTCTCCTATTCTACTTATCAATATCTTTTTAATCTTATCTCATCAATTCATTTCTCACATTCATACAACTACTAAATCATTTCTGCTTTTCTCCTAATCATCATCACATAACCTTACCTAATTATATTATGCCTCAAATCTCTCTTAATTTTCACCTCTAATTTTTAACATTTCTGTTGAATATTCTAAGAGTTATATAATTGTAAGCACCGTATTGCGTTTATACATGTAAAATTGCTCTATTTCTTACAGTGGCATTGTGTATAAATTATAACACATATATCAATTTCGTAATCCTAACAGTTACGAGTAATGATTATATTGAAAACAAAACGGGTGTGTGTTTCATCTCACATATCACTTAGTAGAAGATGTAACTAATTAACTAGATTTCATTATTTTCTTGGAGAAAAAATAAATAAGAAAGTAAAGTTGGCAATATCATATTAAAAAGGAAGTTAGCTTTTTCAAATGGAAAGCATGAAAAACACAAAGGAAATAAAAAAGTGAAACTTTGCTTACATTACAAGACAAATATAAAAGCTTGCAAAATACTATGCTGGTAATTATTTTCTTTTAATTCCCTACACATTTACAAACCATTTCTATGTTACCTTATCTTCTTTTCACTGTTTGTTTGGTCTTCATACATATTAATATATTTTTTTTATTAATTTGTGAAAATTATTTAATTACCTGCAAATACAAGTACATAAATTCCAAGGTAATCATGGTTTTAGAATGGACTAAGGATATGGAATAATATTAATGGGAAAGAATTTCAAAGTAAGTCTCCAATTAGTTAGGTCCAAACATACAATTAGGATTATTTGTAATTCACATAATTAGTTACAGTTTTTGATAACCCATAATTTGTTACAGTTTTTGATAATCCATAATTTTTTCAATCTCCCCTTTCAATTGTTTCACGCTCTAAATGATTTGGAGTACAATGGGCGTGCACATCGCTTAACAACTATGTAATATATATGACTCTTGTACATGTAACGTATATTTTGGAATACAGAAACGAACGGACATTAACATTATTCCAAAGAATATGGTATATGCCCCAAAATATACATTTAAGTTTTACCCTTTCCTGGTAAAGGCACAGTAGCTGAGTGATGAGAGGTGGAGGGCAATATATGTGGTGCTGCTGCCTGTGACTGTTTAGTCAGCAAATCACAAGAGGTATCTTTGCTGTTTTGCATACACAGACTGAAAGACTCAATATTCTTGAGTTTCAAGTTTTTATTAATTTATTATTCTTACACAAATCAAAAGAAAGGCTTTTTGAAGACAGGTCAAACAAAGCAAATCAACCAAAAAGATTCTTCTGCATTTCATGTACAATTCTTGATTTTGACAACCTCCAACTCCTAATTTATCATTGCATTCCACCATCCATGTTTCTCTTAAAAAAATGGATGGAATTTGAAGGGAACAAAACAAACCAGCTAGTAACATTTTAGACATATTATTACATAAATTACTTTTTTTATTTGTAAAAGGAATATCCATATAGTTGTAAAATGTAATTAAAATTATTATGTTTATAAGAACCAAGAAAATGTTAATTAACTAAGTAAAATCAATTAAAAAAACAAAGCATACACCTTAACCAAAAAAATTGGATAAATAATACAGACACTAAAATATGGTTTTTGTCCTGTTAGAAGCACAATCTTTCTGTACAAGGTTAAGGATTACCTTAATGCATTAATATACTCTTTTTCTTTATGGGGAAACCAAAAAAGAGTGCTATTAAGAATAATAGTATAAATTACATTGTTATCATAAACAATAATTCTGTCTCTCATCTTTTCTTTTTCTTTTTCGAAATAATTTTCTTTGAATTGTGAATAATGAAGGATAATGTTGTTTATAAAGACAAATTCGTTATGTATCATCCCTCTAAAAATTCACTCTATGTTTATTTTTCCCTTTTTAGTATGATGAGGTCCCCTCCCAACTTGATTGCCATCCCAAAAAATATTGATTTCGGGAAGAATTTGGTTAAGTCATAAATGAGTGATACATATATGTCATCGTCTAATATAATGATATGCCTAATTTTGACATCTAATGACATTATTCTAACATAGTTATTATAAACTGATGTAACTTATTCAACCACAATCTATGAAATATTTGTTTCCATAGTGGTTTTGTACATGTTGTGACCATGCAAGTGAAAGTATTAGACACGAATAAAACTTTAAAGGGACCTGTTTAAGGAATATCTCTTAAAAAAGTAAGAGATAATATAATAACTCCGAGAGTAAATAGTATAAGGATGAAAGGTTTAAGCAAGCAATTTGTAAGGGATAACAACAAGAGGACAAATAAACTTAATCTTACATTGTACTCATAAAGAACATACGTATGCTAGTAAGCCTCTGTTTTTTATGTCTAAATTAAACTAAATGAAATTGACCGAACTTTGTTAAAGCTAACTTTTTTTTTATCCGGTTTCTGAATTCACACTGGGCCGACTAATTTGGATTCGAAGCGAATCCAAAGATTATGATATTTAAACTCCTCCCAGTCGCGTTGTGGGGGATCAATCTGCAGTCCCTACTAAGCACAGTCTCATACTATCACTGCGCTAACCAACGATTGGTGTTGAACCTAACTAAATTTAAATAAAAAGAGAAAGAGGCCTAAGTCATCTTTGTATTACATGTAGATACGTGTAGAAGTCGTCAAAATATACAAGTTAGATTTGGATAGAAATGGATAATATCTAGACATGTTTCAAAAACATAAGTCACTACAAACAAGATATGTACCAAAACCAACATGTAATAGTTTTTAACAGAACATAGAGAGAGACGTATCAATGAGGTTGTCAATTTCAGCATTCATCTTCAAAATGGTTCTCTCTTTTAGCAAAAGACAAGGAAAAAGTAATACATACTCCCACATTCTTTTAAATATATTATTTCTGTAAGCACGCACACTTGTGTTCTGCACAATGTAAGTAAGCTTCAACTGTTTGAACAGGAATATATTTTGGCTTTTATCCTAAAGCTACAAAACAAAACACAATAGAATAGAATAGAGCTGTCTGTGCTGTAATCTCCCATTCCTCCATTTCATTTCAGACTATTTTTCAGTACTTAAAAAGCACATTCTTCTTTTCCAATTTTCACTTACCCCCATTACATTACATGTCATCAACACACACCTCTCAAGTCAGCAACCCCATTTCTCTTGCTGATTTCAAAAAAAGAAACCAACTTTAAAATAATATATCCCCAAAAGAACAAAAGCACAATTTTTTTAAAAAAAATCCATCTTCTCTCCTGTGTTTTTTAGTCTTTATATAATGCCTCCCCACTTATCACACACCTTACCTGCTTCTTTCTCTCTTTTTCACTGTGATGGCATTTGCTTTAGTTTTGCTCTTGCTATTCTTTTCTATAAGGGTAGACTGTAACCCTTATCTGTTTGATAAAATTGTTCAGTTACCAGGTCAACCTCCAGTTTTATTTCAGCAGTTTTCTGGGTATGTGAATGTTGATGAGAAAAACCAAAGGGCTTTGTTTTATTACTTTGCTGAGGCTGAAATTGATCCTGCTTCTAAACCTCTTGTTCTCTGGTTAAATGGAGGTAAATGGTTTCATTTTTTTGAAGAAAAGATTGTTTTTTTACTTTTAAATATTCTTAAAGCTCTAGCTGATATGTCTTTATTTTAATCTTTGACATGATTATTTGTGTGTGATGAGTTGAGTTGTTTTCAGGACCTGGTTGTTCTTCTCTGGGAGTGGGAGCATTTTCAGAAAATGGACCATTTAGACCAAGTGGGGAATTTCTTGTTAAGAATGAGTATAGCTGGAATAAAGGTGATTAATATATGCAGATTAAAGCATGTTTTCTTTTTGACTTATATTCACTAAAATGGTTCAGTTCATCAAATTCAGCAAAATTCATTAAGCATTCCGCCCGATAATTCAGTTCAGTTCATTTGGGTTCCAGTTCAATTTTTTTTAGCCAAAATAAACATGTCCTAAGTCTTTGTTATTTTGACTGTTTGAGAAAGTAGTGATATTTGTTCATTATATTTGCAGAAGCTAATATGTTGTATTTGGAATCACCAATTGGAGTTGGATTCTCTTACTCTTCAGATTCAAATTCTTATGACTCTGTTAGTGACAAGACCACTGGTATATTCATATTCTTCAAACCCCATTTCAATTTTAATTTGATAGCATTCTGTTATCTTGCTGGAGAAGATTCAAAGTCAACTTCTTTTTCCTTTTCTCTTTTTCCTTTTTAAACAATTCATGTTTTGTCCTTCCATCTTTATGCACAAAGGCTTCAAAAAAATATTTCATAATGTTGTGTCACTCAGTCAGTGTTTCTTGTATTTTTATTATTTTTATATTTTTTGGCTTAATATATATACAATAAAAGCAGATTCCCCCTCCTAGACTTTGAAAATGACCAAGTAGCTCTTTAAGCTTTAAATTTGCTTAAAGTACTCTATATATCCCCTGAATTTAGTGTGCACTTCAGCTTGTGCAAATCTCTGCCTTCTCTAACACTTGGGAGTTGAACCTGGGAGATTAATCACGTCATCTGAGCAATTTCAAGAGGTTAAAAAGTCCTTTTGAATATTGGAAGGTCTCTATATCGAGTGTGGGGGACTTGTTTAAATGACCGATAAACTCTTTAAACTTGCTTAAACTAAACTATTAACCCTTGAACTTGCTTATGGCCACGCACCTTTAATTTTGTCAAAATCTCTACTAGACCTGCCACGCGATATTTCGAGAATCTTTTCAAGTGGTTAGTCAGTCGTTTTCAAAGTTGGAGGAGTACTAGTTTTATATTTTACAGATGTGCCATTAGTGTGATTAATCTTTGATGTTCTATATTTCACATGATAAAAGATTCACCTTTTGGAGTTTGGACATATATGCATGTGATTTGAACCTAGTTTTTTTTTTTTTTTTGTCTTCGCTATCTCTAGCTTGGGACAACCTGGTTTTCTTGCAAAAATGGTTTGACAGATTCCCACAATACAGAAACAGAAGCTTGTTCATCACAGGAGAAAGCTATGCTGGTATTGCTCACTAAAACCGCAATATTTTCCCTTTTATAAACAGATTTGTGAACATTCATTCATTATGCTACCGTTAATGAGTAGGTCACTATGTACCCCAACTAGCAGAACTCATGCTTGAATTCAACAAGAAGCAGAGGTTGTTTAACTTGAAAGGAATTGCTGTAAGTAGTTTTTAAAAGCCCCTGAATTGCTATAGGTCACTATGTACCTCAACTTTGGCATTATTGACAATGATAGCCTCTGAATTTTCAAAGCCGGACACATTGAACTTTGACATATGTAAACATAAAAGTCCGAATGACCGTTGGCTATCATACAAGTAAAATAGACCAATGAGCCCTTAACTTTTGAGTTATTACTATGATGATGGCCCCTGAATAGAGGAATGTGATTTAAGGACAATTCATGTGTGTGGTCAACCGGTACTTACACTGGTCATTTACGTACCGTCATTTGGACTTCTGTGTTACCATATATCAAAGTTCAAAGACGTTGCGTAAAAGACTAAAAGAGAGGTTTGTTTTTGTGCTCCATTGTGCAGCTAGGCAATCCAGTTTTGGAGTTTGCTACAGACTTCAACTCAAGGGCTGAGTTTTTCTGGTCTCATGGATTGATATCAGATACAACCTATGGAATGTTCACTTCAGTCTGTAACTATTCGCGTTACGTGAGTGAATACTATAGAGGTTCAGTTTCTCCTTCATGCTCAAGGGTGATGGATCAAGTAACCAGAGAAACTAGCAAGTTTGTAGACAAATATGATGTTACTCTTGATGTTTGCATATCATCTGTGTTCTCTCAGTCTAAAGTCCTTAGTCCTCAGGTCAGTCGAAGTCCATAATTCGATATTACTTAGTTACATCCTTCACTAATGTTTGAATCCCCACCCCTTTTGTCAGCAGCAAGTTGGTGACCAAATAGATGTATGCGTGGAGGATGAAACAGTAAACTACCTCAACAGATTAGACGTGCAGATGGCTCTCCACGCGCACCTCGTTGGTGTTCGACAGTGGGACGTTTGCAGCAAGTAAATTCCCTCTCCTTAACTCTATTGCTAATATTACAGTATTATCAGTGAAACAAGAACTGAGTTCATCAATTTTTTGTTGCCGTGTTCATAAAGTGTTTTAGACTATGAACTGCTTGACTTGGAGATACCAACAATACCTATAGTGGCCAGAATCATCAAGGCAGGAATCCCAGTCTTGATCTATAGGTCTGTATTTATATATGCATAATCTCATTAATTTAATATAAGGTTTGTTGATGATGTTGATAATTTGGTAACGGTTGCTGAAATACAGCGGAGACCAAGATTCGGTGATCCCCTTGACTGGAAGTCGAAAGTTAGTTCACAGATTGGCGGAGGTATTGGGACTCAAAACCTCCGTGCCGTACAGAGTCTGGTTTGGGGGGCAGCAGGTAAGTCATATCCAAGATCATGAAAACTTAGGGTAAATTATTTATGCGGTCCCTAAATAATAGGTCTACTATCCTTTTATCCCCAAAGCTCAGGACCATGAATGCATTTTATCTTGAAAACTTAAAGAAACTTGATTATAGGACTATGAAGTATTGACTGGAAATTTTTTGATTCATTTTCACCATTCAGGTTGGAGGATGGACTCAAGTATATGGTAATATTCTATCTTTCGCCACCATTAGAGGAGCTTCTCATGAAGCTCCGTTTTCTCAACCAGAGAGATCACTGGTGCTGTTTAAGGCATTCTTGTACGGCCGGCCATTGCCAGCAGCGTTCTGATTCATCAGCTTATTACTTCCTTCACATTTAACTGTAAGTAAAACCGGGTTCCTGTTCGGAAAAGTTTGTTCTTTAATGGGAAATAGTGGGTTTGTTTGTTGTTTAGTCCAAGCTTTGTAATGTAGAAATTTTTTTGTAAAGATTTTCATTTGAGTAAAAAAGAATGTGTTCTATTGTGAAGTTTGGATTCTTTTCCTCTGTATCTAGTAAGAAAGAGATTAAAAAACATAAGCAAATATCTCACTCCAACGATGTACAAAATAAAGGATGTCTCACATATCTAAAGAACTATGTAGCTCTCTAACTAAACAATGTGGGATATCTAACGCAATCCTTAGAAGCAAATGCTCATGGGCAATCCAACATATTGGATATGAATCTCCTATACCGTGTAAACAAAAATCTAATCTATCTCACTCATAAGGTACCTTAAAGGACGAAGATTGCTATACATGTAAGGAGCTATGTAGCTCCCAGATTAAGGGATGTCATGTGGAATACGTATAATTTCTATAATAAAAAAAAAAAAGTCCACAGCAGTTAATAAGATGTGCAAATTTTATTGCACTAGGAAAAAAGATGACAGTC
This sequence comes from Euphorbia peplus, assembly GCA_028411795.1. Taxonomy (NCBI): domain Eukaryota; kingdom Viridiplantae; phylum Streptophyta; class Magnoliopsida; order Malpighiales; family Euphorbiaceae; genus Euphorbia; species Euphorbia peplus. Next base: position 238,659 of record CP110840.1, read on the forward strand.
AGGGAAATCCTAAAGAAGCAGTGGAATTTTTACAGCCAAGAAAAACAGAAGTTGGGGCATTGACCTCCATTCTCAAACAATTAAACTTCAAAGCTAATATGGGTTTTGATAACATCACAGATGTAATCAAGTTGTCATCATTATCTTCGATTCCCCTAATTGCAGAATCTTCTGTACTTCTGTATTCTTCTGTTTCTTGCAATGGCCCGGTTATTTTTGCTGTGTGCACGGCTTGCACCCTACCGCAAAATTTCATTCAATTATCAAACCATAACTAGTATTTAATAGAAAATCATTTAGATATGAAGTTTCATTAGATGCTGATTAAGCAAATCTTTCACGAAGCCATTGTTCGCACACAAAATACAAGAAAATCTAATTACTTTTTTTACGGGCTTTGCACAATGCAATTTTAAGATCAGAAATGCGAAAAAGTGGTTACCTGCACTCTATATTGCATGTATACTTGAGAAGATTGGAGTTGTGTTTCGTCCGGCCACTGAATTTTGACATTGTATATAAGCAAAGTAGGCATAAACAGGTGAAAATTTAACTGGTAACTTGAGTAAAATATACCTGAAACTCGGTAGAGACATTTTGATTTCTGGTCCCAACCATCCAGGAGCGGATGCAAGACTAATACTGCACGTGTTTGATGTGCTTAAACCACTTATTTCTGTCACTTGTACATCCATGCCACCTTCCTCCACTCTAGCATACGTCTTACTGAAACCAAGCTTGTCCAGGAATTGAATGCATTTACTCTTTTTCCTCGGAACTGCTGATATTCTCTGTTCTTGAACAACACATATATCACAAAACAAGTTAGAGTGCGACTTAGCTAGAAAAAATACACATTACATAGTTAATGAAGTATCAAGCATATATAATTATATATATAGCCGAAGGCAGGGGCACCTTGGTAACAACTCCAAGGTGGAGAGGGTGGATCTGCCCTGCCTTAGCCATGCAATTTCATCTGTCGCGATGTATTTGCACTGCCAATAGAGGACATTGTTTTTTTTTCCAGGCAGGCATGGGGATGCTGCTACATCCTGGGCTGCTGGGAACCATCCTTCCCATTGGCCCCTCTGCCTGGACGATTTGTTGGGGATGCTGCAATTTCTCCCAACAAAAGAAGAATAAAAGAAGGAAGTTGAGCAAAAAACAATTGCAACCAGCCAAAATACCGTTTTGGCCTAGGCTGAGCAAAGAATAATTTAAGCCGAACCCATAGGGCTTAAGCTTATTTTGCACTCCAACAGGCTAGCTACGGCTGGCTCCACCACTGTATATAGAATAAGTTTAATAAAACCGATGGAATGTGAAAACCTTCTGCCTGGTCAGAATTAATGGGTAAAGAATTGAAAATGGAAGTGTTAAGTAAGCTTCACAAAACGAAAATCACCTTAGAAAACTTGGCTGCATAACTTGGAAGCCCTACTTCCTGCAAATGAATAGTGAAAGACATAATATTAGAAAGCTTCAACGTAGCCAATCAGGCTACTTATTCAAACACAATCCGCCTGTAAACAAGAACAACATTAATAAAGAAAGACGCCTTATTCCTGACCGGAAGGTTAATGTTCACATGTGTTCCTGTTCATTGGATATGTGTTCCTCTGTACATAAGCAATTTTCATAAGGGTTTATAATTTTATGCATTCTGTTTTTCTTCTATTTTGTAACTTCAGTTACCAAAAATATTTGAATGACAAGATAGTAGAAGTAATTCGGTGCCTTGTTACTTCTTTTGCAGCTCTTTGTCGTAGGTTAATAGACAGTAAGAGTTCCCTTAGGATTGAAAACAGCAAGAACGAACCGTAGATGACATATGAAATGAAAGTTGTACCTTTCTTCCATGATCACAAGCTTCATCACTGCTTACGAGCACCCTGGCTGCCCATCTGTTCAGAAAAACCATAGAAGTTACTAAAAGTTCAAAAGTTTCAAACTATAGTTTGCAAACAGTAGAGTTACTAAACCACTAAAATTGTTAACTGTGTGCTTCAAGATATACCAAAAAACAGGCAACCAAAATGTTCTCTTTTCCCTAACAAAGCCCTGAGCAAATGACAAGCAACTCTTCTGTCACTACCGGCCAAAGAGTATTCCAAGCAAATATTGGTGTTTTTACTATGAAGTTAAAAATTTACATAACAATCGGGTTGTTGCTATTGCCACTTGCAGACAAGGAATTCCAAGCCAATTATATCCTTTCTATTAACTTCAATAAAAGTTCGGTTGTCGCTGTAAATCATGTTATTGTGCGTGAGAGTCCAAAACACTTATGGATATACCCAAAAAACAGATGCTTTCTTTTGTCCTAAAATAGTTTTGTGTATATTGACAAGTGGCTGTTAAGAAAAGGATTCCAAGCCCATCATGGCTTTTGGATTATAAAGTTAATAACTTTAATCACAACAGGTCATTGGACACCATCAGAGCTGTGAGTGCTTTTGAATAGAGGTAGCAATTGTTGCCATGATAACATGATTTACAGCAATTTACACAATCTGGCTGATTCAATTATGATTTTTTGTGCTTTTTATGTCGTATATAAATACGTGATATAAAAATTATATAACACGATTATGATACAATTATCTGTTTTGATATCTCAGAAAGAGTTAACATACGCGCAAGAAGTTGGAGGGTTCCACACAATTCCTGCAATCACCACCAGCTGTGAATAAAATAAGTGTTATTATTGTAGATGCTAAAGAAAACAAATAGAATATTTAAGGCCTAATTGCATTATAAACCAATTAAAGGCGGCCACAACAAAAATTTCCAAACTAACTTGTTAACTTTTTAAATCTAGTTAAAGTGAAGTATTCAATCAAACTTACTTAAAATGATTTATTTTTTTCATAAACCGACTTATAATGATCTATTAACCCTGAAGTTACTTAAAGGTACAATCCAAACTTCTCTTTGTTCTTGAAAGAGTTGATCGATCATTTTCAAAGTTGGAAGGGTAATTAGACTTTTTCTAAACAAATTAGGAAGATACAAATGTCATTAGGTGCATAGTCTAACTTCTTTCAACTAATATCTAATTCCATTTATTTTCATATTAATCCCACAATTGAAACAGCAAAAAGTCTAAAAGAAGTAATAAAACAACCTCATCAAATGTCCCAGCTGGACTATCTTCATAGTTGGCAAGAAAAAAGCCACCAAGAGTGTAGCTATGAACACAAAAAAAAAAAAAAAATTAAAATTTTCTTCAATTTGACATCTTTGAAGAAATTCAAATCACTACAACAATGGAAATGATGCATACCCAAAAGCTTCAACTAGTTTCAACTCTTTAGGAATGAATGCTTTAGCTGTTTCTGATTTGACAAGATGAAGCTGGTACAAGGCACTGAAATGAGTCACCACACCATATTCTTCTTTTCAATTTTCTTTCTCAACAATAGATACAAAAATAGAAAGTATGGATCAATTAGTAGTAGAAAATTCATACCTGCCTTTAAATATCCAAGGTGGTTTGCCATAGCCTGAAGAAGAAGAACATTTTGTCTCAGGAACTTCCATGAATTCAGATAGACCAAAATTTGCCAAAAGCAAGTGGAAATGAGCTACTTCCTTTCTTTCACTTAGCTGCATAGAAATTCAATATTCCATTATCAGATCTGCATTAATTCTGCATTGGCCTGATGATGAAAGTCAAACTAATGAAAACATCAACAAAGCAGATAACTTTATTATCATTCCTCACACCCAACTTAAAGAAACTTAATAAAAACACAAATTTGATGTAACCCATTTAAGAAAATGCTTTTTTGAGAAACCCATTTAAGAAAAAAGCTTATTGGACAAAACCCATTTAAGAAAAAGCTTAGTGGATAAAACCCAATTAAGGAAAAAGCTTAAGCATATGATTAGAACAAGTAAACATGAAACAGAAACAGGAAGAGACAATTAGAAGCAAAACCCACAAGGAGTTGAAGAAGATGAAGAATAAAAAAGAGTGAGAAGAGAAAGAGAGCCTTAAAGAGGTGGAGGGTAGAAATGAAGAAAAGTGAGAAAAGATGCAGAATTTAGGGGGAAAGAGAGAGAAGATAGCAAATGAGGAGAAAGAGAAGTGGATAGGCTTTTATGATTATGTGTCCATTCATTCATTTCATTTCATTGCATCAAACATTTGGCGCCAATTAAATGTGATTAGTTAATTATTCTGCTGATGATGATATGCTCAGGTCACCCATCCCTTCACCTCCTTACATACGGACACCTTGCTTCCCTACTATACTATACTATTCTACTACCACCGCTTTCTACCCTGCTGCTGACGTTAACACACTGCCTTTTCATTTTTCTAGTGACAGGCTATTTCCAGCCATACTTTTACCATACTTGACATAGTAAAAGTCTATAATACTCCTACTCATATTTATCAAACCCAAACTAAACCAAACCATCTTCCACCCAAAGTTTGTTTAACCCAACCATAACAAACTATCCGGCGAGCAAGAGTCTCCGGCGACCACCAACAATTCCGGCAGAAAACATTCTCCGGCGAGTACATTTACGGAGCTCAAATCATGTCGGGAAGTAACTCATAAATATTGAGTTTCACCAAATGGAGGGACTCATGAATATTGAGTCCGACCACATGGTGGGACTCAATAATCATGAGTCCGACCACATGGTGGGACTCAATAATCATGAGTCCGACCACATGGTGAGACTCAATATTCATGAGTCCCTCCATTTATTTTCTGTGTAATTTCTAGTTTCACGTTCGGAGTACTATTTAATTAATTTGCTAATTTGATTTCAATTTCGTTATGTAATATTCATTGTTAATGTATGGTTTAATCTAATTTGATTTAATTTTAATGTTAAAGGGTCAGGATTAGGATTAGGGTTAAGATTAGGATTATAGTTTTTTTTTTTTTTTATTGTGGAAACTCACACGGTTTCCGCCCCACCATGTGGTGGGGCGTGAACCATGTGAGTTTTGTTTTTTTTTTTCCAAATTTTTTTTAAAAAGGGTATAACCGTCTTTTACTACGTCAATATTAGTAATCCATGGCTGGAAATAGTAACCCCTTTTTTCTATTATCTCAGATTCCCTCATCATCCTGAATTGCAAGGAACTAAATTCTAAAATCTAAGTTTAAATTATCATTATCAGTTATTTTTTAGATTTAAGTTTACTCTTATTAATAAATAATTTAATTTCATAACAAACTTTTATCTGAATTGACACGAGAGTGAATAAATCTATTTTAGTTAATTATTTGTAATAGAAAGAAATCAGCTTTCAGTGATACTATAAACTTGATACATTTGTTATTTGAAAAGTTTGAAATTCGAGTCTACTTTATCATCATAAAAGTATTTTATTTTTACAACAACCGTATATATAATTGGTTGATACAGAGAAGGAACTTCATTTTTATAATTCCATAATAAGTCTAGAGATGATTGCAGGCAGAAAATTTGGCTTTTGTTTTTTTAACATAAGCAAACAGATAGAATATTTTGTTTTTTGTACATTTGCATACATACATGTATGTATCTTGGATCTATTATAATAATAATAATAATAATAATAATATGGCAGGAGCATTGTACTGATGTTATCTAAAATTAACCCAAAAACTATCCCAACTTGCTATTATTAGATTTTTAGATACTAGACTTAATACATTCATAATTTCTGAATTTGTCCATTCTTTTCACTTAATTCCCTCAACTTAAGAAACAACTTATTAGTCATTTAAATTTGTAATATTTTTTCACTTAGTTCTTCAACTTGTAATCTCTTTTTACTTGGCCTCTTCAACTTGTCAATTGTGACATATTTGCCTTTTTATGATGATGTGTCATGAATTTTTAAACCACTTATATTATGTCACGTCAGCGCAAATGGGCAAAATAGGTCATATTTGACAAGTTGAAGAGGTCAAATGAACAAAATTACAAGTTCATGTAACTAATAAGTTGTCATCTAAATTGAGATGATAAAGTAGAAAAATGAACAAATTTAAGAAACCGACAAGTATTAAGTCTAGATTCTACTATTTATTTCATTAAAAATTTAGATGATCTAAAAATAAACAATGATGTAGATATTTTTATCCTATACAACAATGGTGGATTGAAGGTATAAATTAATATATTAGAATAAAGGACCTGACGATATTATTATTTATTAAAATGTATAATATTACTTTACCAACTTTGGCTATGGGATTAGTTATATTTAATTATTGTTTTTTATAGATAGTTAGGAATATACAATAATAAAAAGAAAAAGATTAGATCTTTGTAGACGCATTTCCAAAACGTTGGTAGATTATCAAGAAATTATTTAAATAAGGCAAATTAAAGATTGTTATGTTTGTTGATCTACAGCTACCACCAACTACAGAAATTAATTAAACTAAAACATAACTTCTGAACACTTGCTGTCCCATGCATGCACAATCATTTGTGATTAAGTATTAATTATGGGATTTCATCATTCCTTAGGATTTTTCTAGATCCTTTTCTTGTATCTTCTGACATGGTGGGATTCTTACTTTTCTTTAAGCATGCACCTAGCTAGTTTTAGTTCAGATTTCTTGTCTGATTTTCTCTTCTTTTTTTCCAAAATATTGTGAAAAACGATTGATAAAGTATCTAGGACAACGTCACTATCCACGCTACAGATATAGAAATTCACTATCAGACAGTGGCGGAACTAGAAACTTAATTCAGTCGGGGCTCAAAAATTGACCAACAAAATTTTTTTTATCATGTAAATGAGAAATATAATTGTATCCAAAATTATACAACCAATATACTGCACAAAGAGATAAGGGTGCCAGTAACTACATAGGATAATTGATGGAAAAGAAAAATTATTCATACAAAATCAATCGGTAATATTTTTTTCAAATTTTGTGAAAAGGCTTCAATAAAACAAATAAACTATATACTTAAATGGGCTTTAATATTCTTTAAAATAAACTATAAGGAAGTCCAACAAATTGGGCTAAAATAAGAAGTCCAGCAAACTATATGCATAAGCAAATGACGTTGTTTCACTTTCTTAAAGAAACGGCGTCGTTTCACGATTTTGAAAACAATTTAAAAGATGACAAACACGTCCCTTTAGCATCTTCAACCTTGGAAACGGAGGCAAAACCAGAGGAGGGGCTAGGGTTCCGCCATGGATGTTCTTGGCTGGAAAAAAAAAAATTCCAGCAATTTTCCGGCGGCCAGCCGGGGCCTGAGCCTCGGCTGGCCCCCCTAGTTCCGCCCCTGCTATCAGAAGATGTTATGATGCTCTCTAGTTATTAATGGGTGTTTATCTCAAATTTATGGGTGAAATTCTTTTTTCGACTTAAATTCAGTTCAGTAATTTCACTTCAATAAATGCACTTTAATTCAATATTTACTCTACACAATTTTTCAACGACTAATGAATGTTCAAGCCTCTTGTTCTTCTTGGTCCATCATTAAGTGTTTGTGTGTTCTTATAGTTAGAACTTTGTATTGTCTCGTATATGATCTTTAATGATAAAATAGAGAGAAGGGATGAGTGTAGTAATAAAAATCACGTTCTATTTCAATTTTGGAGAAAAGTTTATTGATGAATCATGTCCGTTAGATATCACAAATGAAAAATATAATCCATATCACTTCATTAAAAAGGGTAAATCAAAACGATAACAAAACTTATCATGTTTTATAGTTTAGCCGTTATTTAGAAACCGAGTTTTTTTGGCAAATTTAAGTTTATTGACTTGCTAGAAAAATGAAATTGGATGATTTTTTTTCCTAAAAAGCCTTGACAAAACTTAAAATTAAAGTTTGCAATAAACAACCCATGTGGTGCTATGATGGTAAATACTCTAACTCACTTAACTAAAAATTCAGAGTTCGATCATCACCTTGGTGAATGGAAAGAATTTCCGTGGTCTTGTGTCTCATCCAATAAGATGCAAACCATATGCGAAAGGGATAGTCACTGCAGTTGCGCGGTGGATACCTTAAAGCATCTCTAGTGGTTTGGAAAAGGACCAACTAGTAAATTGTAAAATATGCTAAATGACCAATCCACCACTAGGAGAAAATAAAAAACAACCAACCCAAATGAATTAGTGTCTCATTTGGGTGGGTGTTTTTGTGGGCCACTCACACTTACGTTAATTATTATAATATTTGTTTTTAAAAAAAAAACTAATATAATAAAAGGTTTTGTATAAGACTGATGGATATAAATTAATATAATAAAATTTTGTGTGATATGTGGGTCCATTAAATTAGTGAACCACCACACTGAATTTTTGTTTGGTAAAAATGATATGAGAAAAGAGTGGTTTTGAATGGTAAATTTTGATGATGTGGCAGGGTAAATTGGTTAAGAGACCAATCCACCACTAGAGTTGCTCTTACGGGAAAAATAAAAGAACCCTGGCTAAATGTGTAAACTTTCAACATCTTTATGTTTGATTTTACAATGGAAGGATCACAAACAAAGTAAACCGAAAATGAAGGGTCTGTAAATGTAATTTATCCAGCAAAATAATGGTTCACAGCAAAGATGTACGAAAATGGAAAAAAATAAGCAGAGCATGTAGGCACCAAGAAAAGCATGTTGTCTTTGTCTTATTTCGAGCAGTTAATTAAGGCATGTAAAATGACCAAACCAATGTGTCCTTGCCATGGTGGTTAAGGGCAAACCCAAAAACATTACAGGGTTTTTAAGCAAAGAATCAATGGTGGAAGTAGCAAGAAACAAACAAGGCTCCAAAGGGTCTTCTTGGTACACAGCAAAAATCCTTCAAAGGGAAGGAAATAGGAACTTGTTGGTTGAGTATCAAACTTTATTTTCTGTGAATCAGAAATTGACCGAAAATGTTGACATTTCCTCCATTAGGCCTCTTCCTCCGCCGTCTGCGGCTGATCAGAGTTACGAGGCGGGCGATGTTGTGGATGCCTTCCACTGTGGAGGGTGGTGGAAGGGGGTGGTGGGGAAAGTTGAAGTCTTGGAGGATGGAAGTAGAAGGTACAATGTGGTGTTGGAGAACTCATCTCAGGAGGAGTTGGAGTTTTTTAGGTCGGATAGTTTGAGGTTTCATTTGGTCTGTAATGGTGGCAGATGGGTTCTATCCTCTAAACTCAAGGTAAAATGTTGCTCTATTTTTTATTTTATTTTGGTTATGGTAAAAATTTGAGCTTTATGGTTCTTTTTGATGGTTAATGTTAGCACACCGGAATCATTTTGGGACAAAAGCTTTGTTGTTGTTTGGTTGTGATAATTTGAGCTTTATGGTTCTTTTTTATGGTTAATGTTAGTTGGCTCCAAATCATTTCGGGACTAAGGCTTTGTTGTTCTTTGGTTATGATGAAATTTTGTTCAGGATTTTGTGGAATTAACATTCAAAATGTTCCTTTTATAGAGGTCAATAGATCACTTTAAGCAAGTTTAGGGTTCGATATGTCATTTTAAGCAAGTTTGAGAGGTAATAATGGATTGGTCTAAGCAATTTTAGGGGATCAATATGTCAGTTTAAGCATGTTTAAGAGGTCGATAGTTCACTTTAAGCAATTTCAAAAGTTCGGTGACTAGATCGGTATTTTGGGTCTAGTTTGGGGTACTTAGGCCCTCTATTAAACTTTCTTCTTGTATGAACAACTAATTAATATGATAGAAAGTATTTTCCTTTATGCTCTGAACTCAGGATTAGGATGCATGTTATGCAATTAGTGTGCTCTTTTTCGTGTTTTCTGTGATATGGGTATTAGTTTTCATACAGTTTCTTGATACTGTTACTCGAAATATTGTGCTTCTGCTTTGTTTCAGGAATTACCGAACACAACACAGTGTGAAGAACAATCAGAACATGCTGATAACATTGCTGAAAATGCTGAGGTAGTTGTTTCTGTTATGAGTTCAACCTCCTTACGGGATCAAACTGAAGAGGCATCTTCGTGCAAGATGAGTTATGCCATTGCAATCAATCGCGCCCATGACAAATCTTCTGTTGAGAAGTCGAGAAAGTATCCGCTAAATAAAGATTGTGCAGGTGAGCAACACAATGTTTCTAAAGACACTACAAGCGAAATGGGATTCGAAGGTTTTGCAAGTAAAAAAGAGCTTGAATTTTCCAAAGGTATTGAGGTATCACCTCAAGCATTCCTGATTACTAAAGGTTGTGCAGGTGAACATCATAATGTTTTTGAAGGCTCAGCAACTGATACGAAATCCAAAGTTTGTGCAAGTAAAATGTCTGAATTTTCTAGGAAACGTGACATGGAGGATATCGAAGGTACGAGGACTTAAACTTCAGTTTGGATGCCTTTCTTTGACATCATAAAGCTGTGTTTCATTGTTATCGAATTCAAGTTAGGTCTTGTTATATGGTTCCCAAATAAGGGTTTTTGTTGTATCGTTTGGTCAAATATTCTACCGAATGGCATAGTTCATAAAGAAAACATTAGACCATGTTGTAATGCATTGAATGTTGATCAAGCTCTATCAATACGCTTCGTCGGAAGTACATAATCTGTCATTATTATAGATGATTAATGGGTTGTGTAATGAGCTCGACTCCTAACTGTCTGATTAAGCTTTGTTATTTTTCAGGCAACCAAGAAGGGCATGTCAAAAACTCTAATGAATCTTCTGTGATGATTATGCAATCAAACGGTGAGCCAGTGAAAACCGAAGAGATGCCTTTCGTGAAGAGCTCATCATTTTGGGAATATGTTGATTCTCTTGACGTCTTCAAATTCCTGCCACAAAAACCACATTTTACACCTTTGTTTGATTGCATCAATGCAACACGCGAAGGATATGCAATTGGTCATATGTTGAACTTCGCCAATGTGGTGGAGAAGACATCAGAGTTGAAAGTTGAGAAGTCTAGGGAAGTTTTTGATAGCTATTTGGAAGTTCTTGCTAATCTTGAAATGTTTGGATTTGATGTTAAAGTAGTGGTAGAACGTATTTACAAGTTGTTGTCAATCAAATCCCAAAAAGAACAGCTGCTAAATCGGTCGAAAGGTATTGATAGTAAGATTGCAGAATGTAATGGTGAGAAAGCAAAAGTGGAAGAAGAAATCAATGCAATTAACAAGATGATAAGCGAGCTAGAAGAGCGACGAGCGGTGAAATTGTCTGAAAAGGCAACAAAAGATTCTGAAATCAATCTTCTACATAATGATGCCAGCAGTATCAGTTCAAACATTGTGAATTTGAAGCTGGATTTTGAGAGTCAAGTTGCTGCTCCTTGGTAGATATAGGGTTGACAGTGGAGCGGAGATACGGAACATTTACCTTTGATGTTGAAATTGGGATGAGGACTTGGAGTTGTATCCCCATACCGCTCCGTATTAGTATTCGGGACAGAGTTGTTAACGTATCTCCGTTTCCGTCCTGCCTCATTGCCACCAAATGTCTGGTGAAAAAACAGTTATTATATATAGAGTTAGTTATTGTTATGAATCAAAGTCCACATTTAGTAGCCAATTTAGTTAGTTATATCAGTGGCTTTGGCTCTGCATTTAGAAATATAGGTGAAAAACGTTGGAAGACTGTTATCACAACAATATTTTAGTTTCAATTCTTTCTTTTTTATTACTATGTAGCCTTTATTGACGAAATTGATCATGTTTTAAGATGGTATACGCGTAAAATCTAGTATGTTGACGAAATCCTCAAGTTGAATGGCGAGCTAGATGTAATCAATTCGACTAATAAAAGCGATACAAAATAGACAAGTGTGATTAGTGTGAAAAAATTACTACAATTGTTAGTTTTTTTAATTGACAGAAGCCAGGATAGTATAATCTGTTATCCAAAAGAATATACTGTCTATTTTTGAAGAAAATTGAGAATGCACTTTTTGGTTTTCATTGAGAATACACTTAAAATACATTTTTTAACCTAAAACAATAAGTGGTCCATGTGTATTCATCCAAATTATTCAATTTACATCCTAAACTATATCTATATTTCTGAATTTACTTACAATGCTCTATTGACCCCCTACCTAAACTTGTATAAAAATACTTATCTATACGTGATCTTTTTTTTTTTTTTTTTATAGAATACATGATCTTGTTTTAAGGGATATACATATACATTTGGATATTGTTAAAATCTGCTTTTGATACATATTATGTTTTTCTCAGCCATAAAGTAGGCGCTGAGACATTAGCTCATGGATAAACCCAATTTGTGGACAAAGTATGCTAACTATTAATGTGTATTCTCTTACTTATTCTTATTTATTAGGAGTAATTTGTTGGGATAATTTGTTTTCTAATGGACCTTCAAAATCTCAAGATCCATTTGGCATATAGCTTATTTTTTATTAGGTAATATACAAATAAATAAATGCAATGTAGTTCACTAAGTTGTAAACTAAGAGAAGAGAAAAAGTGAACGATTAGAAAGAGAAAGATTTAAAAAAATTCATTTTAAAAGTCGAATTGTGATTTCAAAGTAAATATAATACTTTTTAAACTTTTATTTATTCAAATTTCATTTAGGATTGTTATGAAAGTACACTTGTTGTTCCTAAAAAGAAAAACATAAATACCGATTTATAAAAACCTGTAACCATATAAATTTATATTTTTTATAAATAAATATTGTATTAATACTAATTAAGTTGGTACCAACTTGTGCATTCGTTTAATTTTGCACTTCAACTTGAAAAATAATGAGAAACAAAATTAATGTATTATTTATTATGTATTTCTTATTCCATGAAATTGACGATGCTTCTAATTAGTAAGGGTGTAGGCTATGGTCACTTTGTTTTTCCCTTACTTTGTTTATACTTTGTCTTTTTTACCATTGGATTAATTTTTAACCCATGATCCAATGGTTGACAAAACAAAGTAATGGTTACTTTGTGAAAAACAAAGTGACCATAGAATATCCCATTAGTAAGTCCTTAATTAGCATGGAGAAGTAGGAGTTGAATGACATTAAACTATAATAATAATAACAATAATAATGAATGATAATCAGAAGCAGGAGCAGAAAACAAACGCAGTCGTTTTACCACTCTCCTCCGTCAGCGATGGGCCGTATAAAACGGCGAGGCCCGGACGCCATTCCGATCATCGAGAAACATAAATTCCGACATTTGAAAGTCGGGTCAACGGTGGAGGTCACCACCGACGAAGAGGGGTTTCAAGGAGCTTGGTACGTCGCCAAAATCATCAAACCATCTCTAAACCGAAACCCTAATAAGTTGTTGATCCAGTACGACACTCTAGTTTCCGAGCATGACTCCGATCAGCCGTTGACGGAGATGGTCGAGGCTTCTTTCATCAGACCTCCGCCGCCTCCTCCGCCGTTCGGGCAGATTTATGGAGTGTCCGACGTGGTTGACGCGTTCCACCGGGATGGGTGGTGGAAGGGGGTGGTGAGCAGGGTTTATGCGAGGAAGTATAAGAGGAAGTTGAGGAAGAAGTATACTGTTGTGTTTGAGAATCCGCCCGAGGAGTTTAATTTTAGTGGTGATCTTTTGAGGTTTCATTTTGATTGGGTTGCTGGAACTTGGCTTCGTAGCCCTAAACACAAGGTACCATTTTGTTTCTGCTTCTTTCTGTCCATTACTTCACATTATATCTTCAATTTTCAGTGAAAGAAGATAACTTTTTGATTCAACTTTCTTTTCATTTCTATCAACAACTTATTAGCTCAAAAGTATGGATTTTTCTTGTATAGAACAACTTTGTTGAATGTCCCACATTGCTAACTTGGAAGAAGCTATTACAAACAATACCTTTTAGGGTCAGTTAAGCTTTGGTAAGATGATATGAGAGCCATGGTTGAGCAATGTTGGGAGCCCCTGCTATACTGGTCACACACCGAATGAATTGGGAGTCAGGGCCATGTTGAATGTCCCACATTCCAAATTAGATGTATACCCGATATACGCCCTTAAACTTGTTTCTTACTTGTGAGTATGGAGGTAGAGACAGAGACCATAATGCGTCTGAAAAGCAATTTCTTATGTTGTTTTACCTGAGTGAATGTCTGATACACATAATTATCAAACACACGCCTCAGGTTCTATTAAAGAACGGATGCTACTAAAGAACCTGAACTAGGCTACTACCGAACAGCTCCTACCTTCTATTTGAGACAGATGAACAGTCAAGGTGGTGCAAGTGGGCAACGAGGTTCTGTAGTCGTTACCAGTGGGAGTGAGTTACACTTCTCTAAGGTGGGTGGGCAATGAGTAACGGAATAATACCCCCTGTCAAGTAGGGTTCATAATTGCTAACCTATAGTGTTGTTATTCCCTCAGTGAAGTAGAAAGCAATGGGATAATGATTCGCATTGAAATTATTTAGTAGATGGCGTCGCCTTGAAGAAAAAGAAATAAATGAAAATGGAAAGAAAAATTTGGACAACAGAAATATCAGAAAGACAGTACAAAAACTGCTGCATCGTTTTCAAGGCCAAACTGCGAGTTTAGAGGAGAAAACCAAGGAATTCAGTCTTTTAGATTAGGATTATGGATCCTTGAATATGATTAAGTATTTGACTGTTTGTTGCATCTGAACAGTGTTGACTATTATTTGTGATTTTAGACATCATATTTATTTAGTATGCCTTGTGTCGCTTAGTTGGTCACTTGCACCTAGGCTCCAAGAGTCCCTTGTGCTTTAGTGCACCTTATCACTTTAGTAACTATCCTTGGAGGTTGAAAGAAAGTGTTAAAATGGCGCATTCTTTATCTAGGATGATATAGCAGAATTCCCTCTAAACAACTGAGAAATTGGGCCCTGTTTCAGGTATTACCAAACGGAACACAGTGTGAAGAAGAAGAATCAGAAAACGGAGAAGAAAAGGAATCAGCATCAGCACCACTTGAAGATGAAAAAGAATCAGCAGATATAGAAGAATCAGCACATGAAGAACTAGAAGAAGCAGAATCAGTACATGAAGAATTAGAAGAAGAATCAGCACATGAAGAATTAGAAGAAGAAGAATCGGAACGTGAAGAATTAGAAGAAGAAGAATCAGCACATGAACAAGAAGAATCAGCAAGTGAAGAAGAAGAAGAAGAAGAAGAAGAAGAAGAAGAAGAAGAACAACAACAACAACAGCAACAATCACTACATGCTTCCCTTAAGGGTTCAAGCATATCGTACATTCATGGCCAGGAGCAATCTTCTGTTAAGAATTCAAGGAAAAATCAGTTAGAGCAGTCGACTTCTCCTAGTACGACATCAACGAGTAAGAAACAAAAGATTTCAGCACCTGAAGTCGAGGAGACATTTCCAAACTATTCCAGCAAGTTCAGAAAGGAAAATTCTTCCGACCTTCTATCTCATGTAAGTGCTCCCGCACGATCCTCCTTTTAATATCTATTTAATTCAAAAGGTTTGGATAAGATTGTTTTTTTGTTATTAATGCAGGACCTTACACAACAAGAAGCTGGATCGGATAATGCAACGACAGAGGCCTTAAAGAACCGGGAAAGAGAGCTGGATGCTCAAGTAATGGGCCAGCGGGTTCCTGCTGCAGGTAAACACACTGCACATATATTTAGCTGATGCATCTCAGTTTCATTTTAATTATAATAAAACTGATTTCTGCAGCTGGAGAAGACGGGACAAATGAAGATCCTGCTGAAGTCATCAATGAACCAAAGGTTGAAACTTTCAACCATTCTTATACAGTAAATGATCAAGCAGAGAGGGAACCCGTGAGTAATAATGATCAGCCTTTCACGAGGAGCTCATATATCTGGAAGCACATTGATTCTCTAGAAATCTTTCAGACTCTACCACAGAAACCACATTTTAGTTTTTTATCGGATTGCAATGAGGAGACTCGTGAAGGATCAGCTATTGGTCATATGATCACCTTTGCTTCCATGGTCGAGAAGGTAACCAAATTGCAGATTGACGATCCAAGAAGTCTTTTTGACAGGTATTTGGAAGCTCTTGCTATTCTTGAAGAGATTGGATTTGATGTTAAGGTGGTGCTAGATCGTCTTAACGAGTTGTTGGCTCTTAAAACAACGCAAGAAAATCTCGCCAATCAATCGAAAAGATATCAAAGTTTGGTTGTAGAATTTGATGTTAAAAAAGTAAAACTGGAACAAGAGGATTCTGCACTTAACAAGATGAGCGAGTTAGCAGAGCAACAAACATTGAAAGTGCCGCAAATTCTGAAGGAAGAATCAAAGAGGGATTTTCTACAACTTCAGATCTCTTCTATAAAAAAATCCATGTTTGATGTGGAGTTTGAGTTTAAGGTTAAATCTTCAGCCCCTTGGCAGACAACTGTTTAGGGTGTTTTCGCGGATAATTTTGTTTGGAGTTTAGTTATAGACTTACAGTGCATCTGGATCTGTTTTGGTAGGAGTTTAGCTATAGACTTATAGTGCATCTGGATCTGTTTTGCGTAGAATCGATACGCTATCTATAAACATAGTCTGAATTGTCAACTTAGCTATATCAGGAACTGTCAACTCTATCTATAAACACAGTTTATATTTACGTTATGTATATAACAGTTCCTTCTTTACACTTCTTTTTTTCCTTCATTTGTTTTTTATATGCAAGGAAAATACCATATTTTACAGTGATATAGATTAAAAAGAGTCAATAATATAGCTAATTGTTTATAGACTTGATAGAATATTTGTGATTTTAACTAAGAAAGATGGAGAACAATCAGATGGCGAGGAGCAATATTCTGTTAAGAAGTTGAGGAAATATCCGTTAGAGAGCTGCCTTATCTTGATACAAGATTAGGAACTAAGAAAGGAAAGATGCAAACACCTTAAATTCAGGAAACTAGTCCAAAAAGTTCAGAACGGAATACTGTACCAACATTCTTTCTCGTGATGAATGCCGTGCAACTTTACGTCAACGACCTCAACAAAACAAGTTACAGACTGTGCAGCAGCTAAATGCCTGCATTAGTTTTGGGTGGGGATGGAATGGCATTTTCCTCAGAGAAGAGGGACAAAGAACTGTATGATCAAGTTACGGGACATTAGG
Source organism: Euphorbia peplus (assembly GCA_028411795.1). Taxonomy (NCBI): domain Eukaryota; kingdom Viridiplantae; phylum Streptophyta; class Magnoliopsida; order Malpighiales; family Euphorbiaceae; genus Euphorbia; species Euphorbia peplus. The sequence continues at coordinate 255,660 of CP110840.1, forward strand.
TTCCGGCTGCAGCAGGTCAGGACACCATGATGAAGGAAGATTTTCAAATACGGAATTTCTACAACTTCAAGTCCAATCTATCAAAGATATTATTTTTTATGTGGAAATGATCCACTTATTTTGCAATGAGAATCTCTACAAAAAGCATAAAGTAATTATCTGGGATTTGTAAATCTTAGAATGTTATTCGTAGCATTCCAAGACTAACTTATTGGACACGTTGGACGGACAATTTAAACCAATTTTAACTCCAATACCGGTCGGACATTCTCATTAGTAGCGCTTTTGCATGTCCGTATCCGTGCAACATATAGATGTGCATCGTACTCTTTATCAATATAGTAAAAGACGGTGTTATGTACTCGTTAAACGGTCAAGTACTTCCGGTGACTATAACAAGTTGGATGTTGAGGTCTTTACAGATGTTAGTTACTCCCAGTCAACTTTTGGAACACCTTTTAGTTGTTGTCATCTTATCTTTATCTTTATTTTTTACAATGACAACAAGAAGAAGCAAAAAGACATTGCTGACCTTCCACTGAACAAAATCAGAGCAACCTCAAAAAAAAATAAAAAAATTTGAAACTTTTTCCAGCATCTGAATCCCCTTTTGGAACTGCAATTTTACATGCCGAAAAGGAATCATAAAACCAATAAAAGGGTCGAATTGAACAAAACCCTAATTTAGGGTTGATAGGCATGGCGATCAACGACGAAAGGATCGATTTTTTAAGGCCAGACTCAATGGTGGAGGTGAGAAGCAACAAATCAGGGTTTCAGGGAGCTTGGTATGCAGCCAAGATCCTGAAATCATATTCTAACCCTCAAGCAAAATTCATGGTGGAGTTCCAGAACAGTTCAAATCAGCAAATGAAGGAGGTTGTCGACATTTCATTAATCCGGCCTCTCCCGCCGCCGCCTGCAGCTGATCAGAGTTATGAGGTGAACGACGTCGTTGACGCGCTATGTGGGAATGGGTGGTGGAAAGGAGTGGTCAGTAAAGTTGAATTCTGCGGTAGGTATAAAGTAGTGTTTGAAAATCCTCCTCAACAGTTCCATTTTAGCCCTAAGAATTTGAGGATTCACTTGGATTGGACTGATGGAACATGGGTTCGGCCTCCCAAACATCAGGTATATATGTGCTTTCCTCAATATTCCAATTACACTAAAACGGAATACTCTGTATAGGAATAACATGCCAATCGTTATACTAATAGTCGGCCCCAACTGTTGAGAATCTTTGTTGAACTGAATTCTACAGAGGAATAACCTCTCAATTGTTATACAAATAGTCCGGTCCCAAGTGTATTATTATGGAGTGGTTTTACTGTAAAACACATTTTGATTGAGCGTTTTGTTCTTATTTATATGAACAACTTCTTATGATGGTTCGTGTTAGCCGACCCAGAATCATTTCGGGACTAAGGCTTTGTTGTTGTTGTTGAAGATCGGCCTAACATGACACATTTATCATTTCTGTTATATATAATTGTGTAAAATAGACACAGCTTCGATGATTATGACTTGACTATATGAATTGGTGGGTAAAATGCATAGACAATCACTGAAGTTTGAGGTCTACCATTGCACTTCTTATTTCAATAAAATCATTGGAGTTCACATTTAATTTTAATTCGTGTACGAACCTCGCTGGAATATTGACATGTTATAGAAACAGTTTACTATTTTCTCAATAAGTTTCTGCCATGCTGCACATCCTAAGCCAAAAATAAAAAAATAAAATTTTTCAAAATCACATCCTTTCCTGAGGATTAGTTGACATATAGTCCACTGTCTTCTATCTGAGATCAATATTTCAGTGAGTTCGTATACTCAAACTGGCCTGGAATGACTTGATAAAAATTAAATGTGAATTGAGCGGTTTATGAAATGAAAATCAAATATAGTGACTTCCGTGACACAAAATTCAATAACTAATGGTGCAGATTACCCCGAATAGGCACCCCATTTGCTTTCTAGCAGAATTACATGTAGACAATGAGAAAGTGGCTTTTGTTTCAGGAAGCACCAAATAGAGAAGATTCTGGAAAACTTATAGACATTACAGTAACTTACTGCTCAGGTTCGGAATTTCCTTGGGGCAAGGGAAACAATAGTGTAAGTCTGTCTTCAATTTGAAATGACACATAAACATTTTAACTGCAAAGTATCTATTGCGTCCAAATATGAACTTGCTATCGATGCAGATCCCTAAACGACAAGAAGCTGGACCAGAAAATACGATGGAAGAGTCCTCAAAGAAGAACAGAAGCGAACTGAGTGCTCAAGTTTCAGGGCAACATGTTGATAATACTGCAAATCACTCTGAGGAAGTTCCTGAAACCGAGGAGACACTTTCAAATCATGGCAAGACATTCATAAATGAAAACTCTGCCATCTCTTTAACTCCTTCGGGGAAGTCAACGGAACAACTTATAGACATTACCCTAACTTACTGCTCAGATTTGCCTTGGGACAAGGGAGACAATAGTGTAAGTCCGACTTCAAATTGAAATGGCACATAAACATTTTAACATCAAAGTATCTATTGCCTCCAAATATGAACTTGCTATAAATGCAGATCCCTAAACGACAAGAAGCTGGACCAGAAAATACAATTGAAGAGTCCTCAGAGAGGAACAGAACAGAACCGAGTGCTCAAGTTACAGGCCAGAATGTTAATAATACCGCAAATCACTTTAAGGAAGTTCATGAAGCCGAGGAGACACTTTCAAATCATGGCAAGGCGTTCAGAAAGGAAAAATCTCCCATCTCTTTAACTCCTTCGAGGAAGTCAACAGAACAACTTACAGACATTACACTAACTTACTGCTCTGATTTGCCTTGGGACAAGGGAAACAATAGTGTAAGTCCGACTTCAAATTGAAATGGCACATAAACATTTTAACTACAAAGTATCTATTTCCTACTAATGTGAACTTGCTATAAATGCAGAGCCCTAAACGTCAAGATGCTGGACCAGAAAATACAATTGAAGAGTCCTCAGACAACAGAATGAGTGCTCAAGTTACAGGGCAGAAGGTTACAGCTGAACCAAACACAGAAGATTGTGGAAAACAATCTGCACATGTTGATAATTCCGCATATCACTCTAAAGAAGTTCCTGAAACTGGGGAGACACTTCCAAATCATGGCAAGACGATCAGAAAGGAAAACTCTGTCATCTCTTTAACTCTTCTGGAGAAGTCAACAGAACAACTTGTAGATATTACAGTAACTAACTGCTCAACAAGCGATTCAGGTGCAAATCTGGCATTGGACAAGGGGAAAAATAGTGTAAGTGTGTTTTCAAATTGAAATTGCTCATAAATTTTTTAACTACAAAGCATCTATCTCCTCCAAAAATGAACTTGCTATGAATGCAGAGCCCTAGCGGACAAGGAGTTGGACCAGAAAATAGAGTGGAAGAGTCCTCAAAGAAGAGGGAGAGGGAACTGAATGCTCAAGTTACAGGGCAGAAGGCTGCAGCTGCACCAAACAGAGAAGATTGTGGAAAACAATCTGTACATGTTAATAATACTGTAAATGAAGTTCCTGAAACCGAGGATACACTTCCATATCATGGCGAAACGTTCAGAAAGGAAAACTCTGCCATCTCTTTATCTGCTTCGGGGAAGTCAACAGAACAAGTTATAAACAGTAAACTAGCTAACTGCTCGAAATGCGATTCAGGTGCAAATCTTGCATTGGACAAGGGAAAAAATAGTGTAAGTCTGTTTTCAAATTGAAATAGCACAAAACATTCTAACTACAAAGTATCTATTGCTTCAAAAAACGAACTTGCTATGAATGCAGAGCCCTTGTCGACAAGAAGTTGGACCGGAAAATAGAATGGCAATGTCCTCAAAGAAGAGGGGAAGGGAACTGAATGCTCAAGTTTCAGGGCCAAAGGTTGTAGCTGCACCAAACAGAGATGATCATGGAGAACAATCTGCACATGTTGATAATACCGCAAATCACTCTAAGGAAGTTCCTGAAACTGAAGTACTTTCAAACCATGCCAAGAAGTCCAGAAAGGAAAACTCTGTCATCTCTGTAACTCCTTCGGTGTTAAGAAAGTCAATAGAACAAGACAGTACGGTAGTGGACTTTTTGATGTGCGATCCAGGTGCAAATCTGCCATCGAGCAAGGGAAAAAATAGTGTAAGTCTGTTTTCAAATTGAAATGGCACATAAACTGTCAAGTAAAACAGTTTTCTAGAAAAGCAATAGATACTCTTTTTACAGCTTTCTGGCACCCTATTTGCTTTCTGGCAGAATTACATGTCGACAATAAGAAAGTTGCTTTTGTTTCAGGAAGTACCAAACAGAGAAGATTGTGAAAAACAATCTGCACATGTTGTTAATGCTGCAAATCACTCAAAGCAAGTTCCTGAAACTGAGGAGACGCTTTCAAACCATGCCAACAAGTTCAGAAAGGAGAACTCTGTCATCTCTTCAACTTCGGTGTTAAGGAATTCAAGAGAACAAGTTATAGACAGTATAACTAACTGCTCGGCTAGCAATTCTGGTGAAAATCTTCCATTGAACAAGGGAAAATATACCGTAAGTTTGTTTTCAAATTGAAATGGCACATAAACATTTAAAATAAAAAGTATCTATCGTCTCAGAAAATGAACTTTCTGGGAATGCAGTGCCTTAGCCAACAAGAAGCTGGACCAGAAAATAGAATGGAAGAGTCCTCAAAGAAGAGGGGAAGGGAACTGAATGCTCGAGTTACTGGGCAGAAGGTTGCAACTGCAGGTAAACTCTCATGGAATTGAAATGACACTACAGAGTAATTGTTTTTTGCTAATATCATTTCCACTTCTACTAGAAAATTTGCTACTTCCCTTGTTCTCATTGTTAATTTGTTATCTAGTTGGCAAGTAATTGTGGCATAAGCAAGAGATTGCAAATGATAAAATTTGGAAGCATACTCCGAGAAAGCTGTGGAAGTAATTGGTTCCATTGCTAATTAGATTTGCTAGAACTAGTTTTGTTAGTAAGATGAAAAGTTATGAAGCATGAAAACATTTGACAACCCAAACAAGTTGAACAAGACAAAGAACAGACTTTACAAGAGAACCCGTCTAACAAACAGATTATCATTTTGTTGAATTTACTTTTATGTAAATTATGTGGATTTGTATAGATCACATAACATGACTATGATACGAAAAAACTGTTTTGGGCACCCTTGTTGGAACTGTTTTGATACCAAGCGTTGTATTGGTTATGTTCCATGGTGTATTGGTTAGAACATATCTGCAGTTCCGCTTGCAGATCACACAGCAAATGTTGCAGCATGCTATAGAAGTATATAATCTGTCATGATCATGGATAATTATGTGTTAGATTTTTTGTTGTATTATGGATGATCTTTTGTTATAATCTGCCAATGGATGATTATGTCTGATTAAGTATGGTTATCCTTCAGGTGACCGAGAAAAAGCTGAAGTCTTGACGGAGAAGAGCAAGTCTAGAAGGTATACTGTTTTCGTTGAAATTCCACCTGATAAGTTCGAATTTAGCTCTTCAAATATGAAGTTTCACTTGGTCTGGAATGATGGCAGATGGGTTCGCCCCCCTATAGAGGTAGGTGCTCTCAATTACTTTGCATGATTTTGAAATTATGCAGTTGCAAATTGTGGATTTGGTTTTAATTCTTACCAGAATAAATGTGATATGAAAAGGCTACCTTTCTTTTTTCCTCATGTGTCAGGGGTAAAAGACATCAATGTTAGTTAGAAGTTTGAGGTTTTGTTTCATAAATGTGACTGAAGTTTCCATTTTATTTTGGATGAAATACATTTATGGCCCCTCATTTTTAGTGTTACTAAAATGATGGTTATTGAACTTCAAAACCAGACATAAAAGTCTCAGAATTTTGACATATACTAACATAATTAATAAACCCAAATGACTGTTAACCAATATAAATACTGGATGACCATGTAAAGTGCTGCTTAAGCACACATCTTGAGGGGCCACGTTAGGGCCATCGTTTTCCGTAGTCAACCGGTATTTATTCTGTCGAAGGTCACTTCGACTTTTATATTAGTTCTTGTCAAGGTTCGGTAACTTTAATATCCGGTTTTAAATTTCAAAGATCATAATGATAGTAATACCAAAATTGAGGGGCCATAAGTATATCTTATTACCCTTTGATTCCAACGAAGTCACACTAGCCAATTTGTGTGCAAAAACTTGCTGGCATATTGAGGTTACAACATATCAAGTACCATCATACCAAACATGTCTAACTTCCGGTTGATGCGGCAGAAATGTGGTAGCCATGTGTATGTGTACCACATGCCACATTAAGTCAATTATATGATTTAGAGAGACATTCCGTCTAACATAGCATAATTATCACCTTTTGTTGAATTTATATCATATGTAATCATATGGAGTACAGACAACATAACACTATGACATGGCTACTTGACATTATTATCTAAGTTGCTTTCTAGAAGAATTATATGTAGACAGTGAGAAAGTGGGCTTTTGTTTCAGGAAATACAAAACACAGCTGGTTGTGAAAAACAATCAGCAGATGATGACAATGCTGCAAATCATTCTAAGGTAGTTCCTGAAACTGAGGAGACGCTTTCAAACCATGCTCAGAAGTTGAGAGAGGAAAACTCTGTCATCTCTTTAACTCCTTCAGTATTAATGAACTCAACAGAAGAAGTTCCAGAGAGTACACCGGCTGAATGCTCGACTAGCGATTCGGGTGGAAATCTTCCACTGAAGAAGAGAAAACATATTGTAAGTCATTTTCAAATTGAAAGGGCAACATAATATTTCAGCTATATAATGTCTATTGCCTCAAACAATGAATTTGCGTGTTTGTAGAGCCCTAACCATCAAGAAGCTGGACCAGAAAATAGATTGGAGGAGTCCTCCTCAGAGAACAGGGAAAGAGAACTGAATGCTCAAGTTACAGCCCATTGCTTTCCAGCTGCAGGTAAACTCACATGGAATTGAAATGACCAAAACAGAGTAATCGTTGTTCGGCATGTAATTTCCACTTAATACTGGAAATGTTGTTACGTCCCAATTTCTCGTTATTAATTTGTCATCTGATTGAAATTTAATGGTTGTGTAAGAGCTTGCGAGAAAGTTGTAGCTCATTCTTTGTGTTGCAACCTCCACATTGAATCATTGACAGTCCGTTTTGACATCCTAGTCGTAAACTGTATCTAACTCTAGATTTTGTATTTGTTATGTTCAAAGGCATTATGGTTAGAACATCATCTGCAGTTCTGCTGGGAGATCACACAGTAGAAATGGCAATATGCTATGGAAGTATATAATGTGTCGTGATTGTTAATGAATTTGTGTTATATTTTGTTGCATACTTAATGTTCTAGTAGTCTAATTAAGTAAGGTTATCTTCAGAAGAAGAAGAAGAAGAACAATCAGCACATGTTTCCCGTAAGGATTCAAGCACAGAAGACGCCCATGGTGAGGAGCAATCTTCTGCTAAGAAATTGAGGAAAAATCTGTTAGAGGATTCAACTTCTCCTAGTTCTAGTCCAAGATCGACAAGTAAGAAACAAAAGATTCCAGCACCTGAAATTGAGGAAACACTTCCAAATTATTCCAAGAAGTCCAGATCGAAAAACCGTACCAACATTTTATCTCCTGATGAATGTTGTGCGACTTCGATGCTAAAGAACTCATCAAAACAAGTTACAGACAGTTCAATTAATAAAGGCACAACGATCGATACAAGTAGAAATCTGCAATTGGTTGGATCTAACAGTTTAAACAAGGGAAAGAATTCTGTAAGTCAAACCGTCCGCCTCAAGCGAACCCTCTTGAATAATTTCTTACTTTTTTCAATTGAAATGGCACATAATATGGGGAGGTATAACCCTATGAGGCTCAAGGGATAGGAGAGGTAAACGTACACATTTTTCCTCTGTATGTCTTGGGGTTGGATATGAGCTCTTAACCTTTCTTCTTGTCTGTAAGTGCAGACAAAGAAACTGAGACAACAACTGGTCTCAAAAGAAAGTTGTACCAGAATGTTACGTGGATGAGTGTGTGATGCCCCATCTTCTAATCTGCTCTTCTGAATGCCTTTATGGGCCAAAGGAAAGGGTTAGAATGGGGCATTCTTTATCCAGGTTGCTTTAGAAGAGTTACTTTTAGACAACTGAAACACTGGGTTTGTTTCAGGTGTTACCGAACAGGACACATTGTGAAGAACAATCAGCACATGTTTCCTTTACAGCGGACAATCATTGTGAAGGGGAATCTGCTGTTGAGATGTTGAGGAAGAATCCATTGGAGCAGTCAACCTCTCATAGTACAACATCAACCCGTAAGAAACAAAAGATGGTGCCCCCTGAATCTGAGGAGGAGACACTCCCAAACTATACAAACAGGCTCAGAACAGAAAACTCTGTCAACCTTTTATCTCCTGATGAATGCCGTGCAACTTCAATGTTAATCAATTTAGCAGAACAAGTTATAGACACTGCAGCTACTAACTGCTCAATGCTTGATAAGAGTGGAGATGGAATGGTAGAGTCCTCAAAGAAGAGGAGAAGAGACCGGAAGGCTCAAATTACGAGCCAGACGGTTCTGGCTGCAGGTAAGAACACCATATCTATCTGATGCTTGTCATTATCATTTTCATTACTGAAAAACTTGATGTTTTGCAGCTGGAGAAGACGGGACAAATGAAGATCCTGCTGAAGTCGTCAATGAACGAAATGCTGAAACTGCCAACCAATCCTCTACAGTAGATGGTCAAGTGGAGAGCGAAGTAATGGGGGACACAGATCCGCCTTTCAGAAAGAGCTCATATATGTGGAAGGTCTTTGATTCTCTAGAAGTCTTTCGGATCCTCCCACAGAATCCACATTTTAGTTTTTTAGCTGATTGCAACGAGGAAACTCGTGAAGGATCGGCTGTAGGTCATATGTTGACCTTTGCTTCTTTGGTGGAGAAGGTAACCAAGTTGCAGATTGAAGATCCAAGAAGTGTTTTTGACAGGTATTTAGAAGCTCTTGCCATTCTCGAAGAGATTGGATTTGATGTTAAGGTAGTGGTAGATCGTGTTAACGAGTTGTTGATTCTCAAAAGAAACCGGAAACAGCTCCTCAATCGATTGAAAAGATACGAAAATTCGATTGCAAAATGTGAAGAGAAAAAAGCAAAACTTGAAGAAGAAATTAGTGCAATTGACGAGATGATGAACGAAGATTTAGTAAAGCAACGAGCATTGAAAGTGTCACGGATGACGAAAGAAGATTCAAAGAGGGATTCTCTACAACTTGAGGTCCCTTTTATAAAAAGTGCCATGTTAGATGTGGAGCATAAGTTCAAAGTAAAATCTTCAGCCCCTTGGGAGAGAAATATCTAGAGTTGAGATAGTTCTTTGTATAGGTAGTATTAGAACTCTTCCTTCCTACCAACTATATAACAGTATAGATATTAAGAATGTAAGTTTATGTGTTTTGGTTTTGTACATACATACTATTCAAACATCATTTTTTACAAAAATTTTACCCTGTTTATATGTGAGGGTAAATATGTACTTGACTATAATTTATTGTCATATAGTTAACATTAATGGTTTAGTCAGGTTTGTTGCTATCATCACTTAGTTAAAAAATAAAATAGTGAAGGGTTTTTTAAAAAAAATAAAGAAAGTCATTGATTTGGATTTTAATGTTCTTTTATGCCAAGAAATGAATTTTATAAACTATAATGTCTTAGGGTACATAAATTAAACTGATTACATCTGTGAAAAAATATTTGAGGTTCATAATCTATAATCTAAGATTTATTTTGTGGAGTCTGAAGTTCTTATTTTAATTCCTACAATATTAAGATCCTAATAGTCTGCGGTAACGATATTGAACATATTGAAATCTCGGCTGAAGCTCATTCAATCCAAAATAAACAGTAAAAAAAAATTCTGTCTAATAGTCGATTTGGTCATGCCCATGGGCTCGACACCTTTGGACACGTTTGTGCATACACCACCAGTCTTGAGCCCGTCTAGAAGATGTGGGATGCTTGACACATTCGAACACGGTACCAATCATACTCAGATACCTTGTCTAAATATCCTCCCTATATAAACCTTATTTGTAATAAAATGCTAGACACTTGCACCCATTTTACTATTTTCAGTTTCTCTCATGATTTTAAACAAACTTGATCTTCAGAGTATTCAAAGTCCGAGCCCACTATTTTCATTGGAGAAGCTCACTGTTTGGGCCATCTCCTCAATCCAAATCCAATGTGGAGCGTATTTATTTATATTAAATTTATGACCACTATGCGACAATTATCGGGTGATGTCCATGTCATCCTTAGAGTGAGTGAGAGTAGTATAAAACGTCCAAGGATAGTGAGACATGCATGAATGCCACACCACCTTGTTCTTATTTGGGCATTAAAAGCTGTCATCTGAAATATACTTCTCTTCCAGAAGCTAAAACCCCAAACTCTAGTCTTTTTTCTCCACCATTTCTCTCAAAGATGGAATTTTTAAGACAAGATTCAATGGTGGAGGTCAGAAGACAAAAACCCGGATACGATGAAGCTTGGTTTGCAGCCAAGATCCTTAAATCCTATCCTAATAACAAATTCTTGGTGGAGTTTCTCATCTATAACCAGCCATACAATCCCCCATACAAAGAGGTTGTCGACATTTCTGTCATCAGGCCTCCCATGCCGCCTCCTGCCCCTGATCACGTTTATCACCTGCACGACCTCGTTGAGGCCTTTTCTGCCAATGGTTGGTGGAAGGGTGTGGTGGTTGAAGTCATTAGGTTTAGAAAGTATAGAGTCCTTCTTCAAAACCCACCTCAATACTTGACTTGTAGCCCTAAACAGTTGAGGCTTCCCTTCATTTGGAGTCATACTCTTGCCTTATGGCTTCCTCAACAGGTATGTATCTTCCAAATTTAACACCTTTGATTCTGTTTTAGCGGTTTTGTTTAATGTTTGTTGCTGCAATTTACCCCGGATTGGTACCCCGTGTAATTGGTCATTGTTTATTTGAGTTGCTTTGTAGTAGAATTAGATGCAGAAAATAACAAAGTAGGGTTTTGTAAGTCATTTTCAATGGACGTTTTATGTTTCAGGAATTAGCAGTGGCAGCAGGTTGTATGAAAGTGGGCATTGTAAGTCATTTTCAATGGCACATGACATGGACATTTCATCTACATTGTATTTATTGCCTCTCAATAACTAACTTTATATGAATTCCAGAGCCCTAACCAACACCAAGCTGGATTTCATAATAGAAAGGAAGAGTCCTCGAAGAAGAGAGAAAGAGAACTCGATGCTCAACTTGCAGCTACAGGTAAACTCTCCCATGGAACTCAAATGGAAAAATAGCGTAATTGCTTTTTGGCATAGCGTTGGCCACTGATACTGGAAAAGTTGCCACTTCCCGTGTTCTCATTTCAATTGGCATGTAATAGCTGTGTCAATTGATAGAAGTTGGAAGCATACTCCAAGAAACTCGTTGAATTCATTATTGTTGCTTATTAGATTAGCTAAAATATCAGTTTTATTAAGAAAGCTGAAATACGAAGCATGAAATGAATTTACAACTAAAACAAGTTAGGACAGAGAACCGAATTTATAGAGAGAACCTGTCTGACACAAACCGTTTGGCATTATTATCATTTTTGTTTCATTTGCAATAGCAATATACGTTACGTGGAATACATAGATGATCACATAACATGATTACTATACGACAAATATTTGATGCACCCTTGTTGAAAACTGTGGGTAAAAGATCATTTTGAGGTGAATTGGTAACCTTTTTACAACAATACCTATTGTATAAATATAATTCCATATTTATGGTCTTTTTTTCCTAATGGACATTAGCTATTCAAGCTTCCGTGTGCCTTGCTTTTGACTGGAAGATGGACGCTGTTACAGACAGCGGCTGTATTGATGGATCCTTTCCTTCAAAGAATCCGTTGACAAACCCCATTCTTGAAGTCGTCGCTTCTATTACAAAATTTGAATTGATTCGTGTTAGTGTATTAGTTTGGGGTAGTGTTATTTGCTGATAGCTTAAGTCATTCTCGGTGGAAGTCTGAAATGGAAAAATTCTGAGGTAAAGAATAGCAGTCTGTTTTTTTTTTTCCGATTAGGGAGGAAGGTAAGGAATATAATGGCATTTGGTTTTTAAATATTGCTGAAATGGGTGACTGGGTTCGTTACGTAGGTATTGAATTTGGGGATACCATTAAAGAAGCTTTCTTCAAAACGGCTTCAAATTCCTCCTTTTAGGCATTTCTTTGAAATAGAGTATTCAATACTCAATCATTGTGTGATCTTCCTACATCTTAGGTACACCCAGCTTTCGCTTTTGGCCTTATGACACCTTATTTTACCGGTGCATCTGTAAATGACTTCTCTTCCTATTCTGGTTTAGATCTTTGATCTGCTTTTGCTAATCTGGCTAATCGGCTAAAAAGGTAGGGAAAGATTAGCAGTACAGGTACAGCTAGCACGGATATCCTTGTGTTAAAGAAATACAATTTAGGTTAAAGGTTTGCCATCGAAAGAAGTGTCTGCTGGTAGACGCTAAGCGTCCATCTGATTCTTGACAAAATTAATTGGCAAAGTTTGACTGTAGAGGTTTAAATTTCAAATTGTTGGATGGACGCTTGTATGACATACGTCCATGAGAAGAAAAAGTTTGACTGTAGAGGTTTAAATTTCAAATTATGTTCATACAATGATAATTGTCGTAAAAAGTTTATTATTATTTCACCCCAAAATGGTCTTTTACCTGAAAACTGTATTAATACTAATTGTTGTATTTGTTATGAATAAGTTACAGATTGTGCAACAGCTAAATGCTCAACAATTATTACAACTGAAAATGGATTTACAGAGTCCTCGGAGAAGAGGCAGAGAGGATTGAATGCTGAAGTTCCGGCTTCAGCAGGTAAGAACACTGTATTGAAGACAAATGAAGATCCTGCTGAAGTCATCAACGGAGTAAATGTTGAAACTCTCAAAGAGGCCTCTGCTGTAAATGGTCAAGCAGAGAGCCAAGATCTGCCTTTCGGGAAGAGCTTCAATCTTTGGAAGGAGATTGATTCTCTCGAAATTTTCCGGATTCTTCCACAGAAACCGCATTTTAATTTCTTATCGGATTGCAATGAGGAGACTCGCGAAGGATCAGCTATTGGTCTGATGTTGACTTTTGTTTCCGTGGTGGAGAAAGTAACCAAGTTACAGATTGACGACCCCATAAGTCTTTTTGACAGATATTTGGAAGCTCTTGCAATTCTTGAAGAGATTGGATTTGATGTCAAGGTAGTGGTAAATCGTGTTAACGAATTGTTGATTCTCAAAAGAAGGCGAGAAGAACTCGACGGTCGATTGAAAACATATCAAAGATCAGTTGCAGAATGTGATGGGAAAAAAACGAAACTTGAACAAGAAATTGCTGCACTTGACAAGATGATGATGGCGATGACGATAACGATGAGCGCGTTAGAAGAGCATCGGGCAATGAAAGTGTCACAGATGGTGAAGGAAGATTCTGTTAGGGATTATCTACAACTTGAGGTCTCTTCTTTGAAAAATGTCATGTTGGATGTGGAGCATAAATTTAAGGTTAAATCTTCAGGCCCTTGGCATACAAGGATATAGAGTGTTCTAAATTTTGTAGCAAGTGTAAGAATGTAACTTTATGTTCTTTGGTTTCGTATATACTGTAAGTTTAAACATCATACAGTTCATTCATTTAAACATCATACAGTTCATTCATTTAAACATCATATAATTCATTCTTTACCCTTTTTTTCTAACTCGGTTTTATTTTTAGCCGACCTTGAATTATTTCAGGACTGACGCTTTGTTGTTGTTGCATTGTTTTGTCTCTCCATTTTCAAAAGTAGATTATAAGTTTCACTTTTCTTCCATTCCATAGATAGTAGTCTTGTTTTACATTTAAATTACTAATTTATCTTTTATTTACTAATAATGGATTATACTTCTGGCGTATAGGGATGTTGATAGGTACATGATGGTATTTGGCACTGCCTGACCGTAATCAGACCATTCTAATCCGGTCTAAAAGGATACGAGACAAATATGTGATTATGAGATTACTCTAGTTACCGTTACTAGTACTCGCCTGAATTTGAAGTCACTGCTAGAGCTAACACCGGTCACGACAAAATAGGGATTGATTATTGGTCGGGAAGTTCCATCGACAAAATTTGGAACGTTTGTAAATCAAGTCAGGTCATGTCTCCTTGTGGTGGCGAATCCAAGATTGAAAAGTTGGGGACTGATTTTACACCTAGACATATAAAGAAAAAATCACACTTTATGACGTATTAGACATACAAAAATGAAACTTTTGAGATTCTCAATAAAATTTAACATATTATCACACTTTATGACGTATTTGACGTTGACTTTAGTAAATTTTTAAATTCAGAGAAACCGGAACTATTAATTATAGGAAAGATTTCAGCGGATGAGAGGATTGAAAGCAGCCCTGATAAAAGCCTTCCGAATTGCACCCTAAATACATACGCCCCAGTCTCCTTGTGTATTTAGTTTTTCCTCCCTTTGTTTCTGTGGAGAGAAGATGTTGTGACAACGAGAATGAGCACAAAAGACATGTCTGAAAAATGTAAGCTTTACCTTGTACACATAACATACATTTGACACTGCTTCTTAGCAGAAATGAAATTTGCATTGCCAAAAAGCAGATATGGGAAGAAAAGGAATAACCCAAAACCCCATAACCATAAAGACTCGTAATTTTTTAAGCAGAGGTTCAACAGTGGAGGTAAAAACAAGTGACAAACAAGGTTACAATGGAGCTTGGTATGCAGCCACGATCCTAAAATCATCTTTAAACCAGTTCTGGGTCCGGCTTCAGTCTAACCGGTCCATCACATTTACTCAATCAGGCCTGTTCCGCTGCCTCCTCCTGTAGGTTTTATGAGTTGAACGACGTCGTGGATGCTTTCCAGGTTAACGGGTGGTGGAAAGGGGTGGTCTGTAAAGTTGAAGTCTTTGAGGTGGAAAAGAGCTTGTCTAGGAGGTACACTGTTGTATTTGAAAACCCAGTTCAAAAGTTTGTTTTTTTCTCTGAAAGTTTGAGGATTCACATGGATTGGAGTCATGATGGCAGATGGGTTTTTCCCCCTAAATACGAGGTGCGTGAGGTTGCTTTTTCATTTTTCTAGATTTAAACTTAACACAGTGGTTTTTGATCTTTTATGATGGTTCATGTTAGCCGACCCGAAATATTTCGAGACTGAGGCTTTGTTGTTGTTGTTTTATGATTTGAATTCAAATCAGGACATACAGATCTTTCCCCTTAAAGTTCCTTTATTTTATAAGTGATGTTCTATAGCACCTGTTATTTGAAGCTCTATCAACAGTATGTTTAACATGAAATGTTAGATATCATTGCCATGGTCATGTTTGATATGGAAACACATAACATGTTTATTATGATGTGACTACTTGAAATTGGCTCGTAAAATGCGTCGATGTTCACTAAAGTTTGAGGTTACTTTGCAATGGTCATTGAACTTCATTTTCTTTCAATAATATCATCTTGAATAGTGACTTGGTATGGAAACAGCTGAATGTGTGTCAACTAAGCGTCATTGCCACATTAGATTTGACATTCATGGCTGACATGACGTGTGTGTGCTATGTTGTATATCCTAAGCCACAAAAGGAAACTTTTAAAAATCGCATCCTTGATTCGACATTTCGAATTTTCGATTAGTTTGTATATAGTCAACTGTCTTCTATATCACATCAATGTTTAGTGAGATTTTGTACACCAATTGGCCAAAATGACTGAATAAAATCAAATATAAAGTGATCTTTGTAAACAGGTCCCGAACTTCAATGACTAGGACATTGTTTAAGTTGCTTTCTAGCAGACTTGCAGGTAAAGTGTAAACTATGGGAAAGTGGGGTTTTGGTTAGGAAGTACCAAACGCAAATTGTAAAAAACCATCTGCACATGTTGGTAAGACTAGAAATACTCTAAGGTAGTTACTGAAATTAAGGAGACACTGACCCTGTCATCTATTACTCCTTCGACTCTAACGAAGTCAATAGAACAAGCTACAGAAAGTAGACTTGCTAAATGCGCGGTTCTGGTACAAATCCGCCATTGAGCAAGGGAAAGAATACTGCAAGTCGTGTTCAAATTGAAATGGCGCATAAATGTTTCAACTAAAATTTATCTATTGACTCCATTCATGATTATGCTGTTTGAATGCAGAGCCTTGACCATGAAGAAGCTGGTCAAGAAAATATTATGGAAGATTCCTCAAAGAGGGAAAGAGAACTGAGTGCTCAAGTTAGAGGGAAGGAAGTTTCAGCTTCAGGTAAACACACGTGGAACTGAATATGTCATTTTCACTTATACTGGAAAAGTTGCTATTTCTCATTGTTAATTTGTTATCTAATTTCCATGTAACCCTGTATCTAATAGGCAAGCCGATCAACGACAAAAAGATGGATTTTTTAAGCTTAAACTCAATGGTGGAAGTGAGAAGCAACAACCAAAGATTGAAGGGAGCTTGGTATGCAGCCAAGATTCTTGAATCATATTCCAAACCAAAAGAAAAACTCTGGCTTCAGTACCAGTCCGATCCTCCTATAACCGAGTGTGTCCACATTTCTTTTATTAGACCTCTTCCCCCGCCTCCTGTGGCTGATCATACTTATAAACTGCACGACATTGTCGACGCCTTCCATCTTAATGGGTGGTGGAAGGGAATCGTCAGTAAAGTTGGAGTGTTGGAGGATAACAACAAGTGTAGAAGGTATAGTGTGGTTCTGGAAAACCCATATCAAGAGTTGGATTTTAGCTCTCAAGATTTGAGGTTTCACTTGGTTTGGAATGATGGAAAATGGGATCGTCTCCCTAATCAGGTACTCATCTAATTTACATGGTTTTTTATATGTTTTCACTTGGTTTATGTGATTACTCGGGTCAGGGCTCATTAGTGGATTTTGTTCCAACTGAAGTTCTATGCGTACACTAGGACGCAACTCGACTCAACTAGAGGTCTCTCGTTTTTGTTGCATTTATATCATATATAATTGTATGCTACACAAACAACATCACACGACTATGACATTATTTATCGAACTTGCTTTATAGCAGAATTACATGAAGGCTTTTGTTTCAGGAAACACCAACCACAGAAGATTGTCAAAAACAATCAGCACATGTTGATAATACTGCATATCACTCCAATGTAGTTCCTGAAACTGAGGATTCACTTTACCTTGCGAAAAAGTTAAGAAGGGAAAACTCTGTCATCTCATTAACTCCTTCCGTGTTAATGAAGTCAACAAAACAAGCTACAGAAAGTACAATAACCAAGTACATGACGTGTGATATTGGTGCAAATCTGCCATTGGACAAGGGAAACAATACTGTAAGTCATTTTCAAATTGAACATTTCATTTATAAAGTATCTATTGCCTCCAGTGACGAACTTTGTATGAATTCCAGAGCCCTAACCAACACAGAGATGGACCTGGCAATAGATCAGAAGAGTACTCAAAGACGAGAGAAACAGAACTGAATGCTCAAGTTACAGGCCAAAAGGTTGCAGCTACAGGTAAACTCACATAGAACTCAAATGACAAAACAGAGTAATCTCTTTTCGGCATAACATTTCCACTGGTACTGGAAAAAGTTGCTACTTCCCATGTTCTTATTTTAATTTGTTAGCTAATTGGCATGTAATTGTTGCGTACGTAAGAGTTTTCAAGTGATAGAATTCGGAAGCATACTCCAAGAAACTCTTTGAAGTCGTTCTTGTTGCTAATTAGGTAAATGAGTTCTATTAAGATAGATGAAATATGAAGCATGAAATGAATTGACAACTAAAACAAGTTAAAATAATTTAAAAAAAAAAAAAACTAAAACAAGTTAAAAGGACAAAAAAACCATATTCGAAATTTCTTGTGGACGGGTAGCATAGAAACTCGAAAACTAGTTACTGTACCTTGGAGGACTTGCTGTAATTCTTTAAAAGGAGGAGGGTTGGGTATTAAAGATATTAACTTGGTTAATAAAGTAATGCTTGGGAAATTGTCATGGGAATTGTTTTGTGGGAACTCGTTCTTTGTTAATGTGGTACGTCCTCGATGGTTATCAAACTCAGGAATTGCTCGTGCTACTGTTTATAATTCTTCAATTTGGCTTTCCATTAAATCAGTTTTTCATGAGCTTAAAAATTCATGTATCTGGTGGATTGGATCAAACACTAATCTTCGATTTTGGACTGACGAATGGATTGTTCCTTCGGTGGCTTCTCAACTTAATATCTCGGTTAAGGATCAGAGGTTATTGACGGATAGAGTGGACTCTTTTTTAGTGAATGGGGTTTGGGAAAATTTACCCAATTTACCTGTTAATGTTTCCGATCAGATTAAAGCAATTTCGAGTTGTGCGGTGGAGAATGATGAATGTTCATGGATTAATGCTGTGGATGGTGTCTTTACTGTGAAAAAATTTTACAAATTTCTTAAATCCGATGATGTGGTTCAGCCTTGGGTCTCGTTTATTTGGAATTCTTATCTCCCTCCTTCAAGGTCCTTGCTTTGTTGGCGCGCTTACACCGGCTATTTACCGACTCATGATCGGTTAGAGAGGAAATGCATTTTATGTGTTTCCCGGTGTATCTTGTGCAAGTCGAGTTGTGAAACGTTTGATCATTTGTTTGTTAGTTGCAGATTTTCTAACTCTATTTGGCAAGCTGTGAGTACGGCCTTTCAGAAAAACTTTCCGAACATTTCTTCTTTCTGGGAATTGTTTGATTGGGCTAGGCGTCTCGTGTTTGGCACTCAAGTTCGCGGGCTGTGGAATATTTCAATAGTTTCAGCTGTGTGGATTATTTGGCAGCAGCGCAATAAAGCAATTTTTGACACTGAATCTCCAAGTTTATCTCGAGCTCTCCGTTTCATTTGGGGTTCAATTAAAGAATGTAGTTCTCTTGTTAGTGGTACCATGAGAAACTCAGTTCAAGAGTTGTTAATATTACGTCGTTTTGATATTAAAGGAAGACCGAATGCAGCCCCTCGAATTATAGGAGTCATTTGGCAACCTCCTCCGATGGGATGGCTTAAAGTCAATACGGATGGCTCGGTGTCGGGAGATCCTACTATGGCGGGAGCAGGGGGTATTTTCCGAACTCCTAGAGGTTTTGCTAGAGGTTCTTTTGCCTTTTCTGTTTCTACGACTCATGCGTTTATTTGTGAACTTGCTGCGACAATTCATGCGGTTACAACGGCGTGGGAAAAAGGTTGGCATAATTTGTGGGTGGAAAGTGACTCCACTTATGTGGTTCATTTATTGAAGAGTCGTTCCACCCAGGTTCCTTGGATTTTAAAACAACGTTGGTTAGCTTGCCTTCACTTTATGTCGATGATGAATGTGGTGATCTCTCATATTTATCGTGAAGGAAATCGCGTTGCTGACTCTTTGGCTCGATTTGGTGCTTCTACGGATTCTTTTCAGTGGTGGGATACTTCCCCAGAGTTTTGTAGATCATTTGTTTTTGATGATTTTAGCTCCATTGAGCAGTTTCGTTTTTGTTAGCTCTTTCTTTGGGCTTTTTTATGAACTTTTATTTTCTTTATTTCTTCGGGTTCGGGTCTTTTTTGAGGGCCTGTTGGGGGGTGCCGACCTAGTTGGGATGCCCCGCTCGCTCTCTTAGATCCCTCCCTGTTCTTTTTAATAAAAAAAAAGAGAACCCGTATTAGACAAACAATTTAAAATGATAATCATTTTGTTGCATTTGCAATATAGGAATATATAGATTACATAACATGATTACTACATGACAATTCGTTTTGACGTTCGACATGATTGTCATTTTGTTGCATTTGCAGTATATATCACATGGAATACCTAGATCACATAACATGATTACTACAGAACAATTTGTTTTGACACCCTTGTTGAAACCAGTTGCTGTATTTGTTATGTTCGAACGTATTATGTTTATGTATGGTTATCCTTCAGCTTACCAAGAAGAAGAAGAACAATCTTCCACTGAGAAGTCAAGGAAGAATCTGTTGGAGTCGGAGCAGTCAACCCGTCAACAAAAGATGCCAGCACATGAAACTGAGGAGACACTTCCAAACTATTCGAACAAGATCAGAATGGAAAACTCCCCCATTCCTTCATCTCCTGATAAAGATGGTGAAACACCTAAGTGCTCAATGTTTGATAAAAGTGGAGATGGAATCGCAGAGTCCTCACAGAAGAGGGAAAGAGAACTGGATTCTCAAATTACGGGCCAGCAGGTTCTGACTGCATGTAAGAACACCATACTTAACTGATGCATGTCATTATTGATTTCATTATGGGAAAACTTGATATTTTGCAGATGAAGAAGAGATGGAAAATGAAGATCCTGCTGAAGACGTGAATGAAGGAAATGCTGAAACTTTCAACCAATCCTTGTCAGTAGATGCCATAGATGGTCAAGCAGATAGCAAACCAGGGAGGAATAAAGATCCTCCTTTTAAAAAAAACTCATATATGTGGAAGCACATTGATTCTCTAGAAGTTTTTCGCATCCTGCCACAGAAACCACATTTTAGCTACTTATCGGATTGCAACGAGGAGATTTGTGAAGGATCAGCTATCGGTCATATGCTGAGCTTTACTTCGTTGGTGGGAAAGGTAACCAAGTTGCAGATTGATGATCCAAGAAGTGTTTTTGACAGGTATTTGGAAGCTCTTGCCATTCTTGAAGAGATTGGATTTGATGTGAAGGCAGTAGTAGATCGTGTTAACGAGTTGTTGATTCTGAAAAGAAGGCAAGAACGGCTCGACAATCAATTGAAAAGGTATCAAAGATTAGTTGCAGAATGTGATGGGAAAAAAACCAAACTAGAACAAGAAATTGCTGCAATTGACAAGGTGACGATGAGTGGATTAGAAGTGCAACGAGCATGGAAAATGTCACAGATGGTGAAGGAAGATTCAAATATGGAATTTCTACAACTTGAGGTCTCTTCTTTAAAGAATGCCATGTTTGATGTGGAGTATAAATTTAAGGTTAAATCTGCATGCCCTTGGCATACAAGTACTTAATCTAGTGAGAATCAAAACTCTTCCTACAAACTCAATCTACATTGTCAATTGGTCAAGTTCGTTACAACCGGACTTATGTTTTTTGGTTTTGTATATACTGTTTTTTTTTGGTAACTTATGTATATACTGTTTAAACACCGCATACTTCCTTTTTACACTATTTTTTTTCTTTTACTCCATTTTAGGCATTTGATAATAGTTTATGGTCATATGCTGAAGACATTAAGGGTAAGAAATTTATTAGTTCAATGTTCTTTTACATCTCTTAAGATTTACATC
Organism: Euphorbia peplus; assembly: GCA_028411795.1. Lineage (NCBI taxonomy): Eukaryota > Viridiplantae > Streptophyta > Magnoliopsida > Malpighiales > Euphorbiaceae > Euphorbia > Euphorbia peplus. The sequence goes on from CP110840.1 coordinate 277,069, forward strand.
CGAACGTTTAAATTGTAAATATTAAGTTTGAGAGCTAAATTGATACTCAAAAATCAATTTAATCTAAATGGACTCTCATGCCAATTACTTGAACGGTCAATATGTTTTATTCCATGAAAAAGAGTTACTCCTAATACTTTTGATAATTGTTTACACTATCCATTTATTTTCTCGAAGCATTATCACTTTCAAGTTTGTTTGTTTTGCAAAGTTTCCTAATTAATGTTTACTTTTTTCATAATCGGTTTAAATTCGAGCTTTTATTGTGTGTCTACACCTACTATTTTCTAATTTGTATTAAGCTTTAAAACAAATTTCTGGAAAAGTTAGAGATGACCTAAAATTTCAATGCTTTCTAAATTTTTTTAAAGTTATAGACCAATTTTTTTACTTTTAAAAAAAAGTAAGAAATAATCTTTTAATTTTAAAATTAAAATCAAAACGTGTAAATTATATATGGTGCATATTGTAAATGTAACCTTATGATATATGAAACTGATATTATATAGTCTTTTCATATTTTAATACAGTTAATTTTTTGAAGAATAGGATATTGAAAGTAATCGAACAAGTTATTCAATAAGATATTATTTATAACGATCCCGCTAACGAGCGCCCCGGGGCGCTAGATAAGACTAGATAAGACAAATATATTTTATAATTGTCATTAATGATGAAATAAATACACTCATTCTTCAATAATAATTACTTTTCTTGTTAATTGAAACTTAAATGTTTGTGCAAACATTAATTATGAAATTTCAAATAAATATTACTCCCCGACTCTAAACTATAAACTCTAAACCCGAACCTAAACATAAACCTAAACCCGAACTTGTACATAAATCTAAACCCGAACCTAAACCTTAAACATTATCCTCAAACCCGAACCAAAATCATCAAACCCAAACCCAAAACCATAAATATTAACCCAAACAAACATATAAACCCAAAATCCAAATCCAAACCCGAACCTAAATCATCAACCCTAAACCATAAAATTAACCCAAACCAACATATAAACCCAAAACGTGACCCTAACCCTAACCCTGACCCTAAACCTTGACCCTAACCCTAACCCGAACCCGAACCAACATATAAACCTGAAACTCTATACCCAAACCTAACTCATGAACCCAAATTTAAACCCTACCGAACCCAATCATAAACCCCAAAAATCCGTAATAATTAACATAAAAAATTATTAAATAATTAGCTTATAATTACTCCACTTTATTATTGCAATCAAATAATTAATGTTCACTAAATTTTATAAATAGTTAATGCTTAAAGTCATAATGAGTCCATATTATTTATTATTTTTATCAAATGATTAATGATTATTATATGCTTATCTAGTGCCCCGGGGGCGCTCGTTAGCTTTTGCCTATTTATAATAGTTGAAGAAGATATGACGTTAGTGGCTATGTTTAGATAAGTATAAGAAGTCATCTGAAACATTCGAAAATTCAAAGTAACCGTCGAAACTTTTGGATAAGTTAAGAGTGTACATATACATTAAGCCTTGTTTTAAACTACTTCTTGACAGATAGACGGATAGAGACAGCAAATTATTAGAGAGACCGACTCGTCATTGAATCTTCAACAGGTAACAAATGACCTACCAAATTAATATCAATAAGTAATTTGCCATGTTGGGAATGGGGCGGTCTTCAACATCTCCGGGTCAACGAAATTTTAAAAAAAGAGCTGAGAGCATAAATAATAGGTTGGTAGGAAACCTTCCCTGACATGGTGAAAGACCAACGGACATCCAACAATGGAACACATGAAAAAGTAAAATAAAAATCTGTCTTGTACTGGCAACAAATAAAACATGTCCTTTCTACAGAATCCCAAAAGCAAAAAAAGGTGAGAAATAGCAGCAGAAGAAAAAAAACCAAAATTGTTGGGAGTTGTCTGTAAAGTTGAAGTCTTTATTCTGGTATTTCAAAACCCATTTCAAGAGATTTGAGGCTTCACATGGATTGGACATGGCTTCCTCCTCCTAAACAAGTATGTATGTATGTATGTATGTATGTATTGACTGATTTCTGCAAAATGTAGTTACAAATTCTGGCTCCATTTTATATATTTCAAATCTTATTTGGTGGTTAGAGCCCTAGAGTTTGAAGGGCAGTGAGAACATGAATTTTGTGGGGTAAAAAACTTATCTTTAGTTTAAGTAAAGATTCCCCCCTTCCCTTTGTGGCTAAATTTGCTCTTCTCTGATAATGATGATAATAAAAGAGCTAAATTTTGTGTCTTCTACTAGCATATATATAGATAATATAATAAGATTACGACAAGGGTTACCATTTCGACACCCCTAATCAAAATGGTACTTATATTACATAAATGGATGAAACACAAATAACACGATTATAACATGATTACCCGACCCGACATTATATGTCTGAGTTGCTTTGCAGCAAAAGACAATGAGAAAGTGGGTTTTTGTTTCAGGAAATCATAAACATAGAAGAAGATTGTGGAGAACTATCAGAACATGATGCTGATGAGACTGCATATCTCTCTAAGGTAGTTTCTGAAAAGGACAAGTCCTTAGAGAAGAGGGGAAGAGAAATGAATGCTCAAGTTTTAAGGCAGAAGGTTGCAGCTGCAGGTAAACTGACATCGAACTGAAATGACGTAATAGAGTAATCATTTTTCGATATTATACTATCTTAACTTGCTACTTCTTAATCTGTTATCTTGATTGGCATGTAATGGTTGCTTAAGTAAGAGCTTTTAAATGATAGACTATGGAAGCATACTCCAAGTAGGTCGCCGGAGTAATTGTCCTTGCTAATAGATTGGCCAAACTTAGTTTTTTCAACAACAAAAGGAATGGAGTTTGTAAGGGAACCCGTCTAACATGGCAATTTTGACAGTATATAAATGGCGTGATATCTGTTTTGACAACCCTTTGAAAACTGTACTGATACTAAATGTTGCATTTGTTATGTTCTAAGGCGTCATGATCTGCTGTTCCATTCTCAGATCACACAGAAAATGTAGCAACATGCTGTGGAAGTATATAATTTTCATGATTATGGACGATCAAGTATTATATTTTGATTATTTAACAACGGTTTTTACAGCTGAAGAAGACAAGACAACTGAAGGTTCTGCTGAAGTCGTCAATGTAGGAAATGTTCAAAATTTTAACCAATCCTCTGCTGTAAATGTTAAAGCAGAAAGCGAACTAGTGAGGGACAAAAACCTGCCTTTCGTAAAGAGCTCCTATATGTGGAAAGAATTTGATTCCCAGGAAGTCTTTCGAATGCTGCCACAGACACCACATTTTAGGCAATTATCGCATTGCCATGAGGAGACTCGTGAAGGATTGGCTATAGGTCACATGATGAACTTTGCTTTCGTAGTGGAGAAAGTGTCCAAGTTGCAAATTGAGGATCCAACGAGTCTTTTTGTCAAATATTTGGAAGCTCTTAATATTCTTGAAGAGTTTGGATTTGAGGTTAAGGCAGTGGTAGATCGCGTTAATAACTTGTTGTCTCTCAAAACAAGGCAAGAGCAATTCCATGATCAATCGGAAAGGCATCAAAGTTTGGTTGTAAAAAGTGATGAGAAAAAAGCAAAACTGGAAGAAGAGAATATTGCAATTGACAAGACGATAAGCAAGTTGGAAGCGAAACGAGCAGAGAATGCGTCACAACTTGTGAAGGAAGATTCAACTAGGGATTTTCTACAATTTCGGGCATCTGCCATCGAAGATTTCATGTTAGATATGAAGCAAGAGTTTAAGGTTAAATCTGCAGCCCCTTGGCAGAGGCTTGTCTAGTATGTTTTTACTAATATCCATCCTCCTAGGGAGAACAAAAGATCGGGTGTAGCCACAGTGCATATTCTCTTTTTGAGATAATTTTGTTCACGTTTAGTCATAGTACATCTTAAAGTTCAGTTAGCACATAAACACAATGTTAGTTTATAGCTTAAACACACTATTTTTTTCACATATGGTTTAAAAACTTGCAAACATAAGTTTATGGGTTATGTGGTTTGTAAATTCATTACGTTAAACATTATTAAAAATAGCGCGATTTGGAGAAAATTAAAGGTTTGATTTTCGTAATTAACTAATCTATTGGTCTTTTTACCAAAAACTTTACTTACAATTTAACTGTAAATTGCACAACAAAAGACCTATACGGAAATTTTAAACTGTTGGGTTGTATTGCAAACCAAATAGAATACAATTTTTGTTACATTGCCGTTATTGTTGATAGAGCAACTTAAAATTAAGTTTTGGTGGCTTTCTCATTCTACCATTATTGTTAAGAAATTGTGATTAAAAAAAAATATTCAATTATATTTAGTTCGCTATATTTTTATTTCTTATTTTTTGTTAATTGATCTTGCGTTTTTCATTGGTTAAACATTGCACTTAACTCACTATAGAAATTTACTTAAATTGGAGGGCCCTATAAATCGGAGGCTTTAGGCGGTTGCATATGCCAACTCCCTTTGGAGCCAACACTTTACAATTATTTCCAAGAAATAACAATAGTAAAGTTGTAACATTCCCTATGCTTTTTCTTTTTATATTTTGTTTACTCGTAATTAACTTTACCCGGGTTTATGTTAACTAAAGTAAAACCAATCAATCCATAAGGAAGTAGGATATTTATGATGATAAGGAAAGTAAGGAGGTATTGTATTCCAAGTAAAACAAGGAATTATATGTACTTGGTATAAATAATTGGAACGGAATGCAAGTATAAAAAATACATGAAATAAAAATATTGTAAGAGGAAGAAGATGGATTGGTGTGAAGAAAAAGCAACACCGACAAGGATGTCCAAATTATATTACAAGCAAAGGCAAACATACCTCAGGAGCTACACTTTGACCTCCCAACAAGATGAAGAAGATGTTAGTTTTTGCAACAAAACTAAGATTTGGTTTCGTAATCATAAGACCAAAGCCAGCAACTTCTTAACTAGATGTCGTAAACTTTTGCTTTGCTCTGCTCGCTAATGAAGCTACATATCATATTATGTAATTTCAGTTTTTGTTCGCTATTGTTTACCAAATAATATGACATTAATTCTTAGTTCAAGTTTTATATTTTGTATTAATTTCACACTTTTTTGTGTGGTGCTTTCTATAATTATTTTTGAAATAGCTATTATTTTTTGTCCATCACTATTTATTTTTCTTTTTTACTAAAACTTCAATGCTCGTCAACCATGATCGATAAGTTTGTGTATCATAGATTGGCTGATTAGCATATAAGCATTGTGTAATTTACTGTGAATCTTGAGATGAATGAATAAAGAAGTTTACACTCATTACATTGATTTCATGATAATTAATGAAGATCTACTTTCAATATATGTATACATTATGTATATATGAATTCATATATATGTTTTAAGAAGCGGAAAAGAGAAACCTACAAGGTAATAAAGAATAATACTATGAACAAGAAGAGCGCTTCAGTTCAGTTGTGAAGAAGTTTTCCGGGATGTATTACTTTATGAATCCTCATCTGTTTCTCTGCGAGATTCTTCCCATAGTCTATGCTCTATACCTAGCTTCCTTAGCTCCATCAGCCCTTGCTCCACTGAAGAATACAAATCAATTTTACAAGTACAATAATCAAAACTACAACCAGCAACTACCACTTCTACTTCTATTAACCTGTTTGATTTCAAAGCTTACATTTCGGAAACTGAAACTCTCAGAAACTTGTTACCAACCAAATTTCCAGGTCACATTTTCATAACATAAAGAAATTGAAAACTTGCCTCTTAGGTGCTTTTAGAAGCTAATCACATGTTCAATAAATTCCTAATATATACAGATAATCTTCTATAAGCTATCAAAAAGAAACAAATCTCTCTTTTTCTCTCTCTATTTCATGACTTCTATGTAAGTTTTAATATATATGTACACATCCTTATTTTAGTCTTGTCTTTTTATTATTTATATCATATGTTTCCACCACGTTTTTGTTTCCTATACTTCTACAAATATCAGTTGTTAGTGATTGTTTCTGTTTCCGCATCAGTTTCCACATAATATAACATATAAATACTGAAAACTAGGAGGATATTCGAGCAATGAAACTCACCATCAACAACATCATGAGAACTCGGCGAGTGCCCACGACGGTTCATCCAAAATTCAAGTCGTTCTTTGGCAATGTGCTCCTCTATACCATTGGCTTTGGCTCTGCTCCAGAAATAGGTAAGCCAAGCCTGAGCAAGTTAAACATGTTGAAGATTAGTCGTAACATATATCCTTATCCTCGACAAAGCTATAAACGTTTAAGAAAAAAAAAAAATTGGGGCGAATTACTTTCATGGCCCTTGTATTCAAACACCTGCTAACATTATGACACCTAAACTTCATTTCTTAAAAACTGAAACTTGACATTGAAGTCCAACTCCACATGAATCCTTACAAAATTGAGGAAATCCTGAGGGTGAAATAGAAATTTGACCATAATTTTAGGCAACGTGGATAAGGAGTCACTGATGCAGTCAAACGTGCCTAGGTCATCAAGTTAATTATTTTTAAGGATTTCTGTCGATCTGGACTTTAACGTTACAGAATGTAAAGCTCAAGGATTTTATATGAAGCAACCTCAGTATCACAAAAATGCTAAAAAAATTAAGGAGAAAACACGAATTATTAAGAAGAAATGACTCCTACCTCCTTGAAAAGAACATCTTCAGATTCCTCAGGAGTCAACTCTGTGATAAAAAAAAAGATGGAATTACATATGATGAAAACATAATACTGTTCGTTATGGAACAAAATACTAAAATGTAATGGAAATTTGTTAACTTGAATAAACTCACCAACAGCCTCTAGATACTTTGGATCACCAGGTGATTTGATATCTGAAAACAACAATAAATAGGGTAAACATTCTGTGACCATCAAAAAAGCACATGCAAATAACTAAGAAATATGGCATATAGCCATGTACTAAGTGAAGGAAAATGAAAGAGAAGGAAAAACCTGCTAAAAATATAATCAATTAAACCAAGCATGTAAAAGGTTAACAAATAATTACCTGAAATGGAGACTCGAGCAGCATTTGCACGCCTTTGTTGAGCCAATGCAGATACAATAGCATCCTCAACCTTTCCAGATTTTAAACAGAAGAATATTAAGGATATTGGTGACATTGTCACATTGAACTTCAAGCATTATACAACAGCTAATATAGAGGAAAGATGACAAAGAAAGAAGACGAAAAAATGAAACCGAAAAGTTGATACATATGATTCAAACAATTTGGACATACACAATGCAATTGAAAAAAACAAAACAAACCTTCAAGGATGCAAGCTCCTTCAAGCCCATCTCAACAGAAAGCATACTTTCAATGTTTCCTTCTCCAGTTAAATCACTTAGGTCCCCAGCAAGTTTGCTTCTATATTCATTGTCATCATCATCTACTCGAAGTTAACAAGAGTATCAGCTTGAGGATAACTATTGATCGCCAGAAATAATTGACGTAGACCATGATACATCTAGTCTACAGGATTCATTAACATGTTAACATATAAAAGAAAAGGCTTAATGCATATGCAGCCCTCCAACTTCCACCCAAATACCTACGCCCAAAAGTTTTAAAACTATATTTCCACCACCTCAACTCACTTAAACTGGAATGTCAATAGTCGTTTAGGTCCAAGTTGGAGGGACTGGGTATGTATCGAGTCTAAACATAGTAATGGCAAGAACAATTAATGGGACCAACCTTTTTCCCAACGCTCCTCCTTAGCTTTTTGTCCAGCAGAGACAACAATCTCAAATGGAAGAGGGGCTAAGGAAGACCAGTATTCATGCTTCGATACAGCAACATCTGCACAAATACCTACAGACCAGACAGAAAAAGAATAAAATGTTACTCGTAACTCCTAAGACATGACAGGAAGCACATACTGCATGGGTGAACAAAATTGATAGAAGACTCTGCAGTAATGTATGAAGAAGACATCATCATGCAGAACTCGGCATGCATAAAAAGTTAAGGACCATCTCAATTGCATATCAACTTGGAACTAAGTGAGAGATGATTGGACTTCCATAAGATATGCCAAATCAGTTCCCAGTGATAAGTTAAACCAAGGGAAGATGGAGAATAAATTCTGTAATGTTGCACCATAATTCTTGAGAATAAGTATTATATATAAACCAACAAATCTTGAGGAAGAAAAATGTTGGTAAATCAAAACAGATCTTGACCAGAAGAATACCATATTTTGCAGCCAAACCCCAGTACCGAGCAAGCCAACATCTCTTTAGAACAACTTCTTCCTAAAACATAAATGTAGTAAGCAACCAGTTCATTAATTATCAATAAGAAGCCAGTCAGCATACACACCATTTCCTTCTGAGTCAATATCATTCTTTGTGTCATTAACTGAAGTGCTTTCAGTTCAGATTCAGCTCCATGAAGCTGTTGCAGAGCAGCTGTGGCCTCCTCTTTGGCATTCTAGTTGAAAGAAATTTGCATGAATTAAAATAAACTTCTCCAACAGCAAAAGAACCTTTAGATTAATAAGCTAATCTAGCGATTAAGGAAATATGGGATAAGGCACTCCAGGAACATAAGGAACATGTAGTGGTGCTCTTACCTCCACCTCTGACCGGACAGATGCAATCTCCTTGTCCACAGAAGTATTTTGTTTTGCTTCTTTAAGCGCAGCCTAAGAAATTTAAATAAAAAATAATGAAACACGAAACGTCTTAAGGTTTTTTATGTAAGAAAATCTAAAACAAAAGGCATAAGGCCCAAAAGTCAGATGGAATGTCTTTCCTTTTATAAATTGAATTCCTAACATTTGATCCAGTAAGTAGTTAATTACTAAGTCTTAAATGCCCAACTCATTAGCTAAAAAGATACGAAAAACAAATTCAGGAGTTCAACATAAGTTGCTAAGCACACAAACTTATATGAAATAGGATGAGTATCCCAATTACCTCTCTTTGACGCAGTGCAGCTTCCTTTCTGCAGATAAAAGCACAAAATCTCACAAGACTTGTAAGAATATCATCAAGAAGAAAAATGGCAAACAACCAAAATTGTTGGAGCGACAATTTACCTGCTCAACAGTTTTGCTTCCAGTGACACTCCCTCACCAAGAGTAGCAACCTACAAAATAATAAACATTAACGGTATGTGTCAATCAACTTGCTGGTTAAATATCATAACCACACAAGGTTTAGCGATAACCATACTTCAAAGAGGAAACCACTGGTCAGTTTAACTACAAGTTCTTAGAAAAGCTTCCATTTTGAGGACAAAAATCTAAAATTTATTCAGCTAACAAGTTAAAATTTTGAACACTACCCAACAATGTGCGAGGAGGGGATTAAAATGAGAAATAACCTGTTTCTCAAGCTCAGCAACTCTAGCCTCTGCTTCTTTGCATCTCTCCTCCTCGAGCCTGAGCTGTAAAGCAAATTCGATTCCATTGAGTATATACCCGCACTATAAATACACTGATAGTACAAGAAAACAATTTTGTTACAGCACCTTCTCAAGCATGTTCTCGTTCTCCTCTTGTAGCATATCGAGCTGTAAACAAGAACCATTTACAATCATAAAGAAAATGCATTTCCAGCTCAGTCTAAGAACATTTACAAATTTAGCCATAGTAAAGAATAACATACATCGTCACGAAGAGCAGAAGCCTCACGCTGATCCCCTAAATCCTTCGAGTTTAGAAATCCCATATCTGATAAGAATCTGCACAGATCAAGTTTAATAATCTCCATTGTCCAAAACCTCCCTAAGAAACCAATAGAATAAGCAGAAGATCATAGAACTGCAATCTAGTTCTTCACATTGCAAGACAATGTATCTCATCGGTGGCTGTACCTTTTTCCATCTCTCTGCCCATTTCTCGGGGGGTCTATCGGGGGCAAAGAAACCGCTGTTCTGAGTGAGCCCTTGCTAGGTGGAACTGGTGGTGCTGCAGTTCGAATAGACATTGCAGGTCTTCCAGCTGACGTTGAGCGAACCGACGTAGTTTCTTCTACCAAATTGCGCGCCAACTAAATTTAGAAACAAGAAAAACCTGCTCTCATTAAAATCAAAACCATCCACTATGCAATTTCTTGGCAAATCCTAACTAACCCCAAAAGGCACCTTAAGGGGATAGGATTGCTTGACATGTTTAAGGAGCTACCATAAAACTTGTATATAAGAATAACCTTCCAATTGTTAAACAAATAGAAGTATTGATAATCTTTATTATATCAACAATTATTTAGTAATAACCTCCCAAATGTTATACAAATAGTGCGGTCCTAAGTGTATTATTACTGTATTACTATATAGAGGGTTTACTGTATTTAGCTTCCCAAAATAGCAATGTACGACACTTAACACCTCGGCGCTTTACAATGCAAGAAAAACACACAAGTGAAATCAGTAAAAAACGTGAAAAGCATGAGAAACATACCGAAGGAGAAGGAGATCTAGCAGCAGTCTTAGGAACAGCAGCAGGATCTCTGGCACTAGTAGAATTAAGGTTCCTGGAAAGAGAGAAAGGAGGAGGAGCACTATAACGAAACCCTAGATCGTCATCATCCTCATCATCATCATCATCAGCAGTTTGAGAAGCCATAACCTGAGCAAGACGCTGAGCGGCGGCTTTAGCAGCGAAATTCTGGTTCCTCTTGACGGTAGATATTCCGGAAGCTGAAGAGGAGCGCACGTGGTGGCGTCCGACAGGCGACATTGCACCCGGAGAGGAAGGGGCGGCGCCGGAGTCGGTGGGCCATTGACGGGCGTAGACGGCGGTGGGATCCATGGAGTAGAATGCGGATGGAGATGAGCGTTGAAGTTAACGGAAAATGCGTAGATCGGAGAATGGCGGTGATGCTGACGTGACGGCCTCCGCCTGCTAAAGTACTCTGTAATATGATATCAGTAAAGATACAGTGTAAGTAGAGTGAGTACTGAGTTCAGCTTTCACTCGGAGGATTTAATGCAATTATTTATTTATTTCTCTCTATGCTCTCAATTCGGTCATTTGACGCCACTTAAATTGGGAAATCCCCATAATACCAAACTACTTTATAGGAAAAACTATAAATGATAAAAACAAATTATAAATTATTCAACTCTTATTCAATTTTATTGTTATTTTTAGAAAGAATTCAATTTAAATTTTAAATTTAGATTCGAATCATTCCGAAAATTTACATCTAATTTATTCCATTTATTATTTTCTCGAAAGAATTTTGCTCGTGAAATTCAAACACGCTAGTTCACACTTCTTTTTGAAAAGTATAATATTTGTTAAAATAAACTTCACGAGACATTAAATTGTCACGAACCACACTACATCCCATATCAAAATTACTTCCAATATCTATATAACATTGTCCATCAAAGAAAATCAAAAAGTCATCATTGCATTTAGGAACAAAATCTTGATTCAATCCAAATGTCTAACATATTGATATGGAAATTTTTTTGTCTAAATCATTGATGCATTGGTAAACTAGGAACATTGCAGCACAACACAAAAAAATCACTAATAAAAAACCCAAGCACAACGAACCATCATTGATGAACGTAAAATTCTACTATAGATCAGCTGCAATGGACTCGACCAACAGAAAAGCAAGAAAAATGGCGAAAACACGAAAACCCGGAATCTAGTGTTCAATTGCGAAGACAGTTGAGTCCCTTCAATTTGAAATGATTAGAATCAGTTCGTTTGAATTCAAGCTTGTAACCAGAAATAAAGCTCTTCATTGCTCTATTTTCCTCCATTAATCTACTTATCTGACCTCTAAGCTGTTTTATCATCTCTCTTTTCTCATCATTTCTCCTTATCAACTCCGTTTGTTGCCTCAAATGATCTTCTATGAGGTTCGATACCTTAGGCTTCACGTCTTCCCATGCATTCTCCTTCTCTTCCGTCTCACTTACCGCCTCTTTCGCTTCTATCCCTTCCGTGATCGCATCTTCGAGGCCCGAGGATTGTGGTTGTGGTTGTGGATCAGAATGTGGGGATTCTTCCTCTGTTTTTACGCTGCTTACCGACATTTGTCGGAGTCTGAGAGATGAAAATGGAGATCGTAGTTGTGCTACTCGAGTTGTCTCCGCGCATCTAATCTTGTCGTAGCTATCAGCTAAGTTCTGGTACGATTGATGAAGCTGGTGGAGGACGTTTAAGAGCTCTGGCCGTCGTTTGTAGAATAGCTCTGCTCTTTCGGTGAATGAATCGCCTTCGTCTTCGATTAGATTCACGATTATTCTAATCTTTTCGTCCAAATCTGCATTTCAAATGCAAAATTATTCATTTTCAGTAACAAATTAGCATTAGCATTAGCATATTTAATAGTTGTTCAACATTAGCATTTTTAATTGGTCTATATCATATGAAACTGTATATACATCATATGAATCACATAACATGAATGATTAAAAGCGTCAAACTATTTATGATTTCGATTTGTTCTTCATACCAAATATAGTCGATGCTACTAGTGTAACAAAATCAAAGTATAAGGATTATTAGAACGAGAGACGCTAGAAATGGAAACCAAACTACAATTTTGAAAAATATTTGAATTTCCATCATTTCCAAATCTCATTTTTTCATACCAAGCATGTTCGAGGATGAAAACAGGACGATAACAAATAACGTAAACGAACCAAAGTGGTACGAATAGGTAAACAAGTCTTTTTGGGATTAAGAATCAACAACAGAATAATCCGTGTCAAATTATGTATAAATAAACTACAACATTTTGTGTCTCGTGACAGAAATGGTTATTTTCACCCGACTCTCTATAACTGTTGTAGTGACTCTTGTTTCAAAACAAAGCATAGTGTGGACAGAAACAGTATAAACAAAACGATCGAAGAGAGTGTTGGGATTACCTGAAAGAATGGCTTGAAGCGATGGAGAGAGATTAGAAGGACGATTACGAGCATCTAACCACCAAGAAGACGAGGCAGCGGATTCTTCCATGAATACGAGATATTTGGAGAAGAAGGAGAGGAGGGAAGAAGCAGAATAGGGAAAAATGAAAGGAAATGGAGACCAAACTATTTTTTGATGTTGAAGTCATATCTTAATTAGTAGAGTAGATTAAGAAGAAAGAGCCAATCATCTCGGTTTGAATTGAATCTCAACTAATTAATTAACTTTTCAAACTTGCTTGATTTTTTTTAGCAAAAAATGCCTCAAAATCAGTCAGTTTCCCCTTCTTGATCCATATAGATAGATAGATAGATCTTCATCTTCAAGCAATCCTCACTCCTACTTGTTAGGATACAAAGGTTGACTGACAATGGACATTAACCTTTCAGCATTAGTAGAGTAAATTTAATAACATTTGTATTAGATAACATAGTTTTTGTATAAAAATAAAATAAAATAAAGTTAGTTATTAGGTCGGTATAATTTGCTGAACCAATTTTTGGGTGCCTAGGCGACCCAAATCAGCCTAAATCATTCAAAGCGGCTGTATAAGAATAAGTTGGGAGCAAAATGTATATGTTGATACGTTTTATCAACCTAATTATTTTTATTAGATAACTTTCATCGTTTTTCATTTAATTTTCATCGTTTTCCATTTAATTGTAAAACATATATTAATTATATATTTAATCAGATATTATTTTGACAAAAAAGCTAAATGGAAACTTTTTTATTAACACAATTAAAATTACCATTAACGACTTCAAAAGTAATATTCCAAGAAATAGTGATATTCTAAAAAATTTAACTTTTAAAAATATTGGTATGCTAGTCTCGGGCTCCAGCCGCTCGACTAGCGTCTAGTGTTTTTTTACTAAACTACTTATTTATCATGACAATTCAAATTAGACAAATCTTTAGAAACATACGAACAAGTGAACTTACAGGAACTTTTTTTTTTTCATCAGTTTCACCATAACTAAAGTAAAATGCTTATTCTAATATCATCATTTTCTTAAAAAAATTAATTTCTGTAACTATAAATCCAACATTAAATGATACAAGTTTACAAAATGCATTTACTGTTAAAATTTCAAATAAGTATAAAGTGTATAAATACAAGAAATGGATAGCCAAGTAGGACAGTATCCCATTAAGGTTTTGAGTTTTTGGTAATTTCAGATAATTTTATCTTCCTCATATCTTAGGTCTGTTCCACCACCAAGTGGTCCTAAATTATGTAATCCATAATCAATCGTTTGCCAAACTGGTCTCATTTTTTACTTTTGGGGGCAAGATTCTCCATTTCTATTGGCATCAATAAGCAACTTTATTTTTGTACAAATACCCTTTTCCATTAGCTTTATTTTCACTGTAGGCGTAGACAAAAGGAGGTCATGGAGAGCATATACACACAAGGTGGTACATTGAATCTATTCGGTACTAATAACTGATTAAACACCCCCAACAGAAACAGGTTTTGCTAGTTTGACTAAAAAAATTAATTAGTCGTGACATTTTCATCAATTAGCCGTCAAATATTCGTTGTAGCTCCCCGTCGTTAGGTAATGAAAGTACAATTTTGGAATCACAAATATTGGGGAAATTAGTTTAAGCCTCTGACCACATTGACAAATGACAATGACCTACCACTGGTTTGATTAACCATTCCACCTTTGACTCGGTTTTTTACCATTTCAGAGACTAAATTCAAAGGGGAATTTTACCCAGATCCTTTCATTGACTCTGTATATTACTTGGTTTTTCATGTTCCGAAAATTTTACTGCCCAAATTACACTTTCCAGCCAATTTACCACTTGAAATTAGTAGAAATTGGGAATTACTTCCGTTTCAAGCTTTGCTACCACATCTCACCGAGGTCAACCATCTTCACATTCTACTTCCCTTTCTGCAATTCAATTCCAACTTTTGTACGGAAATACTAATGATCACAGTCCATATCAATCGAACCAATGAAAAATTCAGTATTAGTCCATTTTTCATTGATGGAATCTATATGGACCAAGAACATTCTAGGATTTCACAATTCGGAGGCTCCAGACACTTGGGCAATATTTGAGGGTCAAATGGAAGGTTGTTAAACCCATCAGCCATTTGTGGGTGCAAAAACGGTCAAAATTTTCAATGGTCGGGTCGGGTCTTCCTCGGATCCACCAGCCGCAAACTAACTCATCTCCGACTCAAACATCCAACACCTCCTCCCCCAATTTCATAAAAATAATATAAAAAGCTCATCTCGACTTCAACTAAAACTTGACGGTTAATCAAGTTTTAGTTTTTATCAAATGAATTGAAGAAATGATTGATTTTATGATTTAATGGAAAAATCTTGCTCATTTGCTCTCCGATAAAGTAAAGCTGATGCTTCCACCCTGCAAGCATGGGCCAAAATTACGCATTGATCAAATACAAAAGGCATAAGCTGGGTCAAATTTACGACGGTAAAAGCAAACTAGTGTTTGTCCAATGGGGGTAAAATTGAGCCGTTATGTACCCAAAAAACTTACATGCAAAATTGACCATTATCCTACATTAAAAAGAGATGTTATGATGTAATTAAGGATGATTCTCACCAGCCAGGATAGACAACAAATTTTCCGTTTGATAGAGCCCAATTCACCTGCATGATACAACAGTTTAGTTCAAACTGACACGTATCAACATATGATTTATGAGTTCTCTCTATGTGTCGATTTCTGATGCCAATACATGTCATTTTAGACTTATCTAACTAAAAGGTTTCAACTCAAAAGACTATATTTCAAACAATCCAAGTTCACATAGCCAAGTTCAACAACTAAATTGACTTTTAAACTGTAGTTCAACGATAGCGGTAACAGGGGAAGACACAATAGCCAACCACTAATATTATCCAAAATGCTAGTACAAGTGCTAGATATTTGCATCCTGTTAAATAATCTTAAAGCTGATCTTAATAAGCGGCAGCAAAAGAGCAAGAGCAAAATCTGTAACAATACCTTATCTGTTCCTAGAGAATTGGCTACTACATGAGTGACCTGTTCATCTAACTGGTTTGTGCAGACAGCACCAAACTGTTCAGCTGTTTGCCACAGTGGATGCATGTGGGGCTTAGCTTCGCCAACTGGAAACACCCTACTAAACACTATACGGCAGCCAGCCAAAATCCTTTTCTGCTCTGACGCAAGTATATTTCTAACATCTGCTTCATCTAAGGAAGAATGTGAAAAAAAGTTTTGATGTATTCTCTCGATAACCTGCTCGATGCAAAAAGA
Organism: Euphorbia peplus; assembly: GCA_028411795.1. Taxonomy (NCBI): domain Eukaryota; kingdom Viridiplantae; phylum Streptophyta; class Magnoliopsida; order Malpighiales; family Euphorbiaceae; genus Euphorbia; species Euphorbia peplus. Next base: position 293,283 of record CP110840.1, read on the forward strand.
TTATGTTATTTAAGGGCTCTAACAAAAAAACTGAACTAATCAATTGTAATACCTATTGTACATGAATTTCTAAATTGTGGAAAAGAGACGCAAAGCATTTCGTACAAGTTTCCAAGAGTTTGAGTTTCCAAAGCAGATATGGAAACATCAAATGCTTTGAAATCAAATATCCATGTGTGTATAACTATAACAAGGGTACATTTGCCTTACCGACAATGAGCATGCCAAAGTGCCATCTTCTGGCCTCTCATCATGGTCAATCTCAAGAAGAGAAGGACCTGGAAGCCCAAATTGCCGTCTACTACAAGGAAAATAAATATACCTGTAGCACATATAGAAATATGGACAAAGGGATTGAGAAACAAACCATAGAAGAATTGAAGGAATCAAGTAATTATTCTACTTGCCTTTCGACAACGATCAAGTTTAACTTGTTATGTGGCCAGACTCTCACAGAATCATCTACGATGACAACAGCTGATTCCATGCCTAAGACACCTTCAAGATCCTTGCTCTTGGGAACCCTCTCATCGCTGTCATACGGATCCCCATCATCGCCCCTAGATATAACTCGTCCATTGAACAACTTCCCAGTTGGATCCAGCACTTTTGCCATTTCCGTAGCATACAGTTTGTTCCCCATTGTGTAAAGATGTAATTCAAACAGTTTACTAGCCTAAAATACAGAAAGGTAGATTATTAGCATGATTTACAAACAACTCAATGGCTAACAGTATCAGAACCAAAGAAACCTCTGAAAAAAACAACCTTTTCTAAAAAATTCCATATCCCGGGACGCAATTTTGTCCACATTGCCATGTGAGGAAAGCGGAACAGTTGTCTCGTTGGTTTTTCACGATCTTGTTCTTCTTTCTTTCTCAAGATCTCATCATGCACAGGGTCAACTTCACCAAACTGAAAAAGGCAAAGTACCCAAATTGTCAAATAAGCATATTTCCTTAAATGCTTGCGGAAATATAAGGGCAAAGACTATTTATGCATAAGGGATTGCCTTGGCTGAATTAAGAAGTGTATGATCTAGATCCAACACGAGGCACAGCTTGTTTGCAGCAAACATTTTATTTTGTTCTTCTATCCTTCGTGTCCGCTCTCTCTGTATAGCAGCCTTTTGTTGGTCATTATACCCGTCAAAAAGATGCTCAAAATCTGGCCATGAATTCTGGGGACGAGGACCTGCCTCTGCTGCAGCAACTGCTGAACCAATTGCTGCTGGCTGATCTGAATTTGAAGTTATTGTTCTGGCAGGTTGAGATGAAACATTTTGAGAAACAACAGGTTTAGGTTGAGATGAAACATTTTGAGAAACAACGGGTGTAGCTTGAGATGAAACATTTTGAGAAACAACAGGTTTAGGTTGAGATGTGATATTTTGAGAAACAACACGAGCAGCTTGAGATGAAACGTTTTGAGTAACAACAGGTGGAGTTGGTGGTGCATGGGAAACGGACACAATATCAGCAATATTCTTCAAACTCTTAGTGAATGGCAAGGAAATGTCTGGTGGCACCAGAGATTGGGAAGTCACAGCCTTCTCCACATTCTTATTGTCCATTGTTCCCAAGTTGGTTACTCTAGAGTTTACAGTTGGTTTGGATTCGGAGACCGAGCTTCCACTCCTTTGAAGTGCATTATTATGGAGAACACGACGAGGATCCCGTGGTTTCATTCGTATTGTCGCCATATCATCCTGCAATAGAAGTCTTTCAGATTCATAAACGTAGGAAATGTCTACCAGCTAATCATCCTATCAAAACCAACATGGTGTATCTTATTTGCTCCATTTAATGTTGGTATAAAGGGGGCAAAAAGAAAAATAAAAATAAAAATCAAGATGCCGTCTGGACAAAAACCATGAATATAAAGAATCCTTAGGCTTATTTTCAACATGGACACATCTATCGTAGTACATTTGTCAGGAGTGGATGCTTCACAGAGCATACTTCCAGAGAACCAACTATAGCATAAGAGGACTCACCGAACAACCCAGTTGAGAAGAAACCTGAAGCGTCCCTGCTGGTCTTGGCAAAATTACAGTAGAATGTGGGGGAGCAACAGTCAGTGGAGGAACAGCTCCCAGTGACGAATTTGAATTCAATGGAACTGTAGTGCTTTTAATAGAATCAATAGGCTTCTGCTGAGCTTCTAATGCTAATTTCTGTTGTTGTAATTGTAATATACTACTCAACAACATTGCAGGATCCATACTCTTCAGAAAATCAGGTATGGCAGCCATGCTAGTACCCGTGAGTGGTACCTGTTCACCAGCAGCAGCAACATTAAATCCTTTAGTAGAAATCTGCTGACTTCCACCAATATTTACACTTGTTGTTCCACTACTAGTACTACAAGAAGTTACTCCATTGTCTTTTCTCCTGCGATCAAAATCTACATTCTTAGTCAACTGATTTCTGTACACGGTTTCAGACCCAGCCACATCACTGTCTTCCAACCAACCGCCAATTCCAATCAAGGGTTTCGCATCCCTGATACCTCCAGAATTTACCAATGCATTCTTTTGCCTTTTCATCAAAGGACCATCAGAAATAAGATCATCAACAGATTTTTGCTTTTTCAAGTTCATTGTGGTTCCCAAAGGTTCCACTTTAGGGGTTCCATTAACCATGGGTGTCACACGATTGTTTTGGTCCGCAGCATTGAGGTCAGAATTTGCAAATCGAAGTCTAGGGTCCCTACTCTTCGCAGAGGGTCTAGCTGGTATACTAGAGCCAGAGCTTGATGATGCAACACTTTTAACAGGAAAAACTCCAACCATACTAGAACCCTCATGACGTGGATGAGGAGGGGCAGGAGATGTCGAAGCCATGGTTTGTCCTAAAACTAGAGGATTTGTAGATTTAGGTTTACCAACAGTCACTGAACTAGAAACTTCCCCACCTATATCACCATCGCCGTCGCCAGACTCCTCTGAAGGGGTTGGACTTGGAAGCATATCATTCATAACAAAAGAAGAAGAACGGCTAAACTTTTGCTGGTAGCTGGAAACAGCTTTAAGTGCCTCATTTTCATAAAGATGCATTCTAGAACCTTCAGTCTCCAGCGGCACCTTAGGTGCTAATACTCTATGCACAGGTAAAGGTGGTGCTACATCCCGAGTAGGAGAGGGAAGACTGTCTGCGTCATGGTCTATATGGAGATCTAACAATGGAAGCTGAAGACCTCTGCTTCTAAAACTAGATAATCCAATTTTTGAAGCTTCTAGTAATCCGTTTGGTATATCACTAACATATAAATCAGCCGCCGGAGCTGATTTATCAGTAGCAATCACAATATTATCCTCCTCATTCACATTGTTGGAGACGAGTGTTTCTTTCTCATTATCGCCACTTACAGATCTTAACCAAACACCAGGAAGATCTAGAGACGAAACCATGACTTCAATCTGTGATATAAACAAACACTAAAACTCATTTTCCCATAGCGATGAAAAAAAACAATAACAAAGGTAACCATGAAGGGAGCAGCAATGGATACCTCTTTGATATTCTCAGGCGAGAATAAAGAAGGAACACAGCTATTTACCAGGGAAAGGAACCTGATACATAATAACCAACAACATTACTAACCACCAGTGCAAAAAATTTCACAATAACAGAGGGAGAAAAAAAAGCAACCTTGAAAAAATCCCCTTATTCTGTTCCCTTAACTTATGATTCATGGAGATAAAAACCTGGAAAAGACAGCAGCTTTAAAACAACCCACATTGCAACCAAGATTTAACACAATTCTAACACAAAACAATAGAATCAATCCCAACAACTCACAGAAATAACAGATTGAATAGCACTTAATAACAACAACATAAGATCATCCTTAAGAACAATACTATCATCCTTCACAACTTCCTGCAAGCTCTCCAGAGTATTATGCAGCTTGGAACACACAACCCCAAAGGACCTACAACATACAAGTCAACTAAAAGTCAAACACTTGATCAAGAAATTCAAGAAATAAGTCGGTTTGGAGTTAGATTCTTACTTTTCAGCTTCATCAACAGTTAGATTCTTTAAAGCTTCAACAATGGAGTTCACACTCTTCTCGAAAGCCTTCTCTTTCGATTCAACTACATTCTTATCAATTTCACCTTCCTCCAACTCCAATTCGCCTTCCTCCATCTCATCATCACTATCATCAATCACAACTTGATCTTTAACAGACGACGAGGGAGTCTCCTCGGGTTCAACTTCCACAAACAGCTCATTCAAGGGTTTGTTCTGAACTGCTTGCGCCCAGGCAAGATTATACAAGCCGGAAACATATCTTCCTCCCTGATACTTATAAACATCCTTCATCGTCCAAAACCTCCCTTCTTTCGGTTTATCATCAACCCTAATCTCCTGCTTATTGAAATCTTCTGCACTAATCTCTTCTACTGAAGCTGTATCAGAAATCTCACCTTCTTCGACATCTTCTTCTTCAATCTTTGAATTCTCATCATCGTTTCCCATGTATTCAATGATTAGATCCAATCTAAGTAACAATATGATTAAATTAGGGTTTTAAATTGCCGATCTGAGGTTAAAAGCGAATCGATTATACCAAATTGAAGAAAAGATTCGAGTATGGATCTTAGATTAGGGTTTCGGAGATTCAGATCTTCGGCGACGATCGTTAATTGCGACGTCCTTCCACGAGTTGATTTGAACAGAGGAGATGAAATGGGTTAAAGAACGAACGAGTTGATTTTTATAATAAGGAGCCGTGATTCGAATCCAGGTAGAGATGGGGTTTGAATCTTGGCCGTACACGTCATCAATCCAGGAATTCAAAGTTGTGCTATTTCTGACTGTGATTGCACTAGGTGACGACTGATGACTCACTTTTTGTATTTGGCTCCTCCGTATCCATATTCTTCTGTGTAGTTTAGATTATGGGTGTTACTTATACAAATACAATTCACTTTAATTTTAAGAAAAAGTGAACGATTTGATTCATCTTTAGCTCGTTTTATTTGACCATTCAGTTCGGTTTTAGAATTTCTGTTGTATTTGTTCAATAATATTAGATTATATTATGTTTGAGGTTTTATAGGCAATGGATGTATTTTAAATCTAGAATTGTGATGGTATGACACGACGTATATCGACCCCTCATGTCTCGAACCAAAATGTTGTCGGGTTTTGAACCATTCGGTTTGGTTTAGAATAATGTATGGTACGCTTAACGCATCTGCCATTTCTTCTTACAGTTCGATTGATCTTCTTTCTTATTTCTTTGTCCATCGCAAAAAGATCTGTGTACTCCATCAATGAATATCTCATTCTACTTTACAACTCTTTGAACCATAGCATATATATATATATATAAACCTTCTTCATGTAAGGTATTGGATCCATTATAAGGATACATGAATTCACTCTTTCGTACTTTTCATTCAGAGCCATTAACAACTTAATCACTTGATCCTCATCATCAAATGTCTTCTCTTAATTGCATCACAATAACAAAATCATTAGTGCCTCACAAGTGCATTTAGGTTTCTAAACGCAAGAATAAAAGTTCCTCCCACAATTTCTTTAGCTTTCTACAATATTGTAACAAAAATGTGTCTCCTTGAACCAGATTACTAATCTATCTTTTTTTATGATACAAAAATGTTGCTCTATTTCAAGCCATAAAGCTTTAACTGAATTTACATAAATGAAAGTTTCTACAAGATCCTTTGAAATAACATTAAGAATCTAAGACCTAACTAAATAGACAGACTTATTCCATTTTGCATACTTAAAAATAGATCTATCCGACGTAAGACATCTAGAGTAATATAATCCACTTTTTATTTAACTTCTAATGCCAAAATCACATCAAGCCTCCATGAAATATAATTATTGACATTTAGTTAAGAATTTAGGCCTCTTTTTTTTATTTTTTTTGCTTGCAAAATTTAATTTTTATTTAACCAATTCAAGAAATTTAGTTCAATCCCGACATAAAGAGTATAGTCTTACTAGCATCGAACTTGGTTTCTTGTTTCAAAGATTATTATCGTTATATCGTTTGCCATGAACTGCAAATTCTTAAAATTAAGATTCGATTCAACCATATTCTTTAATGTCTCGACATTTCAATCATTACTAGCTTTTCTTCTTTGGTCTTCAGTCGTCTATAACACATGAACATAACAACATTGCTCTAAAACCATGTGAAAATACATTGAATTACAGAGAGTAAATCAAGAATGGAAAGAGTGATAGATGTATTATTGATTGATTGAATCTAGTTACAGTTGTAACTTAGTTATATGTACATCAATGAAGCTTATAGCTAACTAACAACGCTCAACTAATAACAATCTACCCATTACACATCCTACACAAGCATAGTTGGCTCTGTTTAAGTTATGATCTCGTGTGTGCGAGTTTAACAGCTTACGTGATCACTTACTCAACACTATACAAATCTAAATTAAATTCTTAAAAAATTTAAAGATTTTAAAAGTGTTTTAAAATTCGAATATGATACTTTCTTAAATGAGACTCGAAATATGTAATTTAAAATAAAAAAATAGTAATAAACAACAACAACTATTAACTAATTAGGGCTTCAAATATACATCAACCTGTTTAATTTTAAGTTTAGACTTCAAAATCACATTATTTATTGAAAAATAAAATGGGTTGAAGTTACAAACTAAATTTGCAGCTTCTAATTTAAAACATTAGAGCTCATTTACTAATTTTTGAAAATATAAAGTGCTGCTTTTTATTCCAAATCGATAACGATCATTCCCTCAAAAAATCCCCGCCATCTGATTTGCCTCCAAAACGGCATCGCATAAACCAATCAGAGCTCATCCAACGGCCAAAAACACATCCACGTCACACTCTCAAACCAGATCGCCTCATCTCGGCCATTATGATGCCTACTCACAATTTTACTCACTTATTTCCACTCACCTATCATGGCCGCCGAATTACAGTCACCGGAGTTCCCCTTCACCGGAATCCCCACCTCCGCCGCCACCGCCATAGCCACAAATTCCACCGCTGTCATATCACCCATCGAACCCGACACCACCGGCGCACCTCCGAAACGGCAACGCCGGCCCAGCGTCCGTCTCGGCGAGATCGGAGATCAATCAGCAGCTACTCTATCATACGAATCGCACCTCCCACGCGCTAAACAGCACTGGCGCTCCTCAAAATCCGTCAAAGCTCGCTCCATAACGCATCTTAACGGAAACGACGCCGTTGATGTTAACGGTGACGTCAATCTCGAGTTCCGGCACCGGAAGGCGAGAAGACCGACAGTTAAAAGAGTGAGATCGAGTTGGATATCGAAGGATGGAGGAGTTGACGGTGACGGAGATGACGGGGATAACGGATTTAGGGATGATTTCGATCAAAGTCCGATCAATTCTACTGATATGTGGCAAGGGAATATAAGATCTAGGGTTTCCGATGACGGGCTTGAAATTGACAATGTACCGGAATCAGGAGTAAGATCTTGGCTGATTGAATTGGGATTGAGTCGATACGCTCCCGTTTTTGAAGTTCATGAAGTGGATGATGAAGTGTTGCCGTTGTTAACGTTGGAGGATCTTAAAGATATGGGGATTAATGCTGTTGGTTCGCGCCGGAAGCTATATTCTGCTATTCAAAAACTTGGCAAAGGTTTTTCGTGAGTTTTTCTTTATATAGTTTTGTTTTCAAGTGTTAATCTTTCGTGTTGTATCATACTTTTTTTTGTGGTTGATTGTTGCTATTGATGTTGATGGTATTAGTGTTAGTTGATAAATTTAGAAAGTTGGGTACGAGAAAAGACTGCATTTTGATGTCGTAAAGGTCCATGAATATCGAAAACATAACATAATAGCGAAAACTCGAAAGAGAAATGTAGAAGAAACCGAGGGTCTGAAGGAGAACCTGTACAAAATATTATTTGGGATGATTATGTTATGTTTGTACATATTGATGTCATTGTCGCCATTGAGCAGCTTGGTTATCATAATAGAATGTTAGTTGACAAATATAGAAAGTTGATTACGAGAAAAGACTACTTTTTTTTTGTCGCGTAAATCCATTAATATCGGGTGCAATCATCCGTAAACATAACATTACATAATATTATTTGGAATGATTATGCTGTGTTTGTACATATTGATGTCATTGTTGCTTGGCTATCACACTTCTTTATGATTCCATTCCCTTTTAAGCAGTTTGCAGTCTGGTTTGTACAGAGAATTTTGTTACTTATGGAATCTGTTAATGTTTAGAGATTTAGTTATGGTCAGTTTATCTTTCTATATATTGATTCTTTTGTTTTAGATCATGTGAATTTCAGTTAGTGATCTTCTGTAACTTTGCTTTATGTCATTCCTTTGTATTTTATTCTGACTCTGACCTAAAAAGGCTAAACATTTGTATGATTAATTCCTTTTACTGATATTGTTAGCATTCTCCATATGGCAACTCCATATAGATGCAGAAGATGGGGCCTAAAAGTTAGGTCAATAAATCAAATCCTAGCTTGAATAGTAGATTAGTCACATGGCCCTACCCTGCATCTTACAGAACAATTTTAGGATTTTCCAGAGCAGCTTTAATATATGAGCTCAGATATTTTGTTTCAACATACAAATTTTGCCTTGTTCTGATCTATGCTAGCATTCTTCATATGGAAAATCCATATAGATACCGGAATTGATGCCTATGTTAGGTCCATTAAATCAAATCCTAGCAGGAATAGTAGATGGGTCAGTCACATCACATGATATCTGCTAGATGGGCCTATGTTATAGAACAAATTTCAAGTCTCAGAGCAGCTTTAACAGATATTTAAAGTTCAAACTTGTCTTCTTATATTTCTGTTCTATACCATTGTAATGCCTTCCTCGTTTCTTTGCAAGTTAATTCCGCACTTGAACTTATGCAAGTAAGTTCGCTTACAGAAAGCTTGTTGGAACCTATCATTTTGGTAGAATTGAGAAACGAAACCTGTCTAGGTGCTGTCTTTCGCGTTATAATGTCAACATCTTGCCGTATGGTAATATTGCAGTTTGGAGTACAATTGTGTGGAAGAGGACCTCCCTCTGGATTTACCTAGCATCCTTGTTTGTTGATAGTGTTGCATTTCGAATTTGTCTTTAATGATTGACATATATAGTTGCATAGACATACATTGTTACCGGCCGGTCGGCTACTGTTCCCATGACCGTCAGCATTTTGGGTAAAGCGGCACATAAAGAACGGCCGGCCAGTGACTAGTCCGATAGGTGAAGTGTGAAATACTATCTGCTGAATATCACTTCAATTCGGAATTTGTAGGGATGAAACTTAGTTACAGCTAATTGGCATCGGGCATCTGGTAAGTAACTTTTCTTCTCGGATGTCTTGCGCTTTTTGGTAGTTCATCTTTATTGCTATTCCTGTTGTTAAACTTGGTTTCTCATCCATGTTTCAGGGAGCTTTTGAAGGTGCTCACATACACACACTACCTTTTCTGCAATTGCTTTATTTAGTTATGAAAGTAATGTGCTGAAATGGGATTATTCCATTTATTTTCTTGCGATATGCGCCAAATTTGCTGTATTGTTCTTGGAGAAGGGATTGAGCTATGAATTTTACCCCCATACTCGCTATTTTCTTAATATGCGAGATACTGTTTCGCCTGAGCTGTATCAGTGGACAGACTGGCAGACTTGCATCGCAGGCTGAAAAAATGTTTTCCATAGTAATTGATGTGGTCTTAGAAGCCTTTAAATCCCCCTTTTGCCAATATTTGCATATAGAAGCTGTTATGATTGAAATTATGTTTTATGTTTTGAAGTTCAGAACTGGATTGGCATCTGGATAGTTTCAAGGTTGGCAAGGACAACATAAGAACCACAACTAAATTACATCTATGGCTTCTGAACTTTGAACGATACTAACATAATAACCCGTAAAATTCAAATCCCGACATAAATATCTTTGAACTTCGGATGCTTCTGACGTAATAGTCCAAATAAGTGTTCACTAGGAAAATCACAACAAATACTTAAGTGAGCACAAATTATCTCTTAAAACTTAAAAAGTAACAACTAATCTATGTTTAGATGTTTTCTTTACAGTTTCATTTTTTTTGTGTTTTTTCCATGGTAATCTGTAAGTTTGGACTATTATGTCAAAGTTAAGAGACCATAATATCAATACCCCAAGCGTTTACGACTAGTGTATTTCATCCTGAGAACTGCTGATACCGTTTTGAGACTCTTATGTATTCAATCTTTTCAGAGAATTATATTGAAGTGGACTTGGAAAAGGATTCAGAATTTAGTGAACTGTGTATAATCCGTGATAGGATCACAAAGAAAACCTGTAGCATTCTTCCACTATAACCAAACAGATATAATCAATCCTATGAGCAACATTGGCATTCAATTTTTCATCCGCTTGGATAATAGACTTTAAATTACGGATGTACCCATGGATAGTCATTGCACAAAAAGTGATTGTCCATGCATCCTGGTTCTGCTGTACAACAATGGTAAAATGTGAAACATTTGCTACTTTGACCACTTGCACTTCTGCATAAATGACCCTGAAGCCCAAACCAAAGCTTAGTCTAAAGATGTCAAGAACAAGCCCATCCCACTACCATAACACAATCTGCGTCGGCTTTCAATGAAAATGAGTATACAAAAGGTAACACGCAATAGTGAAATTTGATACTCTAAATTGCATCGTCAGTCATACTACCATCAACAAATTGTTATTATATGGAAACAAGAAATCATCTTTGTCAATTGCATATAATTCTATTACCGAAACCTTTAACTATACTATTTCATAAACATTAAGTCAACATTGTAGTCATTTTTGATATGTTTTAGTTTAAATTGATACATTTCTAAAATCCTTAGACCTATTTATAAATCAAAATTTTGGTGTACAAGTAAATGATTTTTCTGTGTAAGCATCAACCAAAGCTGATGAAAAAAAGGAATTTTATTATGGTGCATGATGTCCTAGGCCATAGCACCAATAAACGAATTGTTCATACAATACAATGATATTTTGAGACTCTAATTAATTAAAAAGAAACAACTATATATATAAATTAATTAAATAAAAAAAGTTAGGATACAATTATGGGTTATAGTTATTTACCCCCAAATTTGTGTAAATGTATTGGGGGTAATCCAAACTATTTTCTCATCCAATTAGGGAAAATGAAAAATAAATAACATTAATTAGAAAAAAAAAACCAAGAAATAATAGAAAAAAGTGTAGATAATAACTTAACATGTAAGATTAATTTGATATAAAAAAAAAGTAAGAAAGAAAGGGGTCACTTAGGAGGAGTTCTAGCATAGTGCAAAACCATGAGATGATGATGAGATGATGTTGAAGAATCTGAAATTGGGCTTGGGCTTGGGCTCCATACATTATCTCTTACATGCTGCAATGTTAAGAATGGTTGTAGTTGTTGCCCTCTACATGTTATTTCTACCTGCTTTTTTTTCACCCAACAAAAAAACAAACCATTAGTTATATTATACGTTTGTAAATTGCTAAATAGTGTAATAAGTAACCACTAAGCACGTCATCTAGGTGGTTCAAGTACTGGATCTAACTTAATCATCCAATCAGAGTTTCGGATCCTAAAGATGAGAATGTAGTTATGATTAAAATATATGGTGGGGTGGGAGAGCTTTGCTTCTAGAGAAAGACCTACATGGCTCTAATCTAGATTAGTTTGGACTGTTGGTCTAGGAGACTAGATAGTTTTTTTTGTTTTCCATCCGGTTTCTGAATCACATTGGGCCGACTAATCCGGATTCGGGACGGGTTCAAGGATTATTGTATTTAAACCCCTCTCAATCACCGTTGTGGGGGATCGATCCGCAGACCTCCCTACCAAACGCAACCCCATGCTACCACTGCGCCAACCAACGATCGGTGGATACTAGATAGTTAGACAGAGAAAAAAAGTCTACTTAGTAGGGAAAATTGTTTATACAATACCAGCTTAATTTTAGAAAATGTTTTCTGTGCCTTATCTATTGGCTCAAATTCTTAGTTAATTCGTTTATAGATATGATATGAGAGTCTCAAGCAGTTTCGAGTTTGAGCTTTGACAATTCAATTTATTGGTGAATTAAAAATACATAATAGAATTAACTCGTGTTGTGCACATTTCAAATCTAAAGAGCATTCATATAAGATATATGTCAAAGATTAATATAAAAAATGTGTATAACCTTAATTATCGACCAACTCATTTAATTATTATTATTCCTAACTAAGGTAACTATCTACATAGGAAGGCTAAACCTAACACAACTAGACAAGATTAGGAACCAAACAGACACTTAAAATACAAGTAGACAAACTTATATATCATAAACCATGTTGTTTATATTAAACTCTAAGCTAACGAATGCTTAAATATTCCCTTCAATTTCATGCAAATCATCTACTATAAAATAATTATATTGACATTTTTTAGTTGTACATTGTGTAATTGGCTTCCTACTTACCCATCAACCACAAATAATGGTTAAAGAAAATGTTAACTGTGTCCTATAAGTTCAGTTTTCAGAAATATTCTCAAACTGTATCGTTTTCATTTTTAAATTTTTGGAGAGATTTTTTATTATTAGTTGAGTTGCGTATATTTCACTTGTAAGTAACCAGAGTTCAAAAATACTGAATGATACAAATATAAATAAATATATATATTTACTTATGATTACTTAGTAAGTAAATTGAACACTATATATAAAAAGAAATTCACAAAAAAGAGTCTCTATCAAAACCTAATCTTAGAAATATAAAATTTGTACCAAAAAAGAAATATAAAATTAATAGTAAATTTACTCCTCAAATATCAAATGTAAAATAACTAAATAATAAGTATAATGTATATTAAGTCATGCTTTGTCACTAGCTTACGTCTATTTGATGTTTTTTTATACATAAATTTTTTATTTGTGTATTTATTTATCTATTAACGTTTACTTTACACATAAAATTTGTTTTTCGTAACTTTTTCTTTTGCTCAAAAGGCCATTAATTTTCCCATTCCATATTATAAGAATAAAAGGTGCCTGGGTCAGCGGTCAGCCATGAAATAGTTCGTTACATGCTGCCCGACATTCCCACTATATACTAAAAAAACTGCCCGAGTATAATCATTTAGTAGACCCACCTAGACTTTGATCCTAAGCGAAAATCATAACCTTATAGACTACTTTTTTTTTTCTTGATTATTTTAATATCCTCTAGGATTTTATAAAATTCATAAAATTCCAAAATTAAACTCCAATAAAAAAATAATGAAAACCTAACTCATGTCATCCACGTCTCCTTCACTCCCCTTGATCAATTAATATATTATAGGTTATAAAATGAATAAATAAGTAATATATTTTTGAAAACAACTAATTAATACATTAATAATAAGAAAAAGATACAGCCATCAAAAAAACCAAAGGAAAAGATACAAAATATATTCTTCCATGAAGAATAATTATCGTGTTGAGATTATCATTGCCAACATATCTTTGTTTGACACGTAGAAAAACTAAAAATTTCTTAATTTTTTTTTTGCATGCATATCATAGCAATTATAAAAAGAATATAAGAAATTATGTATACCTAAATAATGTGTTATTATTGTTGGTGGTGTTTTTGAACAAGTGGGAAATAATGATTTTGTTGTGGATTTTATCATCCTCATGCATTGCTTTCCTACGACGTAAAATCTATGAGTGGGTTTCTGATTTATTTTTTTTTTCTTTTTAGGTTTAGTGGGGTTTATATTTTATTTTGATGTTTATTTTTGTAATTTATGTGGTTGGTTGTTGAAGAGAGAGCATGACGATTATGATGATGGAATGATTTTTTAAGCTCTTTTTCTTTTTCCAATTTTTCAATCTCAAAGCGCACCACTTATAGCATTTCATGATTCCTTTTTAAGAAAAATAATATGTATATAAACAGATAATGATACTATACTAAAATTTATTGAACAGTAATTCTAATTATATACAGTAATGTATAGTTTTTTTTTGTTAACTGATACGGTATATTATATACCTGAAAAGTAACTATATAAATTATATACGTTTTCTAAAATTTGAAAAGCATAAATTGTTGATTTCTTAATTTAGGACAAGAAAAATATAGTATTGTACTGATTTCAAAATTATTGTAATTTTACGTTAACAATCAGTTTTAAAAAATTATTTCTCCTAAAATAAATAAATTTTTGTTTTTGAAAAAATAGGTGAGGTGAAAGAGGCGAAAGCATGACGGAAGGTTGAGATAACGCATGCAAAAATATGGGATTCTTTGACAATGACAATGTCCACGTGTTATCTCATCCATCTATTTCCTTTCCATAATTCTTTCATTAATTCATTCTTATTCTTATGGTCAACAAAACTATCAATTTACTATCTTTTTTCCCCTAAATATATATCCACTCACTAAATAACTTGCACCCACAATTGACGCTTAAATTTTTACCCTTGCTCACTAAGCTTTGAGTAGGGATGACAATTGTAATCTATATGCTGGTATCTAGCTCTACTCTAATGATAGATGGTGGATAACGGATGAAATATATTACTTATGACTCTTAGCAAAATCACATCCTAAAATACACATTAAAAGGATAAGATTGCTTGTTATATTTAATAACTTTTCATATTAGGAACATAAGACATTTAACAATGACAATGAGATTATCCATTACCCCTTAATAGTAACGGATCTAGATCATATTGGCATCATGTGAAGTTATATTTTTGAGTCTTTTTTCATAAAAAATAAAACTCATCTATGAAATTTCAATAGATTTTTCAATATTTTTCTAAAGTCAGTAGATGCTTAAGCTCTCACTAGCTTTTCTCTAAATTTATCACTGCCCTTAAGGTATCTGTTATTCATTACACGCCAGGTAACGCGTACCGTAAAAGATAAATGCCAAAAGAGTTCTACGGGCTGCACGCCAATAACTTTAAGCAAAGTTTTATTGATACATTTATATTTTGCGCATCCATACGAAACTTTTGGTTTTATTTGTATTCAATAAATGATATTTTGTTATATAATGTTAAGAAACTCATAGTTAAAGTTTAATTATGAATTATATATAAATTTCAGATTAATCATACATTAATTATAAACGGGTAAAGATATATGTGGACACCCGTGTTCTAAACGAGTAAGGCTTTGAGATTTGGTAAGTGTACTTGTTAAGATAATAGGATAAGCAGCACATGTCGTACCAAACTTAACGGAAAAGACAACATTCGCATGTATCTGTCCCGTTGCATACATAGTTCTTATTACTTACAAATTGAACCAAAAGTTCGACCTGATAATTAAGACTAACAACATCTTTGATATTAATTTTTGGCATTACCTCCTCATGCGACCAATAAATGGAGGTGCAAAGATTCAAAATCAGAATCGTTTGGTTACAGAGACTCTAATACCATGTTACTTAACTAATTTAACAAAAAATTTGAACTGATAATTAATGCTAACAACATCTTTATATTATCTTATCTTGATCCTAACTTCCCTTTGGTGTAGAATTTTAGGGATAAAGAAAGATAAGTTCCTTATTCCTCTTCTAGTTATATCCTTGTTCTATCTCACAACCAAATATAGTCTCACATTTCTTATCCATGTCCCACCTCCCAAATATTTTCTAACAAACACACTCTAATTTAATTCATTTTTTAAACCAAGCTTGCTCACAAGTCTATTCATACATGTTATCATGGATACGGTTCATGAGCCACTCCCAAGCTTTTGAGCCAATATTTTCTTTTCTAAAACCCGATTCATTATGAATTGAGCCTTATGCTCAAACTTGCCTCTACAGCCCGACTTTAATTATCGAGCTGAACGAGTAAAATGGAGCTCATGAACAAGCCCTATCCACTGGTGGTGTATGAAAATTGAGGTGATAAAAAGATGGATCCAAGCAAATTGTCATAAGACATGATCTTTCCAAAGTATCATTAGTTTGTTATGTAACTAATTGCGTATTCAATTCAATAAAAGTTAGAATAATTTTGTATTTTAATTATATATAAACGAGAAAAAGGCCTAAACTTACGCCAAGTAAACACTATCATCATCGTTCGTTATCATGATTATTAATATTTTTGTAATATATAATTAAAAGTCCAAATCACATTTCGCACACCTAATCACAAATTAGTTAAAAGTTTTAATGATTCTATTATACTCTTTTGCATGCAATGTTTGTTATTTGAGAACAAGTCTTGCAATAAATTAAAATAGAATCGGCTACAGGGCGGTGGTTCCAAAATTTGCCAAATCAATGGCTTAAGTTGACCTAATTTTAATATATCTTTATTTATCTACGTAACAACATTCCTTTTCCTTATAAAATATAATCACAAGAATGTTTAGTGTGCAAGGCATCCTTTGTTTGCTTATCAAAGAACTCTAGGTATCGTATATTATAATATTTTATTTTATACGGTGTCCTAAACGATATTTCAGAATAATCCAGATTAATTAAAAATTATGTTGTTATTTCACGGATATAAATCAAATAAGTTGAATGATTATAATTCAATCTGTACCTTAATTATCCGGATCACGTTTTATAATTAATTTTACATTACATATTGAATGTTGGTTGTTCGAATTTATTATTTTCTTTTGTCAAATTACTTTATTAATTGTATTATGTTTTGACTTAAAATTAATAACATAAACTATTGGCTGTAAGGTTTCTTGCAAATATGTATATATGGCTTTCTCTCCTTGTATCATGGCATGGCATGAAGTGTAAAGAATAATTATAAAACCGAAATCACATGGATTTATTTAATTACAAAACAATCACAAAAGCGTTGACCCAAAGAATAAAAAATGGAGTATTTGATTTTGTAAAGTAATCCTAATAACAAGCCAAATTACTTATAAAAATTTATTATCGAGTACGTGGTAATGAATTAAGACACAATTGTTAAATTAATCAATTCAAGCTAATCTACATACATGTCACCAAGTAAGGAAGCCAAATATAGCATGACATTTTTAACAATATATGTTAAATTGGTGATTTTTTTGTTTAATTTTCATGGTTGGACTAGAAGTAATAAAATGTTTGTGACTAGTTGGCCATTTTAGAAAAATGGACACAAAAACTAATTAATCACAATAAAACGCAAATGAATTAAAAATAAACATCTAGAGCATATTGAATTAATTTAAAAATAAGCAAAAGTTTTGCTCTCTCACTTTCATTTTAAAACAAGTCTTCAAGTTTAGAATACATGTAAATCATAGTATACGTACGCTCAATTATTTTCCTTCAATTCTAATTCAATCTTGTTTTGCTATATATAGCTAGGTTCAATTCACTAGATAATGAGTTTAAAATAAACTATAGAGGTTAATTATTTTTTATAGATAATTCATGCATGCAAAATTAACATAAAAAACCGAAAATTTTTACTCATAATTTCTTTTAGCATGATTTATTTTATCAGAGAAAATGTTTAATTTGCATTTTTACTATTAATATTATATGTCTAAAATGCATAGTAAATTAAGTTAGTGATTAATCATTTATTGTCTCTTAAGCATGCAATAACTTTGATTATTTTTGGAAGACACGTGAGTATAGCCTTATATATGAAATAGAGTTCTTAGATTAATAATGCTTAATTATTAAAAAGACAAACTTTAATTACTTACTGCAATAATTGTAGAACATTTATTAGTGGATGAAATGTGAATGAGAAGCATGGTATAAAATGATGTGAATCTCATGTATAAATTATAGAAAATTTCCTATGATGCATTCGTGCATATATTTAGCAAGGTATGCATAAAAATTCAGAAATAATGATTAAGCTACACTAGTTTCCTACTAATTACATATAATTACTTCTTTTTACACAACGTAATTAATTCCTTTGATTCATCAATAATTTGTGTCTTTCATATACAACCTTTATAGGTAAGTATGTCCAATTCCAAAAATTAAATCACATACACATAAGTGTAAACCTAATTTAGGCAATAATTTTATAATGGTCCTCATTAAATTCAATAACATTAAAATAATTTCTCCCATTTTCTTATAAATAATTGTTCATGAAAATTGCCTATGTTCATCAATAGTTTTTGTTTTTGGTGATAAATAACTTGGTAAACAAAACAAATATGTGCCAAAATCAGAAAATGCAGCTTCTTAATCAGTTGAATAGAAAATGAAGTTTTTTTTTTCTCCCCAAACCCATGAACTTCATCATGTACCATAGAAAATCTTGAGTGATTAAAGACCGGTAGCTAACTCAGAGAAGCAACGGACTAACTAATTACCGAAACAATAGGATTAATTAGAAAAGCCATAGTTTTAAGATACCTTGCTAGCTAGTTATAAAAAATGGTTATCATCATGTTAGACAGACCGTATCAAACCAATTCTGTAAATCATGTGTTTTTCCATCATTATATCCTTATAAATAGACCGTATTAAATGAATATCTCTGTAAATCATGTTTTCATATTACAATTGATAGCAATACTTGTAATTATCTAAAGTATAATCACTAGTGATATAACAAAAAAAAGTGATAACTAGATGTTTCTTGATCTATCATTATCCTTAGATGTAATCAAGACAAAAACTAGTTAAAAGTTCTATAAAACAAATAGTTGCTTAGAGATAATCTAGACTAATTAATCCTCGATTATGTCTAGCAGTACACCTAGGAATTATTAATCCTAGTAATTAGGGAGTATACTTTTTCTTGTTTCCACAATTCCATGCTAATGGCTGCATGTACAATATTAAGTTATTAACGTAGCCATGCTTGATTCTTACATCAAAATCTACTTCAGTTTCAGACACAACAAGAAACACATTTCTTAAGTGTGTGTTTTTGTTCTAGTTGAGATGGTGACTGTTGCTTAGGTTTTTACTACAATTCTCCATTCACACCATTATATCCTTAAAATATTGTGATGACTAATCATAATTGTGACAGATTTCAGTAATTCATCTGTAGAAATATATGAGAAGTCTAAACTGAGCCTTCATACTGAAACACACCTTCTTAATGTCGGTCAAAAATTAATATAAAAGTTATGTTGGGTTTTAACTATCAGCTTAAGCTAAGCGTCATATCAAGTACTTCCTTGACATGGTATTAGAGGCATTGTGACAGACTCATGGTGGGATGAGCTTGTGTTGTGCATGCTTTAAACGTAAAGGACTCACATGAATGATGTGCAAAAATCGATATAAAAGATGTCGCCGACCTTAGCTATCACCTTAAATTTTTAGTTCAATCAGTCTCTTAGCATAAGTTAATGATGCTATTTAAATATTTTAAAGAAAAACTCTCTGGTTCAATCTGATTGGTCTTGCATCTTTTTATTCATACATTAGACAGGGTTAAGAATATTGAACATCTAGCTAGAATTATAATTTTAATTCAGAGAACAATTAATGTTCTTATAACATGTCAATAAATCATTTAAATCAAAACTTTTCGATGGTGTTTTATTAAGATTTTAATTATGTCTTATGAAGATTTTAATTAGTTATGTCTTTATATTTTTCTTTCATATTGTTGGAACGTTATTTTCGAGAAATTCCAACATGGCCTAAAACAGTAAACCCATTTCTACAAGGATAAAAAGTTAAGTACTTATTTTGAGGCATATGAGGAAAAGGGTGGTTGGTAGTTTGTCTTAAACCCCTACAAGACAACTAATTAGTAATTAATTAACTAATGTTTCATCAATATTAACAAAAATAACTAACTAAACATCAAGATTAAGACAAATTTAGTACTCCATTATCCATTTCCTTGATTAGACACACATTTTAACACCTAAGGCCATCTTTCCAAGAATGGATTGTGGGAAATAGATAAAAAGATGGATACAAAATAAAGGTGTCAAAACGAGTTATTATGTTATAATCGTGTTAGATTATTTATATTTTTTACGTATGGTTATATATAATACATAAATACTAAAAACAACATTGTGTTTGAATCAATGTTGTAAAAAAATGTCGTCTAGTTGCCTAGAGTCTGCCTAAATATTCAAAATTCGAGTTATCCCCGAATAATTTTCCGATTAATTGTCAAATTAGGGCTTTGACCTCTCGATTAGCACTTAACACTTTTAACTACGCTAATTTAGATAGTTCGTAATAGAAAGACATCCCTCTATAAATCATATTGTCGTGCGAGAAATCCACACCACTCTAGGACTAGAATACAAAAAGGGAAGAATATAGCTACCTAGAAATATACATGCCACCTAAAAATTGATATAATGAGACAGAATAGTGCCACTAAGAGAAGAAAATGCATGTAGTTCTGCTGTTTCTGTCATTTCTCTAACCCCAAATGTGTCCAAATTAATGCAACTAAAATCATATTAGTTTAAAACTTATTTGATTTTCCTCTTTTTATCTTCTTCTATCTGTCATTAATTAGCTTAATCTATTAAATTATAAACCTTGTTATCGTATCAGATATTCATTATAATTAAAGGGAATGAAGTTATGGTTTATAAATACCTCTGATTCGCTATCCAATCTCAGCTTGTTAACCAGATACTTCATTAATAAACGAACTGTCATTCTTCCATCCCTGAACAATATTTACAAAAAATTAGTGAATAAAACAAGCAAAAGTTAATTATATAAATTAGTGAATAAAACAAGCAAAAGTTAATTATATAAATTAGTGAATAAAACAAGCAAAAGTTAATTATATAAATTCCAAGAAAATGGGAAAAAGAACAATACTTGATTCTAAGGTAGCTCTTTGATATTTGAGGCAAGAACGGTTCTTGTGATCTACATTGACACAACAAAAGAAATTCCATTTAGATGTGACTAAACTCTGAATATGATTATTTCAGATACATAGTAAAATCTATATTTAAGATATAAATACATTCGGTGATTTATTTCTTAACATCAATTACATTACAGATACTATCTGTATACTGAAACAACACGGTAAGGAATGGTCCTTCTCGGCTTTTACAACATTTTCTAGTATGCCCTTCCCAACCTCGAGACTCTGAACCGAAGTTTCGTATGGTTGATGGTATGCATCTCTTTTTTAATTAGTCAGAGTGCTTCACTTGAGAAGTACAATAGAAATCCGACATATGAAATAACATATACAAGAGAAGAAATGGTTGGCACTTACTGATTTTGGGAAGCTAGAAGTGTAAACCAAATGCCGGAAAACGGTCTTCTGGGAGGATCAATGAGTCTAAAGTCGGACGTTGAGCTCGGTCCGGCTACACCACCGGTATCTATCCCGAGGTGACAAGGACGGGCAAAATAGGAACCCAACGGTAAAAAGGAAGATGAAGATTGAGAATTCGGGGATGAAGTAGAGACTGCAGCGGCCATCCCTATATTTTGTGGAGGATATTGCATTTGTATAGGCCTAAACCCCCAGTTTACGGTTTCTTGCAGTTGTTGCTGTTGTTGTTGTTGAAAAAATAAAGAAGTAACAAAACTACTACTCGAGCCCCCGGCTGCAGCCACCGGGGGAACATGAAAAACCGGGGGCTTTAACGGTGTAGAAGACGAAAAACTACTCCCTGGTAACAGATCAAGCTCAACCAAACCTCCTCTTCTATCCACAACCGTGGGATCATGATCAACAACACGATCAAGATCAATAGTACTATTAATATGCTTTCTTTCATCTATTAATCTGTTAGCTGCGGGTGTATTTGTATCCATGTTCCCTCCGATACTCAATCTTAACCATCCTTGATCTTCTCTAACTTCTTGTACTTGTACTTGTTCTCGTTCTTGTTCTTGGTCTTCTTCGCCATTACTGTTAATCGATGGGGCTGTCGCGGTGGCGGCCCCATCAGTTAAACTATTAGTTGTAGATTCATTTTCTGCCATGGAGTAATCAGAATCTTTAGCTAATAGAAAACCAGATCCTACAAAACTATTATAATCATAACTGCCATAACCGCCGCCATGGTGGAAAATATTGAGTGTTTCTTGTTGCTGATGTTGCTCGTGAGAAGGAACCATGGTCATATCGGAAAACCGAGGAGATTAGTAATAGGAGGAGGAGGAGCCGCCATGGGAGGAGGTGTTGGAAGGAAGATGAAGATGAAGGAGATTAAAAAGGGTTAGTGCCATAAGCAAGTGATGAAATTAGGGAGAGAAAGAGAAGCCATGAAAGAGGTAGGTGAAATGATCATCATAGGAAATATATATGAAGAGAATAAAGTTTACAAATCTCACTTTCCATTAATTCTCTTTGTTTGGAAGGTTGTGGAGAGATTGGAAAAATAATAATCCTAACTTGCAGAAGAGAGAGAAACTGGGAGGAGGAGGGGAGGAGAGAATGGTGGTCGGTCAGTCAGTTTTTCCTTATATAAATATATAAGAATAACAATGTTATTAAACAATTAATTAGGATAATTTTGGCTCAATTCTCACTCTATCTTTATTGTATTTTAGATGTTGTGAAAGATTTGTTTTTTTTACATTAAGCATCGGTTTGAGAATTTATAGAATATATTTGGTGTATCACGTCATCTGTTCATTGAATCAATAATTTAGCGACATATTATAACTATTAGAATCTTGGGTTCGGTTTTTAAGTTGAAGAGTTTTCATTTTGTCATTTAAATTTTTATATAAATAATTAAATACAAAATATACTAGTTATTAATTATTTAACATGGTGTAAAAATTTGATTGGTTGAAGCCGTATATGTGAATCGCTTATTGGGTTGGTATATCACGTCAACATACACTGAGTGGGTTAAACTTCAAACAATTTCTTAATATAATTTATCCACTCTTAAGAAAAAGAAACATGAAGCTTGAGGAGAATGTAAAATTTAAGATTTGTTTTGACTATTGGTATTATTTTATTTTTCTTTGTATATAATTTGTTCAACCATGACTCTCATGCAATTTTAACAAATCTTACTAATCTTAAAAACGTTCTAAGAAAATAAAAACGTTTATTATATTTAAAAAATCAATATAGCGTTACAAATTAGCAACTCTACGGCTAAATATCTTGTAAATTGCAACGATTTTCTACTCATGAGATTAAAATTTCAGGGCTATTAGATTAGTTTATTTTAGGATAATAAAATAGTTCATAAATTCTTAGGATGATGGAAAAGTAATATTTTTTTTCATTTTTGACTTTAATTAAGAAAGGGAAAAGAAAAAGAAACGGGGTCATCCATCCAGCTAACAGCTTTAGGGCAAAGGAAGGAAAAATGACCAAAAAGGCTTATTGTTTTTAGAATATATCACAAAAGGTCCTTTTTAGCCCTAACTGGGGATTATTTTTGGACTTTTATTTATTTATTTAGGACAGCTAACATACAAGCAATATTATTATATAAAATTGTTCCAAAAATAAGACAGCTAAAAACTGATTCTTGGTCTCATTGTCCTTTTCTTTCTTCTTTAAATTTTTGGGCCTTTTAGCTTGAAAGATTCCACGCTGTCTCAAGGATTGTTTATGTATATTCATCTGTTAATCTTTTTCTTCCTTTTCTTTTCTACTTTGGGAAGTTGGAATCTCCCTTTCAAATTGTGTTGTCAAGTTCTGATAATTATGCTAAGAGCTTTTATCAATATCTCTGAAATATATATTCCAATTCATAAATATTTGTTGGGTTTGAAATACTGTTTTAAAACCGTTCGGTCGTCTAAGTGCTCAAAATAGAGAATCTGATTTGGAACATTTAGAGTCCATCAAACGCTCAAGCTTAAAGGATACTTGCATGACGGGAAGTATCAAAGATTAATATATAAAATAAATATATAAGATAAAATCGGTCTTAACTATTCGCCAATACACATAAATTATTAGAACTACTCCAATAGTCTTATAAGCAATGTAGCAAAAGACGTTAATTGGTAGCCGAGGTCCTTTGAGAAATTTTTGAGAATTAGTCAGCAAATTATTCAAGCAAATATAAGTTAAATTTTAAGCACCCAAACGTGCCTAAACGTGTCAAGTCGATCCTCAAGCGTAACCTAAACAACGAGACTTCCTTTGTTCACAACCGTATTATGAATCTTGAATCATCACGTAGGTATAAATTCTCGTTCTTTGACATTTTTGCCAATGAAATACACACTATATAATGCTTGGGTGAGCTAGATGATAAATTAAGATTTAAGACAGATAAAATAAAGGAAAACAACAATAATAAACAAATTCCATAAAAAAAAAAAACAATAATAAATAAATAAAAGAAATTTAGGCATGCATGATGGTGTTAACCCACAAACCGAGAGAGAGAGATGAGAAAACATAAGCATAAAGCATGTGCCTCCCACCCTCCTGCAACTCCTGTACGTTCTTCTCTTAATTTGTCACTCCCATGCTTCTTCTCATCCCACTTTCTATACTTCCTTTATAAATTCTAAATTAAGAGCACTTAGAATATGTTTAATGTTTCAAAATTGTAGTTTTTATTCAATCAGTTAATTAAGAGCTTCTGAGATTGAAAAGTTTTATGTTCGGATTTTAATAATTTCATTTATTAGTAAATTCAAAATGCAAGATTAAATGAAAACGAACATGTTTTGTGCACTCTTCATGTTCAAAATTTACACTTAAACTCCATTGAATTGATTGAATTAAAACCATGTTCTATAGCCTAATTATAAATGCTTGATACAATCTAATCAATAAATCGGTTGAACTATAGCTAAAAGCTAGCGATTATACCATAGTAGAACTGAGATTTTACCACTTATGTTTTATTTACAGGAAACTGTTCTTAATTAATATTATTAACTGTTGCATCTTAAGAGATTAAACAATGATAAAATTGTGGCTGGCTTCTGCTCTTCTTGTCCTGAAAAGCTGCAAAATTCTCTTTCCAGCCCATCAAACATGCTCTATTTCTTTTATTTTATTAGAGTTTGGAATGAAAGAAACAAATTAAGGGTCTCTTTTTATTTTTTTGCTTTTTTTTGAAAGAAAGATCAGTCAATCCAAATCAAAACTCTGCCTATGAAACCAGATTACTCACAGACATGCCTTTCAACTATATCCTCTTTCTTTTTTTTTGTTTGGTAGGGACTATATCCTCTTTCTACCAACATAGAACGGAACAAATCATACTCATGTATTGAATACTCCTTTCTTAAACTTCTAATTAACTACACATAATCACACATTAAGCGTTTATTTAACAATTGCTAGCTACAATATCAAGTTTTCAATTAAAAACAACAGCTTATATTTGGTTCTTTTGTGGTTTTACTTCAAACAATAGATAAACCTAATAGGATTAACCAAACGAATATTAAACACTTTTTGAACCAAAATAATAATTGAGATAATTACCTTTTTGAGGTTTTTTCCCTTTTTATCCAATTATATGTCCAAATCTAACACTTGGAACTCACTTCTTTAAAACATATTGGATATGCACTTTACTCACATACTTCGATCAATCTCTTTATATTTTCAATGAAATAACCAATTCCTTTTTGCCACTATCAAAACTCTGAGGGTTGTTGATGGTGATAGAAATGAATTGAATTCAAAACTTTTATCCTGATGTTACCCACTATGGATCATATCATTATATGTCCATCAATTTCAGTCACCTTGTAGTAGTATTTGTATAGTTTTGATTATCTTGTAGTTGCCAGAGAAGTAGTGTCATTTTGTTGTATTTGATTTCCACACGTTTTTAGAATTCCTACGGTGATCAACTTAGCTAGGTGTTGTGTATATATGTACGCTTGTATTTATCAGTAATATTGAGCTGAGTTTGCCATGTAAAATCAACAAATATATACAAAGGTAACAACAATAAAATATTAAAAAACATAATATAAACGAAAAGTTTCATGGTTCAAGTTTTCATAATTACCAACTCAGCAACTAACCTATTTGTATACACACAAATCCATTGAAATTGATGAGACAATACTTGATTATTTTCATCATGATCATTTGTTAAGACTGAAAAAATAGAGCAGGTGGATGAAACTATTACAAATTAAGGCTATAGGCAGGACTAGGTAGGCTACCACATAGAATATATCATTACTTAAAGAAAGAAGAAAAGAAAGAAGCAAAGTCATGGATGGATCAGACAAGTGAGATTCAAATACTAGACAATGTCAGACCAATAATATCAATTTACTGATTCATAG
This sequence comes from Euphorbia peplus, assembly GCA_028411795.1. Classification (NCBI taxonomy): domain Eukaryota; kingdom Viridiplantae; phylum Streptophyta; class Magnoliopsida; order Malpighiales; family Euphorbiaceae; genus Euphorbia; species Euphorbia peplus. Next base: position 319,476 of record CP110840.1, read on the forward strand.
AACACCTATAACGTTAATCATTTACATTCTTCCAAACAAACCACATCCTAAAACTACATAACTTTATGTTAAACTTTCGAAAGTTGTTAAGTTAACCGGTTAAATTAAAATATATATATATATATGGATGGTATATTCCGACTTTTGAAAGTTGTTAACCGGTTAAGTTAACCACATCTTAAACATTTCTTCATACTTGCAATATATATATGGATGGTATATTCCGACCATTTGTTTCTGTTTTATCAATAAATAAACTTATTAGGACTCGACTATTGATTCAAGAAGTAACCCTTTTTACTATGAAAATCATATGTTCCAATCAACTTTGGTTGTGAGAAGTTTTTCATTTTAGTGTTATTTAAGTGTCATTTAATTAGGAGAGAAAATTATTGGTGATTTGAAAAATATGAAAGTTACCAAAAGTAACATTAATTGACCTTTACCTTAGACATTTAAAGTTTAATGACCATAATGTAATTAGTAATTAATCAAAAATTGACTTGCGCAATAGTGTTAATTTATCAAAACTAACACCAAAACACTAGTGAAACTTGAATTTAGCATATTTTAATTTGGCCGTTAATCTGAACTTAATTCATATTTAATTAGGGACCAACACCTTGGGGTCTGGATGTAGCACAATAAAAATGGGTGAAACAGAATAAATAGTTGAGTATTTCTTTCTGACGAAACTCACTCCTATCTATTTGCTCATGTATTACCTATCTATATGAATTATCATATATGTCAGCTTAACAACTGAATTTACTCTGCATTGATCTGTATACCTAATCGCTTCCGAAGGAAAAATATTGTTCTGCATTCAGCCTCAATAGATAAAAGTGTTTGTCGTACTCAGTAGTAATGTTTCTGAACTTGTCCAGTACAGATTTCCAAAATAGAAATTTGAAAGGGTCATAAATCTTTATAAGTTTTATTCACTTTTATCTATAACATATTTTATTTAGTTTAGAAATCAACAAGACATGAGATACGAGTTGTTGCTGAACGGCCGCATCTAATCTATCATTCTTCTATTTCAGCTATTGAGAAAGGCAATCGACAAGTCTGTAAGATATCAGATAATAAAATTGATCTTCTCTATTAGTAACGTCGAAAGATAAATTTGGCTCTTCTCCCATATAATAAAAAAAAGGACAAATAATCTGAAGCATATCAATGGAAAAATAGATTTGAGATATCAAATGTGAGTAATTGCAAATCAAAGCCAAGAATTGTAGCTATTATACGTAAAGATCATCAATAGTTTATTTTAAATTTATCTTCTTTGGTTTTTTTTTTGAAAACATCTTCTTTGGTTCTTTTAAAAAAAGAAATAGATTAGAAATCAAATGTGAAAGCATGTATTGGTGAATACGTAATAATAATGCATGGAATGGTATGCTCTCATGATTTAATGCATCACACTCGATCCATTGAAAATTCAATCATGATCACTCTTTCTCTTTTATTTTATATCTTTGTGAATTTATATTTATTCTACTAATTTAATTTCAGTGTGCAATATGGTTCCCATTGGAGAAAGTGGGGATCCTTTCTTGAATTCCTTTTCACTTCTTTTGTTTTTCTTCTGCTTTTCTCTCCCCACTAAATAGACCCAAGACACCATTTCAAGATAATCATAATACTAGTAATAATAACTATATAATCATATATTATCAAATCTATTTTAGGGTTTAATCTCGTCATCATCCCATCATCAGTGCCATCATCATCACTCTTTTTATCATTTTAGAACAATAAATCTCCAATATTAGTGTTTTTGAGACACTTTTTATTTTTATTATTATTATTATTATTAATCCTTCAATTTCCATATTAAGGTAATAAAGAAATTAGTTCTGGTAAGCAACAATCATAGCCCTTCAAAATGAATAAAGGATCAAGATCTCTTTAATAGAAATATAGCAAATATATGTTAGGCTTAATACATCCGTGCCCCCTTGAACTTATTTATTTTCGTCACTTGAGCCCCTAATCTAATTTTGGGTTCTATTTGGCCCTTAACGTTTTTAAAAGTGGAACTATTAGACCCTTTTTCGTACAACAACCAGTCTCATTAAAGAGTGTGGCCTTCACGCGCCTGTCACGTCAGATGCCATGTGTAAATGAAAAAAAAATTAGAAAATTGAAATGGAAAAAAAATATTAAAAATTTGGAGGTATTAAATATGAAAAATGACAAGCCCAATTTCTCAAATCTCTGTGTTAGGCTCCAATTCTTCTCACCATCTCTTCATCTTCTACACGCACCCATTTATTCTGCTCCTTTGTTCATGGTGAGAAACCCCACCAAGCCGTCGGTCACCACCACTCCTCCGCCGCCGCCCAAACGTCCGTAAATCTGCGGTCACTTTATCTTCAACTTTCTAAGTTTTTGAATCGGATTTTTGGTTGTTAATTTGAGATTTGCGGAAGATCCTTAATCGATTTTAACTGGTTGCAAATTGAATTCATCTTCAAAAAAACTTAGGTCAATTGCGAGATCAGAAAAAAATTGGTGCCTCCGATTTGAGAGCACGTGACATTCGACGTATCCGTTGCCGGAATCCCGTCTCTGCCATAGTTTCATAGTCATGGTCCTGTCCCCGTGGTCCTTTTATTATGCCAGTCACAAATCAAACTTTTATCTGAATTTTTTCTGTTTAATTTTTGGAGATATGAAAGATTATTTGGTAAAATTGAATTGATGTTAATAGTTCATGGTTTGAATGTATTAGTTTGCTGCAATTTTGACATTTACGGCTCAGTTTTGGTGTTGAAGAAATGAGAGTTTAATTTTGGAGAAGAAGTTTAAATTTGGAGAAGATGGTATATTTGAGAGAAAAATAAATAAAAGGAGTATTATGAAATTTTTTAAGGGACCAAATTGAAACTTTAATTAAACCACTTGCTCTATTTTCTCTCTCCGCCGCATCAGCTGCCAGCTCAGCACGAAAGGGCCTAATAGTTCCACTTTTAAAAACGTTAAGGGTCAAATTGAACCCAAAATTAGATTAAGGACTCAAGTGGCGGAAATAAATAAGTTCAAGGGGGCACGAATGTATTAAGCCTATATGTTATACATCATGTTGTACTATTAATGACTTGTGCAAAATTTTCTTGTCTTGAAGGCCAAAAACTTACAAATTAGAGTTGGCACAGTGAGCTAGACTTTCTGACATTCAAATCAGAAACGAAATATCTAGAATGTAAGAATTATTAGAATCATAAATGTATTTTTAGTGTTCACTTTTAGATGTATATTTATTAGAGAGATATTAAACCATATTCAAGTAGAATTCGATTCCCTTTAAGTCGGCTAAAAGAGATATTCTTTTAGTTTGATTAAGATTCTATTTACCTTGTTTGGGAAGGTATTCTAGAAGAAATATAGTTCCTAAATAGACTTTGAGACTGACATATACCAGCTTATTCCTAAACAGGATACGTTGTATCCGGTCTATACCTTCTGGGCGGATCCCTGCCTTTGCAGATAATATCAATGAACCCAATGGGCTTTACAATGCGCCTGACAGATTATGGGACCCCATATACAAGCCTCGTTGTTATCAACTATATATACTTGTGATATCCAAGCCCTAAAGTTGCACATATTCTTCATGACATCAAAAGCCTTCTCTCAATTAAAAAGAAATCAAAATCCTAGTTCATTTCGTAGTGGCCGCCTGCTATTTCACCACCGATGACCACATTTGTTATGTCTCAAGCTTCAACGGAAAAAACCGTACCTGCTACGTCTAGTGCCACTTTCGCATCCACCATGATTTCTTCCACCACTACTCCTTAATTCGATAAATGGGAGCAATTGGAAACACAAATGCTCTCTTGGCTCTTATATGTGTATTTGATAATTTACTACCACCATTGCTCGGTTTCGTATAGTTCATGAAGGCACTAATTGATGTGCCCTAGTTCCAAGTGAATGTGTTTCTGTAGCATTGTGCTTTGTTTAAAAAGTTGTACTCTGTTTTGGTGTTAAAATAAGAAAAAGGCACTAATTGATTCACAATATATTCTTGAGCTTTATTTACATTGTAAATGCATATTTGAGTTATTAATTGTGAGATAAATAGACATAAATAGATTCACCATTGAGGATACAATTGCATTAGTAATGTATGAAATTGATCCAATCTCGAAATTAAATCCTTAAGTAGTATTATTTATATGAAACCCTTAATTAGTAGCATTATTTATATGGTTAAAAGTAAAATTGCTTTTTCATTGAAAGGATATAGACAATTTTGTAACCTATCCCATACATTAGAAGCCTTTTAGGATACCTTTTATTCTCCTTTTGAATTTGTGGAAATGTAGAGAGATTAAATGTTTGCATGTGCATGTGGAATAATGAGTGGCTATGTATGTCATGTCAGTCCATGCATGTGAGAATGGTTCATAAAATTCAAAGTGGAGAGAAAGAGAAAAACAGAAATCAGTTTCAATTTGTTGAAACCAAGAGACAAGTGCATGGAGTAAAGAGGGAGTTTTGTCAGGAAAATAAAATAAATAATAATAATATTAATGATAAATTATTAATTATCTTTTGGCACAATGCATTTTATTTCTTTATTCTAATATTATATGGTAAAGAAAGCTTAATGAACTTCAAAAAATAGATTGATTATTATGAATTTATAAAATCTTTAATTAGCTCAATCAATTTAGCTGCACTAATTTGGTTTTCATGTTAATCATTTACTGTAGCTTGAAAAGTTAGGCAATATTGGAAAATAACATGCATCGTCCTCTCTAAGCAAAGATACCCATCCACTCTCTACTTACCTTCTAAAATTAGCAAAAGAAATAATGAGATAAAATATAATTTATTATAACCTAATAAAACAAATTTAACAATTCTTTCGGAAAAAAAAACAAATTTAACAATTTAGTTCAACAATATTATATTGTCTATTTTGATGTAAATTCAACATTTCGAACCTAATGACTTTAAAACGCATTTATATATATTAAAAATATATGTTTATCAATAACTTTTAGTGATACTCTCTCCCAAATTTCAATATAAACTTTTTTCATTTTTTTTTTGTATTTCTATGTTTTAGGACCAACGTTTATGTTGAGACTTTCTACTCCGTTACCATTTCATTTTGGACCAGATCGTTATCGATTCATCAGATTAGTTTGATAATGAACCACACATCGTATGTGTTCGAATTTAATAATAATTATAATACTTTGATCCAATATATACTATTTAAATATTTTAACAGACTCTTAAATCAAAGTTGCCAAATTGTCTTTTATATGAAATTTGATTATTTATTAATAGATAGATTACAATTTAAATATGTGCAAAAAAATTTCAAAATATAAAATAAGAAATTCAAATATGCTACATTCTAGCGACCAAGGATTTAAGGACCAATTTGAAATGACAAGTAATGTCACTTAATCGACTGACTAAAAGTTCGAATTTATAGTTAAGATTCAGTTATGATTAATATATTAATCTACGGTACGCTCTTTCAGGCAAACGTCCTTGAACTTGAAGCGTGCACAACGCAAGTAATATATCCAACAATGTGTTTTTAAATTCACCAATAAATAAAGTTGCTAAGACTCGAACTCATGAACGTTTGATTGTTGAGGTGATGATACTACGTTATTTAACTGATTGAACTAAACTCTCCAATTTCTAGTTAGACATTTAAATTTTGTTTTGTATGTCGAATCAATATGTATCAGTAGTTAAGATTTAGCAATGTGTTTGCAATAGTAGTATGTAATTATTATAAAAATAAGTTAAAGGTTTGAAATTGTTAATGGGTTATGGTGTGAGAATTCCAAAGTGAAAAGGGAGCAAACTTTTCCACAATTAGGTTCCTTCTCCCCTTTAATTGGATTATAGAATTATCAAGTCTATATATTAATTATATCATCACTTTTGACACATCCAAAGGTCATTTTTCCGCTTCTTTTATACTACATTTCAAGCAATAGAAAAACGTATCATTCACTACACAAAATAATGAATTTTACAATTCATATATTCATCATTATTTAAGTTCAAAAATAAAAATACGGATATCTTTTTCTTTTTTTTGACAGCAAAAAAAAATAAAAAAATACGGATATCTAACAGGGTAATTTATTAAAATGAATATACATGTAAAAACTAATATGACAATGCATCTGAAATTTTGAGTTGATCCATGAAAACAGAAAGCACGCTTTGTTGAATTGATAAAATAACAGATGCATACTATATTTTTATTATTTATTTATGAATCAAAAGCATCTCTTACATGAAATATATACATTATAATTTGCATGTCACTAAACCCTAAATATTCCTTTCCTGCTATACTTAATATTCTTCTTCTGTGTCTTTTTCTCTTGTTACTATATGAAGAGAAAGTGAAAAGCTTCTACTCTTGCATCATACACAAGTAAATTAATTATCTTTTTCAAATTATTCGTTTTGTTTTTAATGTTTTACTCGAGAGGTCTATCAAAGACTAGTTACCATCAACAAAATCCTCTTTTTATTAAATATGTAAAATACATGTCATATTTCATGTAAACGTAAAAATGCATTTATCTATTGCAAGTCGGTGAAAACACATAGATGGATTTTGTTTATATTTTCCATTTATATTTGGGACCTACACAAATACTAGTCGCATTAATAACTTTTTATGTTTTCAATTCTTATTAATTAATGAAGAAAAAACAAGCCCTAGAAAACATATAAAACTCCAGCAAAATAACATTTGTAATGCAATTTGATATCCTATTATGAAATTGGAAGTCCATATCCTCCAACTCTTCTTCCTCGTTTAATTGTTAATTAGTGATTTTATTTTATCTTTTCAGAGAGAAGGGATACCATAGTTTAAAAACGAAAATGCATGAATATCTTTTAATTATAAATATTATACAAAAATGTTTTACTTAAAAAAATTGGCGGAGTTGCTGCTTGATCCACCATGAGTCGTCTTAGTCTAGGCGAAATCAGACCTCCGTCTTAAACTGCTTAAACCCACAAAATCATAGTAGTATTTTGAAAAGAAGATGTCTAAACAGCCGCCAGAACGGATTTTTAAAAGAGTGTATTTCATTGGGTGGCTGCTGTTGTAGAAAATACTACTTCCTTAACTTCACCTGTCGACCTACCATATAGATTTTTGTTCTAGATTATTAGGATTGTTTTGCATTCCATCTTTGATTACTCTATTTCTACCACCAAAAGTTATTTGCAATTACTCATAATTATTTTGACTTTGAGAATCATTATCTAGTTTTTCTTTTTTCCACTTTCCCTTTTCATCACAATCTCCATAATAATCAGATAATTGCTTTGTTATATTTTTGCATAAATTTTTACTTAAAATGGACGTTAATTTTATAATTGATGTTAAGACAAAAAAAGTTGAAAAATTAAAGTTTTTAAAAATATCGGTATTGCTTGAAATATATCGGTTTAGATTTAAGCATAGGTCTGGTGAGGCCAAAGTTCCTTTAAAATCTACAAACCAAGTTCAGCCCAGCACACAATAAATATAGGCGGATTCCGGCTTAAAATTGAAAACTCAAACCCGTCTGTCGAAGCCCGTGTATCCATTTAAATTTACGGTGAAATTCTTTTATAATAATATTACTAAAGAAAAACATTATAAAGTATTAATTCAAACTTAATAACTTCAAACTAAAATGTCCTAAAATTAACTTCATAATTAAAATTTAACACTAACTTTGTTAACATACATGGTTCTAACTGTATGGTATATAAAATCGTCAAACTGTACACCAGGTATAAAATTCACTCCACACTCTCTTGTTTTTGTGTTTTTTTAATAGTTGCAAATGTTATTTTGATAAGAAGAGTTGCAAATTTTAATGAAATTGATTTGATTACTATTTTGCATGGACGTGCGTGGGCCTGTCCGATGGGCCCACATGCCTGACTGCGCGTGCAAAGCCGGACTTCATGGGGGCTCTCTTTATGGGTCCCTGGTTTCCGTATTTCTATCGTATAATATAAAGTCTTTTTTCTTCTGAAAACAATTATTCTTTTCTTTTTAATAGTGAAAGAAAATAATTTAAAGTCTATTAGATATAATAATCTGTTAAACAAATTTCTCACTATCATTTAAACATCTCATATTTTGGAAACAATTTTTTTCATTCAATATTGTGTTGATCCTTTCATTCAGATTAAATACTTCATCTGTAATATAGTTCAAGTGTTTATGAAAAATATATAGCTGTTTTAATTGATTTTAGAATTTTAGTTAATTTTTTTTACAAGCAATGTTAATATGTATAATTATAAAAAATTTGGTAACATATGTATGATAATTCAATAATGGAAATATTAATGTGTTAAATTGTAAGATTAATAAGCTCAGCTTATCAAAGGAAAATTGTCATGTTCTTGTAAGTTTTTTTTTTAAAAAATCTGGACTAGACAGATTTTAATGTTGCTTAATGGTAAAAATCTATCAAAGTTGTTTTCATGTTTCAAGGGTTCAAATAGTATAATATGTCAGGTTTGTGTCACATTTTGAGTCACAACTGATTTTTTTCAAGTTTCGTTTTTTAATTAACTTATTAAAGTTTGTGTTGTGTTTTTTTGTCACAAGTGGTAAAATACATTAAGTTTTCATCTTTCAAGTGTTAATCTATTGTCATCTTTCGAGTCCAAGTGATAGAATATATCAATGTGTCATTTTTCAACTTTTAACCTATTCAGATTCGTGCCGTTAATTCAAATCACAAGTGGTAAAACATATCAAAAGATCATTTTATTAAGTGCTAACCTATTCGGATTCACTCTTATCGTATATTGGAATCACAAATGATCAAAGACATGAAAAGTTCATTAAAATATAAAATCATATTGTTCTGTTAAATTGATGTATGCAATTATATTCAATTAATTCTAAAAGTCTAATAATGTGTCACATTGAAGATCATTCTCTCAATCGAGGAAAAAGATAAAATAATAAACAACGAATATCCTATAATGCTTCTTTTACCCTAAAACATTTTACACTTTGCACTCAAATTTGTATAAAAGAATGTTGCTTTGTATGCAACCCTTTCCTAGTTTTGATACATGAAAAAGTACCACAAATGGAGCCATGAAAATAATTGTTTTTGTTTTTTTTGTTAATGATAAAAAAATTTGATGAATTGTGAAATTGGGTCCCATGCATGCAATGCATAGCATGATTGAAAATAATAATAAAAGGATTGGATATGGGTTCGTGGGAATATCACTTTGGCTTTATATATTACGAACATGGTGCTGGCTGCCTGGTTTTGTCATCGTTGAGTCACGTCGACGTTTCATTGTTCATCATTTTTCTTTTCTAATAACCCCCATCAATTTATTAATACAAGGGTTATCAGTTTCTTAATATGATCTTTGAGAGTTGGAATTTTCAAGATGGAATGTTTATTGTTTTTTAATCGATCGAACTAAAAGCTCGAGATGTATATAGTTAAAACTAACAACATTTTTTATATTTAATTTTTTATACGTGCAATCCTATTTTTTAGAGAATTGAAAACACATAATGGCATGAGTTTATGTTATGTATGTTTGAAGGTCAAGGTGGAATATTTACATGAGTAGGTATGTCAAAATTTAAATATAAACCATAATAGTTACATTGTTTAAAAGAAGTACATATAAAAAAATAAAAAAAATTTAATAAAGGCAAGGTAAACTTAAACAGAGAAAACATGGACATCCCATAAAAGGTTGACATCCCTTCACGAAACCAAACTGATTAAGGACTCAAATTGAAATCCGAGTGATAATCTTAAAATTGAAATCGAGTGATAATCTGAAAACAACCTTCAATTAACAAAATGATGCATTTAACCTTAAAAAGATACAATCTTAAACTCAATTTTTACAAGAGTGTACAATTTGATGTTGCATTTCAAAATATGAGTCCTTAACAAAATTCTACAATTTCAAATCCGATTAGACAGTTAGAAGGTCAGGTGCAAAGTTATCAAAATCTGAAAATACACGCCAAAAAAATACATATTCTTTGGAAAATGCACAATCTATATATGTCAAGTGCATTTTTCTCACAAATTAAATAATTTGTAGGGGGCTGAACTTGTAGTTTTCATGAATATAAGGAAGGTGAATATTGGCATTGGATTGGATAGGGTCTTAATGATTATAAAAAAATAGTGTAACTTTTGACAATCTCACTCACCACTTTAAATGGTTTCTTTGATGAGATGTCTCATTTCTGTGTAATTTATATAGTCAACAAACCAATGATGTACATTATGGATAAAAATCCAGGGAAGAAATTATTACCTTCTCATACGTCCCTTCATTTCTTCATTTTTACCCTTTTTTTCATATTAATATTATTATTATTATTTATTATTATTATTATATTCAAATAAAGTTTTGGCAGTTTCACGGTTTTGCAAATAAGAAGCTGTAATTTACCTTTGAACAAAATAAGGACTATGGTTTACCTTTGAACAGGAAAATGATTGTGGTTTGCATTGTTTGCAGAATTAATGAATGATCAATTTTGTTGACGTAAATGAGCACATTTTTTACTCAAAATGTTTTTTCTGACATTTGATGAGTCAAGTAAGAGTTAAACTCAAAGGTTAGAAAAACATTTCGGACAAAAAATGACATCGTTTACGTTAACTAAATCGACAATTTCTTTAATTCTGCAGACAAAGACAAACCACAGTCCTTTATTAGCTCAAAGACAAAACACAGTCTTTTATTTGGAAAACCGTGAAACCACAAAATACTTATTTGAAATTAACCCGTATTATTATGTCTCATGCACTACTCACGGGAATGTCGTTTAGGATTAAGCATGCACAATACGACTAATCCTACATATGTTTTAATCATTTTAAGTAAATAGAGTTGATTGAACTCTAACCATTAACTATTTGCCCTAAGTAAGAGACTTTGATAAACATCCTATTTTTTTTTTATTCAAATTTAATAAGATTAAGTAAATTCAACAAAATTAATTTAGCATATTATCAACAATTCAGTTTCATTCGGTGAAAAAAAAACAAGTCTGAACATTAACTTTGAACTCTAATGTAATATTTCTCATTCCTCCCTCTCATAGTTATCAACTAATAATATGTTAAATAATCATTTTAAATTATATATTAATACTATGTGAAATGTACAGATCAATCCATCTGATATATTTATTTAACACGCTTATTACCGTTCATATGTTTAAATTATATATTAATATTATGTGAAGTGTAATAATCCTATAAGGTGCTTTTTACGGTTACTTTGAAATAACTACTATTTTTTTTTTATCATTATTGGATCATATTTCATACCACTAATCCAATAGTGATATTAAGCAAAATAATGATTACTTTGTTTTTTACAAATTAACCATAGAAAAACTCTCTTATAATACATGAACTGGTTTTATGAGACCTATAAATTTCATGGACCGTACAAGTCATAACTCACAATCAGAGTGGACTTCAAGGCCCATGATTTTATTTTTCAAAGAAGCCCATAAATTATTGGATCCACTCAAACTTTTACATTTAATGGTTCGTTATATATTTACCAAATTGAGTTGTAAAAGGTGTAGATATAGATGTATGACAAAATGAGAAATGAAGTTTGTAAATAAGCAAAATTAACAACAATAACTATTTTTTCACTTTGCTTATAAAGTTGCTTTTTTCTTAACATGTTACTCAAACCCAAGGTACATAAACATACAAGAACATGTAAAATCATTAACTCTTTTCGAAGAGTTTAACCTCTCGGGTTAAATATTGGTTCATTGATATAATATTTGATTATTTCACATCAGTCAAAAGTTCAGATTTAGATAATTTTATTATTAAATGGTTCAGTAACTCATGTTATACACTCTTATCAACAAAATATAATCGATTGCTCTTATATGATTGATTGAGCGAGTGGACGTAAACTGCAGAGTTTAACATCTAAAGAATGTAATCTTATAAAATTAAATCTATTATATTGATGAAATGTGTAGATGTAAAATGTATATTATCAAATTAAGCAAACAAATTTTGACTCTTGTATCATGTTGTTTGGGTTCGATTATGTAACACTTTATTTATCGATTTTCCCATAAATGGCGCGATGTGTAAATCAATAAAACTTTAATAGTGTTGATACATTTTCCAATTCTGAAATGAAGTTACATCTTATCCCTTAAACTATTCATGATAAATAAAAAGAAAGTTGCTTAAATCCTTGAGATGGAAGACTTTCCTTCAATAACTGAATTGAGAATAAGATGATAACCTTAAACGTCAATAATCCTCTTGCTCATTTTCCAAGTAAGGTGAAGTCATTTTCATGAATTCCTCGAAAGGAATAGCTTCCTACCTTTTTTCTTTTCATGTTCAATTAGATAGCCAACACAAATTTTCACAGTTCATAAAATCCATAACGATAGAAAAGAACATAGAACGTAGTAATATTTAGTTGAGTTTATTTTCAATATTTCTCAGTTTAGTTCATATTAATTTAGTTCAGTACACGACACAAACTCGACAATATTACTATTGAAAAATTAGATTTTTTTTTATCAATGTTTATGTATATTTTTACTTTTATAGTAATTTTTAAAAAATAAAAATTGTCTTTCATAATAATAATAATAAATTAATAAGTTCTCAAATAAACAGAGCCAAACTCAACTCAGTCTATAGTTTGAATACAATTAATGTTCCTTCAAATTGACCATATATAAGAGTTTGTTTTTTTCGCAAATCTAAAAATGAATGATTAATTAACTCATTTAAACTTGATTCAAATGATTTGTTTTTTACAATAAATATTTATGGGAAGAAACCTTGTTTTTACACACGCAGTATTTATTTTTTGAGTTTTGATATATGCAATTTTTAGAGTTGCATATAAGCATTAAATATAACAAAATATGATCTCATATTTAATGCTTTTATATTTCTTAAACTATTTATTTTAAATTTATTTATCGTAATAAAATAATCTAAATCTATAAAAATTCAATACACTCTAAATTACTAAAATTGAAAGATGTACTAATTATTTACGATTTAAAGTTAAGGATTTAAAGAATCAATAATTTAGGTTTTAACGTTTAGGATCTCAAGTTTAGAGTTCAATAACTAGGATATAGAGTTCAATTTAGGGATTTAGGTTCATCAATTTCAGGCTAGGGTTTAGAGTTTTTAGTTTAGGGTTCAATTTTAAAATTTAAATTTAACAATTTAAGGTTTATGGTTCAACAATTTTGATTTTAGGGTATAAATCTATGATTTAAGGTCTATAATTTAGAGTTTATAATTAATGCGTCATTTTTTGTTATTACAATTTATGTGTATTAAATTGTATTGTATTTTTATTATTTTTTTATCATAATTTGAATTTAATAATTTAATAAATATTTAAATATTAAATGCAATATCATATTTTGTTGTATCTAATACTTATATATATCGGAACCATTATTTTTTTGTATGTATTATATTAGATTAAACAAATTGTAATGCAATAAGTGGGTTGAGTTTCCTTAAAAAAAAAAATAAAAAAAAATAAGTGGGTTGAGTTGGGCTAGATAAGAAATATATTTTGAGTTTGAGCTGTCAGCCTGCTATAAATGTTAGATGGACCTGTTAAGTTGGGCTAGGAAAACAGATTTCGGTTACTTAATTTTATATAATTTTTTATCCCAAAAAATAATAATTTCTGGAGCTAATTTAATTTGTATTCTATAATTTAATAACATAAGAAAACAAAATAAAAACATAGGAGTTAAAAAAAGGGTCATGAATCCGGTGGTGCATTTTTGAAAATTTGGTTGCAAAGATCCTAGGATAGGATGGGTCATCGAGAGTTTCATTTGTCCCTCAAGATATTCAGGTCAGACTGTGGCTAGATCGTATGGAGAAAAATACATGTTGAAAAACACGTATCGCCCCCTAGTAGCTCTTCAAAACTTTGGTCAGACAACCCCTAGATGGGAAGACCCACCGACATTCCCACACGTAGTATAGTAATATTTTGTAATCAATATTAGCCCCGACCAAATTGTGGGGAGAACAAATAAAGGTCGAATAAATGATCGAGACCTAATGTTACATCTCTTTAAAATTTTGGTTGGACATACCAATAGACAATATGGGACACAAAGAGTTTGACTTGTTGCTCGAGGTATTGAGGTAAAACATGATAAATACGAGGCCCGGCCTCGTGCAAGAAGATAACTTTTGTTGTATGGCAAAGAAGCAGACTTAGCAAACATTAATATATTTGGATGCTAAGGCTATATGATAACTGTCCATATCAAGAGGTAAATTTGATGATAGGTCGATCCAATTTGAGGTAATTAGTAACAACTGATATGGGCTTAAGCAAGCATGTAGGCAGCGGAACAAGGCCCTTACAAAAAAATGTTGCGTTAGGTTTCATCAAAAGCATCCATGACTATTGTCTATTCACTACGAAAGTTCAAGAGGGTATTCTCTAGCTTTGGTAGTGTGAGTGGGTGATAGGTAAAGAGATCTTTACATTCCAGTTTTACTAGTAAAGATATGGGAGAAGCCAAATTCTTCCTTGGCATAGAGATTGCTCGGTGTGGAAAAGGCATGTCCATACCACAAGTCAAGTATATAAAGGACCTGATTTTCGAAGCCGAGTTGACAGATGATATGAAGATTGTTAGTCTGTTTCCCACAGGAAATAAGTTAGACGATGCATCACCAAACTGTGTAGATATTCCTGATAAGTACATGTAGTTAGTAGGAAAGTTTCTGTATCTTGGGTTTACAATTACAAGGCATGATATTGCCTTTGTAACCCAACAACTTACCCACTACAAGAGTTCACCAACTCAGTTACAAATGGAAGCAGGCAAACGTGTTGTTTAAAATACTTGAGAGGAACAATATTTTATTTACTTTTTGGTATAATGAGAGGAACAATATTTTATAAACCATTCTTCTTCCAAATTCTGGATTCCAGTTTTTTTAATTCAAGTAAATAAAAAGAATGACAATGGAGTGAGTAGAAATTTTCAGCTACTTTACATGATACAAATAAATAAGTAAAGTAAAGCATGATAATGAATATAAAAATGGTTGGAAGAAATGGGAGAGGTGGTAGAAAGAAAGACATGTGATTTAAATGTTGCAGATAAAACAATGGCATCAATAATGGAGAAAGATGACCATAACAAGGAAACTGCAATGAAACAACATACATTAACATAGACGACAAAACAAAATTACAAAAGAATATAAAATGCTTATCCTAATTTGGCAAAAAGAGAGTCATTGCCCCATTACTAAAACGTGACTCTCCCAACCACCACTTTTCAATAAAAATAAAATTAAAAATAAAGGAATTTCTTCCTAAATTTCTAAAAAAGTAATTAATTAGATATAATTGATTATCCTTTAATTTGTCTAAGGTATTCTTCTTCTGAGTGGTACCAGTCAAAGAAGGAAAGCTCCTTAAAATAAAGTCACCTAACTTCATAAAGAAAGCATCTCTATTCTCTAGTCTTCTTTAGCTGGAAGGATCATTTTCATTTTTTAATTTCTTTTGGGTCAATAAGCTATGGCTTAGAAGCATAGGGGGATGCATAAGTCAACCTGCAAAACATTACCAAAAACGCGTTTTAGTTGAATATTATTATTATTGTGGGAAAACTTAAAAAATTAAAATAAATAAATTATATGAATTCACAAGAAGAACTAACAGATGTTTGGTGTTTATAAATGTGGTTCATAAACGCGTTTTGACCTCTAGACTCACTACTTTCTCAATTCTTCCCCTTCTAATCAGTAATCCTTTTATAGTGACCTGACAGGATAAAAGGAGATTCCGACATTTTAAACACGTATAGCTCTAATTAATTAAAATAAATAGTACATCATTTTAAACAACAGTCTAAAAGTTACTTGAGGTAATTCAAAAATTAACGTTGATATGATTATCGGAGATTCGGACATTCTTTTATGTGCTTCTTAAAATAATTGTGAATATCTATTTATATGTAACTCCAGCTATAAATACACAAAATAATTAGATTATGTTCATAAAAAAAATAAAAAAATAATTAGATTATATGATGAAATCAAAAATTTCATTGAGAGCTCAAATCCAGAGTTGTTTCTGCAGCAAAATTATCTTTAAAATACATTTATACATTTTCTTATGCGAAATAGCGTTTACATTGAAATAAGAATTCAGTAGAATGACAAGGTAATTTTACCTCTCTTTGCGTTTCTCTAAAAACCTCTGGAGCGACATTTGGCGGGAACCGGATAAATCTGCTGAACATAAAATTAAATTAACAACGTACAAATTATAGAATTCGCTAATTCAAAAGTAGAAGAAAATATGGGACAAACCTCTCTCTACCCGCCGTTGTTCAACAGATTTCGAATTTATCTCAGCTAGTTTCAGAATCGTTTCCGCCTGATTAGCCGGTTTTAAAAAAATTATATTAGTACTAAAAAATTAAAATAAATAACTATAAATCATCTTCTTCCAAGAACAACCAACCTTATCCTGATGAACATCAAACACCACCACCGTTCCGTTGTAAAAAATCGTAAGCGGAGCCGTCGGATTTTCCGGAGCAGGACTGAATACACAAATCCAAACGTCATCATTCTGCTTTAATAGAAAACAAAAAAAATACAAAAAAAAATGGACCGTATCTGCCTAACCGACTGAACTAAAAATTTAAGCTCAATTAACATTAACAATATCTTTTATGTAACTTTCTGACAAAATGTTGCTAATACTAACTTTATATATTTTTAATTCAATGAATATTAAGGTTTGTTGAGAATCGGCTCATATGCCGTCCCGTCTTACCTAATAAGTTGAGCTAATAATACTCGAGCTGATAGTTACGACTAACAACATTTTTTATATTAATATGACATAGAAACTATTGTTACCTCGGGAGAGGAGAATAAGCAGGTAAAAGAGGAAGGGAGCTCCGATCGTCCTTAGGAGTCGACGGAACAGAGAAGCTGTTCTTGGAATCGGAATGATTTTGTGAAATCACAGACTTAAGAATCTCCGGATCCATTTTAGAAATCGCTGAAAAGAAATCAGGAACAACATTGGAAAAACCGCCAAAAAAAATCAGAAAAAAAAAGGAAGAAGAAGACGAAAAGTCACCTAGAAGACTCCTCTGGCGATAGAATTTGGGGGCGGAGATGTCTTTCTCCTTGCTGAAGAAATCAAGTTCGACTGTAGCTCTAGACATTTTTTAAAATGAGATTTGAGAAATGTGGGATTTCAAATTCGAGAGGAAGATGGAGGGAGATAATGGGGACTTAATAAAGAAAGAGGAGGTGAATGTGATGTTGATGAATGAATAATGCACGAGTTTCATATGAGGGATAAAAAGTTAACAAATATATTTTATTATTATTAATTAAATAAAGAAACAAAATTAAAAGAGAAAGAAAATACTAATAAAGGGGAGATGCTATTATATGCTAGTCTAAAGTAGACAGTGGTGGGCAGTGCGCACCCTTTTTCAAATTCCCACACGTATCCCATCACTTATACTGTTTCTGACTAACACAAATAAAAACTCACATTACTCACCTCTTGTTTTAAGTTTTTTCGAAAATTCTATGATTATTTTATTTTTTTACAGAGTAAGCATTATTCTGTTTTGTCCATCATTAAATTATGCGTTAAAAATTTAATTTAATGATAAATTAAATAAATTATGAACAAAGTAAAGGAAAAACAAAGTAAGCAAATCGTACATCAACTATTTATAATTTTATGAAAAGGCAATTATAAAATGTAAATTAATCAAATTGTCAATTTACGTTAACAAGGTCTTTTTTTCACCAATCTTTTTCATTTTGATCATAAATCCTTACCTAACTTTGGAAAAAGAATTAGACCAAGACCTTTATTTGGCGTTAACAAAATTAGTTGTTTTTAAAATTTTACAAACATACATTTTACAACAAATACGGTTAACTTCAAATAAACTATCAGTTAAATTCTCTCCATATTCCATGTGGCATGGGGATATTTCGGGTATATAGGTTGGGTAAGTTTATGTAATATATTGATAATAAAGTTAAAAACGGGCATAAAAATATAAACGGGATTCTATTGGATTAGATTTGTAATTACCCTTTTCTACTTTTATTTTTATAATAAATTCTATATTTCATAAAGGACAGTGCAATAAAATAAACATAGACGTATATATGAGGTGTTTTGTAGGTCCCATCATGTTAGAGTTGTAGTTGTTTTTCATGTGATACGGCCCGTACAACACATTTAAAGCACCGTCAGGCCCAATATACACAACAGGTTTTTATTAGGTCCAGCAGATGCATTCATTAACTTAACCACCTCAAATAATTGCCAAAATACTTTTCATAATCTAACTTTCAACACTTATCTTATTATCTCACTTAAGCAAAAACCTAAATAGCCAGCTTAAAGACTTTCAACCTCTTCCAAACTGATTTTAATGTTTTATGTTCTATTTGCCTCCTTTGTTTTCCTATAAACATACTAACTTGATCATGTTAGAGACCAATCTACTTAACAAGTGGAGAACGTGCATCCAAACAAATGACTGACAACAGCTCGAAGACATTTTTTTTGTATCCACTTTATCATTAGCTCTTGTTTTTAATTAATAATAATTTTAACAAAACTTAACTAACTCCAAAAGCCACATATTAAAACTGATTGTTATATTTTAAAAGCTATTTAGTTTTTCAAATTAGCAATTGGATCACAAATTCAAATCAATTAGAGGAGAACTAAATTGATCGTTACCCCCAGTTTTGAAATACTATACTACTTTGACTCTTAATTCAAGAAAACTGTAGAGTGGTATGATATTTGTATCAAGTGGGAGATTGAATTGAATGAGAAAGAGAAGTGTAATAATAATGGTAAAATAAATATAGAGAAAAGAAAAGGAAAGTAAAAGAAACGTGTGAAAGTAAAGAGCACGCAAAGGCAAGTAGAAGTTGGGAAGGAAAGAAGAAGCATGTGATGTGATTGTCAAGTCACCAAAAAATGTGGGTAGTTAGGGGATAATTTACTTAATCAATTTATTAATTAATTAATTAATGTGTATAAGGTTTGGTGCCTAGCCTATCGTCAAATGTCGTGCCATTGCAGGTAACCTATACTTCCACGTGATTCTAATTCCTCCTTTTCTCTTTATTTCACGTGTCCTATTTTTATTTGTCCTTTCATTTTGCAACAAAGCAAATTATGGAAAATTCAAGATCCAAGATTCACTATTACTAACATCTTTCCGTTTTCATAATTATTTCTATAGTCTTATAAGAAATTGGCTTAAATGTATGAATTTACTTCTTTGGCGCACTACATCATTCATATGCTATTCATATGCTAAGAGGCCGTTTGGTATGAAAATTTAATTTCTGTGGGAAGTATCATTTTATAGGAAGCTATTTTTTTAATGTAATTCTTATAAAATAGCCTCTTTTCATAAATTCTGAATGACCAAGAGGGAGTGTGTGATTAATTTCTCGCATTATGTGAAAATTTAATTTCCTAAAGAATTTTGAATTCCTCCATTTTCTCAATTTTCTGTCAACCAAACTAGCCAAATCAAAAAATTATGAAGATTTTTATTGTCTATATAAATTTATGTATACCAAACAACCAGTAAGTATATAATATAGTCAGAGATTATCATGAGAATGTTTTTAACTGATGTAATCACCAATATTACAGATGTGTTCTTTCATGTTCATCGATAATTGGAGTTTGTCTCCTAATCACTTTTTTTTTTGGAAAAATAAAAATTAACATAAGTGATGTACATATTTATGGGAAATTCTATGGTCACTTTGTTTTTTACAAAGTAACCATTACTTTGTTTTGTCCACCATTAGATCATGGGTTAAAACCTAATCTAATGGTAAATGTGACAAAGTACAAACATAGTAAAGAAAAAACAAAGTAACCATAGCTTACACCCATATTTATTTATTAAAATTAAATCTCTAAAATAAAGAATGTCCATTTTTATCTTCTTTAAGTAATTAATGATGATCACGTCTACTATTTCATTTAACAAAGATATTTTAGAAATTTATAAATAAGTAGACATGCCTGTCGTGTTGGGTCGGGTCCTGACCAAACCCAGTTGACTTTCACATGCTTAGCCAAAACCAACCCAACTTGCTATTAATTCAGCTGGACTTAGACCGAACAATGGGCCGGGCTATTTTATATATCCGAAGCCTGCCCAAATAATACACAGGTTTTTGCAAGTCTGGGCCAGATTGGGCCTCAGATCAATATAGAAACTAGAAAGGTCGGGTTTCATAAGGTGTCTTTAGTTGTTCCAAACCTTCTGAACATCAGTGTTCAAGTTCCAACCCATCCTTTTTCATAGATCTGAATTTTTCTTCCAACAGACTTTTGCCTTCAACGACTTGAAGATTCTGATTGTGGCTCAAATTTATGAGCTTTCCGTTCCATGGTTGCTTGCTCAGTTCAGACACTAATAGACACAATGTTACAGAAACTTGCAATGTTGTGCCTTGGATACTTCCAGAGACATCAGAAAATAGACATGATTTCGTCAACTACCCTTTTAATTGCATCAATTGTTGAACGTTATGCTAAAGATTGCACAATTTTCATCCTAAAAGCAATATTTGCTCGAGTTTCCGTTTCCAGAGAAAATATAACTATACACAACCAACCATGCCATAGTAATCAACTCTTCTTATGAGGATTCAAGTTTTGTTTGATTGAACTTGTTAGTTAGTTGTTTCATGTCATGTTACCGAAACCGAAACGAAAACTCACATATCTGTGATTTAAGAAAACTGGATGGTCTAAAAAAAACTTGTTTCCCTCTGTGTGAGGGTAATTTTCTTACTGTGTATAAAACCAAATTACAAATGCATTACACAGGTTTTGATACTCTTCTTGAACAGTTCGTTTCATCCGATGAAAAAAGCTTAAACAAACTACTACTTGAAGAGTTTAACTAACAAAATTTTGCAACTATATATGTATACTAAGAAGAAGAACAGATCAGTCAATGACAGCAAGGTTTTGATATTCTTCTCCAGCAATGGCAGCTTTCATAATAGAAATAGGGTCAATTTCATCATTACCATCCAAGAAAAGCTTCATCAAATTCTTCGAAGATCCACTCACCATTGCCACTCCTTTGTCTGTTGCAGCCACTGGTGTAGCTCTTGAATCTCTCACATTCCAGAACACAACTTCAGGGATCGCGCTTCCATATCCTTTCTCTGTGAATTTCCTCACCATAGTTTGATAATCAGTTTCTCCGTGTCTCGAAGACGCCTTATCGAACTCCATATCGCTAAACACGAATACCCTTTTGATCATTTCATTCTCTTTCAGTTTCCCATCTACAGCAACTTGTAGGATCAGATCAAACACCTTCTGCAAAGCAGCGTTCTTCCCCCATTCCATCATTCTTGTGAATGCGGTTTTCTGGATAAGGCTTTCACCTTGAACCTTTTGAAGGGTTGGATTCTCACTGAAAGTTATGAGCTTTCCCTTCCATGGTTCCTCACTCAGTTCCGAAATGAATACACCCAATGTTAAAGCAACTTCCATTGGCGCTCCAATCATGCTCTTTGACACGTCACAGATGGCCAAACAGTTCTTCAACTTCTTCCCTTGCTTGAGAAGACCATCCACCATACTTTTCTTCTGCAACTCTGCAACTTGCCCACCATCATCATCGTTCATTGACTTGATTGTCTCGGCAGGAAGCATTGCTCCTCCAGCAACTGTTTTTGCGTCTTTCAGGTATTTTGAGAAACGCTTTGCATCATGTTTGAAGAACTTCTCTTTGTACAATTTCATCGCAACTGAAGGAACACGATTGTATGGAATTTCACCCCATTTTTTCTGACCAATGTACACCTCTGGAAGCTCTAGAACCTTGCGCAGAGGCACCAGAACATCCTTCCTCAACCGGTCACGAACCCTGCAAATAGAAGTACAAAATAAGTTATCATGTCATAATCGTGTTCTATAATTTACATCTATAGGATAACATAAAGTACACACATTTAGCCGTTGAACATAATGTTTTGTAGACTGCCAATTTCTGACTCCATTAACAGTAAATTCAACAATCAATCAATTTTCCATTCCATTTCTGCCTGAAGTTCTTCTACAGAATTATATACAAGAATAAAGTACACATTGCATAAACATATGTTTGTGATTATTTCAAGAACAATTTCATATACGAGTCATCTTTAGTTTCAGAAAAGAATCATCTTTGAGTCATTAGTCTAAAATTTCTCTATCTACACCTTAATGCTAACATTGTACAACATTAAACGACGAATCTAAATTTTGACTAATTTTTCAGTTTGTACTGATTGACTAATTGTGCAATTCCTAACACAAAAACAATAACCCACGGGTCAAATCAAGCGAGTTATATCAGTAAATCAATGTTACGATGTCAGAAATTCGATAGTTTTACCTGTAAGCATAGTGAGCTTCTTCAACGCTTTCATATTCAGAGTAGGATTCTCTGGGAAACACCTTCCTACCAATACCTTCACACAGCAACAACGATCGATCAAACGATGAATCAATAGAAGGACACCATTTAGCAGCAAAGCTGATCTTTTTTACCTCATCAGACTTGAGATGCTCCATATCTTCCTTCAGCCGATCCGAGAAAAAATCCGAAACCCTCTCATACAAAAACCGAAAATCAGCATCTTTACTATACCTGTCATACAATTTCTTCGCCATGGCTACCCTCCTCTCTTTCCTCGCAATACTCGCAGCTTCTTTCTCAAACTTGTTCCTCTCCAACGCATTGGCGGTTCTGATATCTCTAGTAGAGTCAGGTTTTTTAACTCCCCTTGATTTCTTTGTTTTTGGGCGTCGAAACGGACCCTTAAACGTTTCCTTGTCATTGTTCCTCCGATCACTCCCAGCGCGATTCTTCTTCTCCTTCCACTCAGCTCTCTGAATCGTCCTCACATCAGACCCCTCAAGAATCCTGTAAAGAATCTCAGGCAAGTCTTTAAAGCACCCGAAACCCGCGATGGAATCCACATTACAAGCCAGTGTCTTGGGATGAAACTGATGTAGCCAAAGAGCAGCCGCGAAGAACCCTTCTTTATCAGATTTCCCGGTTCCCCGGACACCTCTCAGATTACAAATGAGCTTCAGGGTCATGCATGGATCAAGATTCCAGGATTTACGCAGCATCCGGTGGATTGAATGGATAGGAGAATCAGGTACCGTGTGGAAGAAGAAATCAAGACAAGGGTTTCCGGAAGAGCTATAAGTTGCAGAACCCTTCTCGGTGGAGCCGATAGGGGGAGGATCGATGTGTGGGGGCAATTCGGTGATGTTGAAGTTGGAAATCATAAGGTTCATGAATGGATCTTCGGTGGCTTCTGAGCCATCGAAATGCTGGAATTTGTGGAGTCTTGGAAGTAGGGTTGGGTTATGGAGCTCGGGAGGTCCGAGAAGGGATGATTTTGGGGCCATCTTCTTGGGGGAATTTCTGGAATGAAGAAGAATGGAAGAGATGACTGAGATATGGAATGGTCAAGATTGACTACTGGGTATTACTATTTATAGGAAAGTGGTGCTTAGGGGACAAGTTATTTTGGCCTTGCTGTCATAGGGTACTAATCTATATTATTAAAGCCGCAAATCCAAAAAAATCCGACTACCCTAGCTTATTTTAGTTAATTTAATAATATAGTTTTTTTTAAAAATGCATTTTCTCGTTCTTTTCGAACTCATTTTTCAAAAAACATTATACCGAGTGGTTGTTCCAGCAGAACACTACATTTGTTGCAACAGACTACTGCATGGTGTAATTATCTAATAATATGTTATTTAGCTAATTGTTTATATAAAATGAAATTTAGAAAGCTAACCTCTTTACTTTATCAGATTTTATACACATTGTTTAAGATTTCCTTTCTATCCTTGGAGATTTTCTTTCCATTCCATTCTCCTGTGAATGTTTTCTGAGCTTGAAGTAGATACGAAGAGATCCACCACACTTATTCGCACAAAGGTTTTTTGAGCTTGAAGTAGATATGGGGAGGTCCATCACAGCTTGAAGTAGACAAGGAGAGATCCATCATATATGCATTGCGTTGTGAACTTATCCAAATTTGAAGTGTATATAACTTCTATGGTTTTTTTTTTTTTTTTTGACAGGAACTTCTATGGTTGGAATAATATCAGTTAACTTCGATGATATAAGACTGAACACAGTATGCTGATTTCATGAATATTATCTACAACAATATTTATTTATAAAAATGAAACAAGATAATCACACTTATATCACATAAGTTCTACTTACAAATGATGTTCATTTCAAAATTTTCTTAGCCAACAATCACAAGATAACTCATTGCATGACCAATGAGAAAGAAACTGAAAATTTGTAAGATGTACAGAAATAATACAACCTATGGAAACTTTGTTTGAAGGTTGAGGGCTTGTTTTATATTCATCTTCTCACCATTCTCACTTGGAATGAAGAATTGCACCTTCAAACCGCGTGATGTACCGTTGTTTTCCTTCTTCAAACAAGATTTTAATACCTTACTTTCGTTCAGATGATTGTCCGACCGTAATCCACTGTCATCTCTTCGAAAGTTTTGATCTATATCAGCAATGTTCGAAGCAATATCGAACAAAGGTCTGCGCAGGATGGAACTGTCGCGTCTTGCTTGCGAGCTGGCTTCTTTGCGATCTTCGTAAGTAAATTCTGTAGACCAATGACCATCCGAGCATACTTGCTTTGGAGAGTCATCGAAACCGTGAAGCTCTAAGTGAGTGTCGAACCGTGGTTCTCGAACTTGACATTGGTATCCATCAAGACACTCGTTTTCTTGAATCATACATTTTGGAAACATCTCGCCATCAGGAAAATCATCAATCTTGAGATCTACTTTTCTTCTCACCGGTGATAATTTCTGACGTTGCTCTTGCATAAGTTCGTGGAAGTACGTTAACTCGACAGGCGAAGAATCCATTATTTGTTGTTGGATTAGTTCGGAATCCTCGAACGGACATCTTTTTCTTCGTAGTAAACGATGAATAGTATGGAACGGAACGATGTAAAAGACACTACCAATGTTCAGAACAGATTCCGGGCGGACAACAATCCACGGGAACTTGAACACATCGGGGCGAGTAACACAGTGTCTAGGATTCTTTTTCATGATTTCATATGCTTTCACCGGATTCATATGAATCTCTACGAAGCCTCCCGGGTGAACTAGTTTGAGAATCCCATGTTTCCTTAGCATTGTTGCAAGCATTTGAAAGGCTCTAAAACAGTGGAAACAGAGGAGGGAAAACAGAGGAAGGACAGGACAATTTGTTCTAACATTTATACAAAACTTTAACCTGGTAAAAAACAAATTAGCAGTTGATGTTTTTCATGGATAGCATAGGATTTAACATTCTATGACTATGTGTAAACTTATCTAGTTTAGAGGACATCTTATTTTGGCCATGTTTGCTCTGTTTTGTATCTAAGTTGTCTTTTATTTCAATCATTGAAGGGTTACAAGAAATATGAATTTTAACTCTTAATCTAATTACATGGTTATAAATCTCTTAACACAGTTTTGAACTTATATTTAAGTTATCTTGGAAATAACTAAAGCATAATTTTGCAAAATCTTGGCAAAAGCTACTAGAAGTTCTTTAAGTGGCGAAGTTTCCATCAAGAAAGTCGAAATTTTATACTAAATTTTTTCGAAAAGGCGCATATACACTTAATGTAAGACATGATGAAAACTTAGGCTTTCATGGATCATTGTAGACTAAGATAATAGGTTCATTCATGGATTCCGTCATTTGAGCCTGATATTACTACTACTCAGAAAAGTTTAATCCAATGTGTTAAGTTCGATTAATCCAGTCCATGTTACTCAATCATTATTTAAATTGTCCGTCTCAGTTTCGTGTGTAACATTTGAACCTTTAGTTATATTAGACTAAAGAAATAAAACCCGCCCATAAACAAACTAGGATGTTCAAAAACCGAACTGAAATAACCGACCAAAATTTTCCACCTTTTCTACAAAGATTAAAAGCAAATTTAAAACCTTATCTTCTTCTTCTTCTTCCCTTTTTCTGTTTTTCCTTGATTCTATTTTTGTCTGCCAACTGATGAAACAGCTAGACATTGGAATATTTCCATCTAAACAAACGATGGTTCTCCATGCGGCTATATGTTGCAGGGATCTCATGTTTTGTGCTCTTTCCTTTTCATTTATGAATAAAGACAAATATGAACACACCTCTGGACTCATTCCCAGAAAAAAATCTAATCTTTGACCTTAGAACACTATTATATAAATTATATAAAGCAATTATAACACTATAAACTGTTTTGACACCATTACAGCAAAGTTTATCACTTTCTTCAAAACTAATAGAAACGTAACTCACGCATCATACTACTAAAGGAGATTATGTTCCTGCTTTCAATCTCTAATGTCAGCATACAAATAGATTCAAGTATTTAACAATGTCACGTCACCATGAAATACACAGACGAGGCCAGCCTTGTTTCTGTGTCCCTAGATTTTCTAGACATAACAAGCTGCTGCCAGAGAAGATAGAGAAATCCTACTACATCGATCAATGGGTTGATAGCAGATAAGCAAAATGGTTAATACTTATTAACAATTGCTAGACTACAAAAATGTACAACAAATCATGAACACATTTTGACAAAAAGGAAAAAAGAAGTGAGAAAAGAGAAAAAAGAAGTCTTGCTTACACGGTAGGCCTAGCACAATGATCATCAGATATGGTCTCCTCAGAAGATGCATCGCTATCAATGACAATCACATTGTCCGGTTTACTGTTGCTACTGTCAGTCTTTCCACGTCTCGTTCCCAATGAAGTGCCAATGTGACTTACAGTGCCATATGCTATTGGATCAATCGCCCTTGTAGTTCCAAATTCACTATCGATCCTATTCCTCAGATCTGTCAGATAAACTTCACTTGGATCTGGATATGGTTTGTTCATTCTAATTGGAGCAGCAGATGAAAAACTGGGAGGACGGGTAGCCTCTGCTGGCCTGAGAGGAGCGTTAACCACTTCTCTTAGCCAGTGGGGCAAATTGCCTTTGGATGTCAAAGCAGTGAAAGGGCTATTGATTAATAAGGAATCATATACCGGCATGTTCATATATCCCAAGTGACCATGTGATACTTTGCCGTACATTTCACCCTGCAAATCTGCATAAGGTACAGTCATCTGGTAATTAGAGGGCCCATGGAGCAGTTCCGAGTCATTATCAAGACCAGTGAAGCTATACCTCCGCCTCTTTGAGATTCTACTGCTGGTTCTCTGAGCATATACATCTCCGAGTGAGAGTCTGGTTTCCTCGTTACAATTTTCCCTCCAGATTCCTGTCTTCGGGCACAGAAATCCTCCATTATTATCCAAAGAAATGTCGAGTGTTGAAGAAGACTTGAATTTTACACGTGTGCCGTTTAGCAATTTAGCTTGCTCTTCCTCCCATTGCTCAGCAAGGTCCCTCGCTGTTCTCCAAGAAGAAAAGCGGAGTCTCGGATCCCTTAACATGGCATGCCAGTTGTCCCTTCCATGTCTCCTCACACCTATCCAAAGAAAATCAAGTTCTTCTTCTGACCACAAGGTAGTATATGGTTTGAACTTCTCCTGAAAACCACTCCTTGAATTCAAGGCACTCGCTCGGTTTACGATGCTATCTAGCATCAGCTTATGCCTTAGTAACAGAGCTGAGTGGTTGGATGAAGACTGAGGCACGGCTTCTTGCATATAGTCTCTGATTTTACAGTCAGAGTTCCTTATAGGCGACATTCGTATGCACTTTTTGGAAGAACGGTTACCGATATTAGACCCTGTTGGCAGAGATAAACCCAAATCTAATGGAGAAACGCAAGAAGTTTGTAACATCTGATAAGTGTTGCTTCCTAGCTTAAGAGATTTATTTTCCTCCAAAACCATGCAAGTATCATCCTCTGGCTTTGCAATTGCTGACTCGAAACAGCTGCCTTTTCCTTCAGAAAACAGCTGAAGTTCATTCAAGAAGAAAAACTCATCACACAAACAGATAAATCATCCACCGAAATAGCTATAAATTATCATGAAACTGCAGTTCTCAAAGAGGAACAAACAATTATTAATGTAATAGTATAAAAATTACTGCAAGAAATACAATTAGATGAGATGCAACTTGCCTGAAGACATTTATTTTTCGATTCATGGTCCACGAAGGATGCACTACCAGGTCCAAATTTGTCTTCTGGTATGTTACCAGCTTGTTCAACAGAAGTAGATGCATCACTATGTGCTATTGTAGCATGAACTGGTGATTGTTTCATGCATTCCAATAATTCAGCTGGGGATGCTTGATCAGAAACAGTCACATGACTTCTGCTTATAGAGTCGGTTGAGTTTTGACGAGATCCTGAAGTAGCATTAACGGGATCCTTTCGACAGCTCAAATCCATATCGATACAACAATCCAATGTATGACATGAATCTGAAAAGAGAGAGAAAAGTAACAAATCACACTCTCAATTTTATGAGAAAAAAAGTAAAACAACCAACTAATGCCTTTGATCTATAATTTTTAATGTACCCGGAGTAACGGATAGATCCAATCGTGGTTGCGGTCCTTTAGTGTGATCTGCAAAGATTGTTGCTTTCTCATCCCTTGGTAGAACTTCAGACACATCATGATCTTTCATGTCTTCCGACATTGTATCTACGGCCATGGGATCACAAGGACTTTCAGCAGCAGCATCTAATGGGTTCTGTGAACTGTTATCCAAACCAACATCTTCAGTATCACAGGCAACTTTAGAAATCTGTCTTCGTTCGCTGATGGGAGAGCCAATGTTGGATGTGCTTAAGGAACCATGGTACAGTTCTTCCTCACGTTTCACACTGCTGGAATAGATAGACTATTATATATTTGATAACCCAAGTAAAATAAAAGCCTTTAAGCAATTAAACATATGTCATATCAAGTGTCAACTTACATCGTAGTTTCTACGGCAGTTTCTACATGCAAACATGAAGAATCATCTCCTATCTGTCACAAATCAAGCAAACGGGTGAATGCCCAAAAGACCGGAGATCTTCAAGTTTTGTGTACAAATTAAAAGGCATTTTTCCAAAAAGAAAAGAGGCATACATTATCTTGGTTTCTACGAGACACATGTTTTGAATCTCTATCCTCTCCAGGTAGCTCTATGCTTATTGCATTATCAGCAGTAGTGCCAGAGTTGGTGAGAAATGAACAATTTTTCTCCTCAGCAAATGGAATTTTTATATCAGCCATACCATCATCTTTTTTCCTTTTACATCGTCGACTGAAAGTAATCATATTCACTGACTTGGATTGTGCAAGCAAATGGTTAGAATGATCCATAATCCTGACCTCAAACGGAGAATTACTGCCCTGCAAGTTGGGTTCTTTCAATGAACACGATCCAGTATCACATACAGAGAGGTAACTTCTTTCAGTTGAAGATTTCGTGCTGACCAAATCCAAACTCCTTGTTAAATCAGAAGCTAATTTCCCTCCAGATTCCACATTCGTAGTGGAACATGAACTAACTTGACCGTGATTCAACTTATTTTCCAAGGAAACATCCAGACAAGGAGATGCTTTCAAGCCTTTATCAGGGTACCCAATATTAGGTGATTTAGAAGGACTAACAGAAATTAGATTCATATCAGATCCTTCAATGTCTTTCCGTTCTTCGAGTTCGTTTGGTGTTTGGATTGCAGAAGATTGACAGCCACAGGTCATAATTTCCCTGTTAAATGTATGCTTTGACTACCGATGTGGGCAAGCATATGATAGAAAAAAAATAGTTAAAAGAGAAGCAAACCAAGGTTCTTAAGATACTAATAGAAAAAGTTACGCAATAGATTCTAAGCACGGTTTTTGCTTTCTTTCTTCTAGAGCAGAAACTGATTATACCTTGAACAGCTTATCAAGACATTCGTAATGATACTGTTGATGACAGTCTCTACATTGTACCAGGTCGCCTCTCACACCACAAACAACACATCCAGGAAATATCTACAAAAAGAGGGATAAGTACGATACAGAGAACAATTATGCACCCTTCCAAAAAAATGCTATGACTACAATCCATAAGGACAGTTCAAGTTTTGGAAGTAGGTATATCAAAATGACTTGTTAGTAACATAATCGTTTATGCAATCTGCATATTCCACAAAATTTATACATGTCAAGCGCATCTTTATAAATCGTATTCTCGTGTCATATAGGCAGCCCCATTTTGAATCTTAGTTAATGAGGACTCAAGAAGCTTCTTCTAAAGGAATACACAAAATACTCAAAATGACATTGAGTGAAAGCCAATGTCATATCGGGATGGCGTAGGCACCTTAATATGGAGACAGAAAACACACAGCAGGCAAGGATAATCAGTTACGTTAACAAGATTGCTTGTTCATTGAATGGGAAAGCATTTAATATCAAAACACCAAAATAGCAAGAAAGGAAAAGTACGGTTATTTTATATTGTTTCTTACTTACTAGAAGTCTAGAATGTTATAAGGAAAAAAGTATGCAGATCACACAGAAAGAAAATCGTTTATATAGTGATCTAGCTCAGTGTAAGGGGGAGGCAGTTGGCTCTTAGGCCAATTGGCCCACTGACATATCTCCAAGGAGCAAGAAGAGGCGAATGGAACATATCAAGGTTGTTCCTCCCAGACCCCAAGTTGGTATGAGGACTGCTATAGGACATAGTGACTCCTCAACGTAATATCCCATGGGCCAGTGAAAAGATTGGTTTAGTGATCCACAAAAGTCCATCGAGGACTAGGAGGAAAACATCTTGCTAGGGAAGAGAGGCTGGATGTTTCCTTGTGGAAGTAGTCCTACAACCTCCTAGCCTCCTATGAGGGTCAAGGTTTCATACATAGGGAAATATTATGGGACGATATCCGAGGATAACAAGTATATGCTTAGGTTCAACTGCACTCTCAAGAGTAGGACTTGGCAGAATATAGAGGAGAAATTCCCTTGGTATTAGTGGCAGCCCATGGGTTAGGGAAGTCTTAGAGCCACATGGGAACTTTGCGGTAGCTCAAGTTTTTCCCATGACACTTAGGAATGCATAACTAGAGAAGTTTCAATCTTCCAACACCGAACAACTTCCAATGTAACAACAAAGCAATGTATCTTTCAAAGCCAAACATACCACATAAATAAAAATAAGATGCTTTCAAGTCTATAAACTCACTAAAGAACTTGTTTGGGTTTTTGACTTTAGCTCCACAAGTGGTGGATCCTGCTTATCTCTCTCATCCGCATGGTTGTCACTTGGCCCTTCAGAAAGAGAACTATGGCACCCATTATCCCGGCCATCGCTACTTCCTGATATTGGCACCTTTCTCTTGTAGGTTAGACAAACCTTGTTAGTAGGCATTGAAGCTTTCATGGAGACAAGCTCTCCAACTTTCGACATTCAATATTGTATCACTAGAAAAGCCTAAGCGATACCACTTTTCCCCTTCTAGGAAAATTGACGACCATCATTTCACTTCATGTTCAACTGCAAAGATTAAAGTTTCAACCACTAAGTTAGGGGCGATTCCAACCCAACAATAAATAATAATACTAATAACAGAGGTAAAGTAAAAATTTAGTCCTTGGTTATTGTTGTAAAAGCAAATTTAGACTCCATACACAAAACCAGGCAAGGTTAATACTAATGTTTTGCATATGTAGTAGTTACAGACTCCATTAAGAGCATAGCAACAGAAGCCATTTTTCCCATAATTTGATTCCACGTGTGTCATCTAAACTACAAATTTAACTCTATTGTTATCAATGGAATACATACTCTGGACTCCACATAGAAAACCATGCAATGTTAACACTAATAGACGCCATTGGAGCTCAATCGTATGCTCCATCTACTAAAGCTTACAGTTTTCTTTGTAGATTCTAAATTTGCACTCCCCGAGTAACCGTAGAGCTAATTCATTTCATAATTCATTCAATACTAATAATATGATCAAACAACCTTGGCAAAGCTAACTAACCCCGAAAGTCACCTTAAGGGGATAGGATTGCTTGCTATATTTAAGGCACTACGTAGCTTTCCAAGTTAGCAATGTGGGACATTTAACACGCCCACTCACGCCCAATTCATTTGGTGCATGACGCCATAATACCATCCTAGCAAAGCCTAACTAAGCCCGAAAGGCACCTTGAGATATTTAAGGGGTTATGTAGCTTCCCAGGTTAGCAATTTGGGACATTTAACAGAACGCAAGACTAAAGCTACCAAAACCTACCTGTAAAGTCTCTCTTCCTTTAAGGAAACTATATTCAAATTCAACCAACATCCTAAATATTCAAAACAAACATTCTCAAAGTATGGATATTTCAGCTAAAATGCAACACTTGCAATATGTGCTTCCTTTCCCCAACTTTAACACCGAAGAAATCAACAAAAAACAAAGACCCAAGATAGATAATGCTGAAAAACATAAAACCCAGAAGAGAATGGATAATGATCTTACCGGAAAACACCGTAGAAGGTGGAGAGAGAATGATCGAGTCGCCGTGAGTGGAAAAAGGAAGAGACTTTCGGAAACCCAAATGGTTATCTATGTTTGTTGAGTCTAGAACAACGGGAAAAAATGAGAATAAAGGAAGCTGTGTGTGTGGGCTCTTTTCTTTTTGCCATTTTCTGTTGCAAGAGAGAGAAAGCTTTTCATTGTCAGCGAAACGTTTCTTTTCCCCATATTTTCTCTGTGTCATTATCTATCAAAACATTATTATTGCTTATTATAATTGTCTAAATATTTTGAGGGCAAATGAATTATTAGTATCCCTTTTCTCTCAAAATTTCCCGTTTGATCTTTCTATTTTGGAAACTCACTGCAAGTTTTTCATGTTTTGATATAATTAACTCCTTGATCTTTCTATTCAATCTAAAAATTGGACAAAAAGAATTAAAGAGTTATTACGACAAATGATGGAGACTTTATAGTGACTTTTGACAAAAGTTATAGACCAATAAATCATTTGTCCGTATTTCAATTATGTTCCTGAACTTTCAAAATTTACAAATGTAATAAAACAACTCTCTATTGTTATTCAATTATTACAAATACTTTTTAATTATTGTTTAAAAATTATAAATAATGTTTTATTTTTGTATGATTACTGTTAATAACTCTTAACTAAAAAACTTGACAATATCAAGATGTAAAAACGATAAATGATATTATTTATAAATTTTTGAATGCTTACATTGCACATATAATACTATTACACACAGTGGCGTAGCTAGGAATTTAAATTTAGAGAGGCTTATGGAGGGCTTCCATATACAGCAGCCACCAACAATGGAGGGACTTGTTTCCGGCCAAAGCTACTCTGTCGTCGGGGGGCTCTAACCTACCCAAGCACTAGGCTGGCTACGCCCCCGATTACACAAATTCTTATTTTTTTAGAATGTGTTGAAGAAATAGGTATTGTTGGTGCCAAAAAAAGCAATAAATTGAGTTTATTGCGGCCAATGTTACAAGCTTTCAAAATACAATTAGATCTTCATAAAGTTGATCATTATGACTCTTAGGAGGAATTTCATTGGAAAGTCCAATAACAAAAAATATAAAATTTATTAGCTCGTTATTTAGTCTTAATTGGTGAAACGATGGAATCTCTAAAACTTATTCAAATATAATGTTCAAGGAATACGAGAGAACTTATGAGAATTTGAAAACCCAATATTTTAATTTTAAGGGATATTCTATGGTCACTTTGTTTTGTCAACCATTGGATCATGGGTTAAAAGCTAATCCAATGGTGAAAAAGACAAAGTGTAGACAAAGTAAGGGAAAAATAAAGTGACCATAGCCTACTCCTAATCTTGATAGTGAAAAAGATGCGGAATGAAACGATTTCGAATATGGATGAAGTTGAACAAGTATAAATATAAAGGATCATTTCTAAAATGAAAAGAAGTTGAAGTAGCAATATATAGTATTTATGAAGCTAAAGTTATTACATCCGCCTCTGGACCCACCAGGTCCAACCCCCTCCCACGTGACATCTTTAACACGTGCGATTTATGATCATGTTGATGTATGTCACGCGCAGTTTTGCGAGTAGAGTAATGAACCTGTTGGGCCAGAAACAGGACGGAGAAGGTTGGTGGGGGTTGAGCAATTATATTTGATGTAAGTGGGCCTATTATGTCATCTACGGCCCAATCTTTATTATTAGCACAACCCAATTATAAATAGTCCAAAATAAAACACAAACTAATTAAACAAATTACAATACATATGAATTTTCATTATGCATCTTCAATATCATGAATTATGATAAATAGTTGATATACTTAGGGACGTCAATAGGACGTAAAATCTCCATCTCTGAGGGGAATCCGTTCCAATGGAAATGGAAAATTCCCGGTAAGAATTTCTATAGAACGGAAATGAGAAAAATTATGAATCTTGTAGTGAGAATGAGGAGAGTCATCTACACCTGTTACTAGCAAATGCTTAAATTTTATCCTTAACAATTTTTATATAATAAAGAAATAAAAAACGCCATTTATTTTACTGAGCAAAGTCCCACTTCACATTTATAACGTTCAAATTTTAAGTTTAATAGAGATAAATAAAATCATAAAACTTATCTTATAAAAATATTAGGACAATTTTTTTTACCTTTTCGTATATTAGTGCAAATTTGTAGTATTTTCACAAATTTGTAGTATTTTCACAAATGACAAGGAAATCTAGAGTTTTATCCCTTTGATTTTTGCCTCCCTTAGTTTGGAAGTTTAGTTTCGCCTCTAGTAATTTCGCAAGTCATAGAAAGAATTTCAACCACTAGGCTAAGACCTTCACCACAAAAATTCACAAAATACATGTTTATTTGTACACAAAAATTAAAAGAAAACAGAAAAAATACATGTTTATTCATACAATTAAATGCAAAGCATGTTGATATCATGTACCTCTAGTCAAAATTAAGTAATTTCACTACATACATTTTATCATTTGATTAGTACTCGTATGTTATACTTTTCGCGTTGAACAACATTGAACGTCTAAAATATTTTTGGTGTAATATAAATTGTAGTACAACAAAATAAGAAAAAATTTCACCTTATAATTATAATCACGTAATACAATAAACAGCCAAACGTTATTTTAAAAAGAAAAAGTTTAAATAATTATAATCACGTAATAAAATAAAAAGCCAAATGTTATCTTTTATATATAATAAAAAATCTGTAGTTATATCAATCGATATATTAAAATAGGGTGTAGGCTATGGTCACTTTGTTTTTCCCTTACTTTGTTTATACTTTGTCTTTTTCACCATTAGATTAGTTTTTAAATCATGATCCAATGATTGACAAAACAAATAATGGTTACTTTGTGAAAAACAAAGTGACCATAGAATATCCCTTAAAATAGATTATAAATATAATATTGATAATCACGGATATATACTTCTTTTAATATTATTTATTAAGGAGTATTATCTAAACTTTGTTTAATAAAAGAAACAAAAAGCTCCTTCAAACTTCTTTTACCATAAGTACCAATAAAAGTTTTAAGCAGTCAAGCCTCTAAAATAGTTCAAAACTTTTCTTTCTCCTCTAACTTTTTTCACCAAAATAGGACCCTAAGTTAATTTTTTTCATTTAAATCCTTTTCACTTTAGAGTTACAGTATAAGCTAAAATTAAGCGATTTTTATATATTTCCGAGTAACATGGATTTCGTACTAGTAATAAGGAAACATATAAAAGTAGCCGTTAATTAATGGAGTTTACCAACATTAAAAGATTGAGATTATTACTGGTTAACTTTTGGGTCCCTCTTCTATACTTGCGTGTTTCTTTCCCTATCAAACTAGGATTAAATGCTTATAATCTAGACAAAGTAAAAACATAGCATAAAATGGACCATCCACACAAAAAAGGAAAAATAAAATACAATTGGTAGACTCTTTAAATCTATATTAGGGATGATTTTAATACTAGCAACAAGTTATCAATTCAATTTGGTTAATCATGATAAGAATGGACGCCACTCTTAAGAAATGATTAAGAATACTATATGTTTTATACCTTATTATACGGAGGGATATTGTATCAAAATAAGTTTAATGTTTGTGTACGTATTAAATAGATTTAAGTATAAAATTGTACCAATTTTAAGTTCAACTTTTAGAAAATGGTATCAATACAAGAGGAGAACGAGGAACAACAAATGTCGAACATATTAACTAGCTTGACGCTATCGAGCACAATGCCAAACACACAAGTCTGAAAAGTATATTAAATAAAAGAAAATAATACAAAAGAAATAAAAAGTCATGAAGCAAACTGATACAGACAAAAGCTAACACAAGTAACACATGATCCCACCAAATAAAATCGACCAAAACTAGTGTCAATAACTTGATTCTCTTCACGAAAAATATGAGATGCCACAACGTGCATAAAGCTCATGGTAAGTAAACAACTATTTCGATTTCGTCTAATAAACCAAAAAACTATTGAGCAATGACATCTAAAAAGATGCAAAACAAATGAAGAGTCGCTTTCAATGCATATAGGTTTTTCCATCCCTTACTTGAAACAATTTGAATTG
Source organism: Euphorbia peplus (assembly GCA_028411795.1). Classification (NCBI taxonomy): domain Eukaryota; kingdom Viridiplantae; phylum Streptophyta; class Magnoliopsida; order Malpighiales; family Euphorbiaceae; genus Euphorbia; species Euphorbia peplus. The sequence continues at coordinate 356,231 of CP110840.1, forward strand.
CACGAATTGCAGCCTCCAGTTATGATAGGAATGAAAAGTTGGATGGATTAAGAAAAACAAAATAACCAAGAACCTTACTGGAGGAATCTCGGTAAATCCCCTCCACGTTAAGTTATCAACAACCCTGTGACTAAGATATTGATGTTGATTATCCACCATTCACGCGCAGAGTTAACGTTTTTACGTGAATTACTCATTTACAAGTACTTTAAATACGTAAAATTGTTATGGAGCTTGCGAAAAGGAATATTGTGCCATTCACTAAAAAATCTTTAACTTTTAAACAAAAAATTCAAATTACTCATAAATATTGACATGTCTCAAGTCTTATCAATCAACCATTTTTTTTAAGTAGAAATCATGAATCAATGGAGAAGCGAACGCGAAAAATGGTTCATGCTATGTAATTTTTTCAAAGTTTAGCTATTTTTCTAAAAAAGTTGACAGTAAATCATCGAGTTTTGGTTTTGGAATCGTTAATGTGAAGACGTATTATAATGACCCGGTGCGACCAAACTAGAAAGACATATATAAAGAGTGACCCTAAAGAATTACGATTAGAATATTGAATTGAAACTCACATAAAAAGTTTTTGAGGAAAAAATTACACTTATATGTAAAATGATAATTATGTAGGACGCGTTTTGAAACTATATAATCTAATAATAACAAATTTGAATTAAAACGAAAGATATCCACATGCTATTAGACCTCAATCTTACAAGTTTACAATTTGGGTTCCTAGCATGGTGGATACGTCTAAAGTTTGCAGCTAGATAGAAGCTTTGGTCACCTAAGTCCATATTTAATAGTAGCACTAAATCACTCCATTCATAAGATACAAACCCATTTAATATGAAATGAAAAGGACGTGTGTCCTTAAACCCCCCAAATATTTACACGTAGCTCGCCATCTTTCATCTTTCATCGGACATGTCCGCGTCTTCCATGCTTTTGGTGTTTTCCTACCCACTGATTTAGCTCCATCTCTCTCCTCTTTTTCATACCCAATACATAACAAACAGATAGATATACATACATCATAACATAAAGATTATACCTTTCTTCTTCCCCATTCTCTTCCACCTTTTTACCTGTCATTCACGAGATAGAGAGAGAGGAGAGGAGAGGAGGACAGATTAAGATACCCTTTTTCTTCCTCCTCCTCTTTCTTTCTCTCTTTCTTATTTTCCATTTTTCCGGCGAGGATGGTGGACTCGCCGGCTGATTCTCCTCCCCGGAGCTCCACCGATGACTCCGTTGATCTGGGTTTTCATGTGCCTCATCAAAATGGCATTGCCTCTACTTCTTCTGGTTTGTCTTCTCCTTTATGTTTTTCTAATCTGGGGTTTCCGGGAGTCGGATTTTTAGGGCCCACGGTGGGCCCTCAATGTCCGGCGATGTAAAAATGGTGTCTTTTTCTCAAGTAGATTGGGACCCTGGAAATATTTGAGGTTCGAGTATATGTTTCTGTCAAAATTTAGCTATTTGATAGTCAATCTGTAAAAACGGTGTCTTTTTCTGATTGGGACCCTGAAAATGAAATGAAAATTCTTAACTTGCACTTAATAATGTTGTCTTTTTTGGAAATAATAATTAGAAATTGGGTCCTTGAAAATGAACATTCTTACCTTGCACTTGAAAAGTAATCTTGTTTCTATGCCAAGCAAGGTACAGTTTTTCAGTGTATTCATGAATCAATACATTACAATTTACAAACTTCTGGAATTTATACGAGCTAAAATGGTGGATGGGATTCAGTTTCATGACCCCATTGGATTGTTCAATCATCTTATAATCAAGCTTTTCTTTTCTTTTTTTTTCTTTCTTTATATGGAATTTATGCAGTGTTTTATTTGTAATTCAGGGGCTACTGACAGTAGTTTTACCAAAGATGACATGTCTACTGAATCACCATCTACTGGGAAAGCAAATTCAGAGAGAAAAATAGGTAAAAATGGGGAGAGTCGTAGATTAGGCATTTTGGCAGCAAGGCTATTCGATGACAAAGTTCCTTTCAGGAAGAAGGTTCGTCACTTGAACTATTATTTTTGGACTCTACCTATGTTTTCTTTTTACTTGTTCCTGTTTTATCTGGATGCTTAATATAGGTTTATTCATGAATTTTTGACTTGATTGATTTAATGAATCTACTAAATTTTGGTGGTATGAAAGGCAGAAAGCGGACGAATATGGATCATATTTGTACCAATGCCTATTCAAATTGATTCTTAGACTAACTTGAGTTTAAATACTAAATTTTGATGGTATGAAAGTGGATGAATATCGATTATGCTGGTAATTTATGCCTTTGTTTACAGCTAGCAATTTTGTTCTTCCATATGCAGACTTTACTTAATCAAGTGGAATAACAATTATTAGATATCTTTGGGAACTGTATGACTCTTTATATATGAGACGCAACCCTCCTTCTTTTTACATGGATCAGAGTCTTACCTCTCCCGATGAACCTGGGCGTATTAAAGAGCTGTATTAATGAGGCAGTTATGTGACTCCTTTTATTACATGAGCCGATGTTCCTCCTTTGAGTTACCTTTCTGGGGCGGTTTAGGCATGATATCATAGTCTTATGCCTATGAATATCTGTTTTATGCTCCTGATGGTTTTGGGCAAGGTGATATCCTTTAGGTAATAGTGAGGCAGATATCCCACCTGCTTAACTAAGTGAGCTAAACGACTTCCTATATATGTGAGACAGTCCTCTTATGAACTAACTTTTGCAGTGAGTTAGGTCTTTGATTACAATATGCACGGTTGAGATTCACGTTAGTCTGCGAATCCATTTGTTGTTTGAGTATGAACTTGATTGAAATGATCCATTACTCATATCATACAGAATTTCTCCTGTCATTTCCTCAACATTTGTTGTCCTAAAATGGAAGCAAAGATATCAGCTTTAGCTTACTTTGTTGATTGTTTGGAAGATGGATTCTATCTTTGAGTTGTTCTCTTTCATGATTTGACTGTTGCTTCCTTTTCTTTGTTCCTCCATTTTTGGTGTTTGTGTTCGTATTCCTAATAATAATATGTTTTCCTTGTATATACAATGACAGCTCAAATTGTTTCATCATTTTGCCAATGTTAAAGACGACGGAACTGTGCAACTAGAAGTGCCTGAACATATCAAACCGCAGGACCCAATTCCTAGAATCGAATCTAATCACGAGGAACCTCTTGACACAGCTGATATTCCTGATATACCTCCCTTGCAGATAGTAATGCTTATTGTTGGAACAAGGGGTGATGTACAACCATTTATAGCCATTGGAAAACAGTTGCAGGTTATATTTTGTCTCTGAGAGTAATATAGAAAAGTTTAGTTAGCATGCTTATTTTATGTACAGGCGTGTCCAGCCTACTTTTCATATTTGCTGTAACTTCTTTATATTTTGAAATATAAAAGTTATATAGAAAAACGAGGATAGGAAGTGAAAAAACTTGAGATGTTTGATTTTGATGGAGACGAACTCTTGCTTGCAGGGAGATGGTCATAGGGTTAGATTAGCAACGCATGCAAATTTTAAAGACTTTGTATTGACTGCTGGATTGGAATTTTTCCCTCTAGGAGGCGATCCAAAAGTTCTTGCTGGATGTAAGTTTGCAACGTTCTTTTTGCTGCATCCAAAATTTCTAGAATCTGTGGTGCCGTATTTAACATATTTTATTTTCTGCAGACATGGTTAAGAATAAAGGTTTTTTGCCATCTACACCTTCAGAAATACCTACTCAGAGACAGCAAATAAGGGACATTGTTTTCTCTTTGTATCCTGCATGCAAGGATCCTGACCCCGATACAAACATTCCATTTAATGCCGATGCGATAATCGCCAACCCTCCATCATATGGTTATATGCTGGGCTTTCTCTTTAGCATTTCCTTTTTGAATACTTCCTAAATTTCTAACACAGAAGATATTATGCAGGACATACGCATGTTGCAGAGGCATTAAATATACCGATTCACATATTCTTTACCATGCCTTGGACGTAAGTCTTATAGAGTTGACTGAGATATTTTTTTGTAGTAAATGATTTTGATTCGCTGTTTCATCCCTATTTCCGTGTTTTATTGAACTGCATGTTAATATTTGTTGACCATCAGGCCTACTAGTGAATTCCCACATCCTTTGTCTCGTGTTAGGCAATCGGTTGCTTACAAAGTGAGATTTTACTTCTCTTTGTTTTTGCTTTGATCTTATCGGTTTCATTCCACTTAAATCTTAGCCTCTTGCTGCAGCTTTCATATCAAATTGTTGATTCTATGATGTGGCTTGGAATGCGAGATATTATAAACGAGTTTAGAAAGAAAAAGTTGAAGTTAAGACCAATGACATACTTAAGTGGAAATTATAGTTCTCCTCCCGACGTGCCGTATGGGTACATATGGAGTCCTCACCTTGTTCCGAAACCAAAAGGTTATCTATCTATGCAAATATGATTAGACTTCTGTATATTGTTCTTGAAGACTTCTTTAGATTTCTCCTGTGAAAATAAGATTTTCTATCTTTGCTTATTCATATATTTCTATAATTTTGAACTTTCTGATGACTGTTATCTGTCTGTTTGCAGACTGGGGACCAAAGATTGATGTTGTTGGATTTTGCTTTCTGGACCTTGCATCAAACTATGAACCTCCAGAAGAGCTTGTGGATTGGCTAGGACGTGGTGATCCACCTATCTATGTTGGTTTTGGTAGCCTTGTGAGTTTCTTTACCAATTTCGTCTAAAACATTTTACTAACGATCTAATTGAAGAAAAGAGAAATTATTTAGCAGAAGCTAGAGTTAATGTTTGTAATAGTATGCACAATAATCAAGTATTCTGAGATAGGGACATGTTCTTTTATCCACTTCGAAGATCAAATCAGTAATTTGGAATATAAAAATTAGAGACACATATATAATATATATAAGGTGTCTTGAGAAGAAGATGACCCAAGTTAGTTAATTTATGAACTTACCTTAAACGTGTGACAGCCGCTTCAAGAACCAGAGAAGATGACCCAAATTATAGTTAGTGCATTGGAGAAGACCAACCAAAGAGGCATCATCAACAAGGGTTGGGGTGGTCTTGGGGATTGTAAGTCTTGATTGCTCTCTTTATCTTAACTAATGAAAAACTACCAAACTCTTTTATATTAGTTTACGAACGAACTATTGTGGTTTTGCTCAAAGCTGTTTGTGGTTTTAAAGATTTACAACATTTCCAAAGACATACTTCTTCATAAACAATAAGACTGCGTCATATAATTACTATTTTTTCTTCTTTAAAGTGTTTTTATATGTTGGGAAGTGTTGATAGAAAAACCGCTAAGTTTTGTTTCGAATGCTTGCTATGTTGGTAAATTTGGACAGTTTTAGTGAAAAGTTGTTTTTGCAAATGGAGGGAATCTCCGACCTGCTTTTGCAAACTTTTAAACAACAAGAACGTCTTTGCAAAACCACAAAGTTTACTTTTGTACTTTGCCTTGTTATCTAAGATATTTGAAGGTAACTGAAGCTTTTTATCCCGATAGTAAATATTTTTTGTTCTTTACCAGTGGCAGAACCGAAGGATTTTGTATACTTGCTAGATAACTGCCCTCATGACTGGCTGTTCTCAAAATGCAAGGCTGTGGTAAAATATCTCTTCCAATTTAATTTCTTTCTTGATGCATACTGCAGCCTAGTAGATAACTCGTTTTTTTTTATCGCTGTTTTGCAATCCACTCAAGCCTTCTTCTCATTTCAGGTACATCACGGTGGTGCTGGAACGACTGCTGCTGGTCTTAAAGCCGCGGTAAATTGATATACTTTCTTGGTTGCTGATACTTTTTACCAATGCAACTGTTAATTTACGATTGGCAGTCTATTTCTGCTACAGTGTCCTACCACAGTTGTACCTTTCTTTGGGGATCAGCCTTTCTGGGGAGAACAAGTTCATGCCAGAGGAGTAGGTCCTGCTCCTATCCCAGTTGATGAGTTTTCACTTGAAAAGTTGGTCGATGCAATCAATTTTATGCTGGATCAGCAGGTAGTCATAAATATTTCTGTTTATTCAGTTTCTTTACATTACATTGTTGCTTTTTGGTTACATCATGTATTTGGGTAATTTACATCTCGTTTTACGGTGACATGAACTAAAAAAAGCTTATTATATTGTCAAACTCGTCCAAGTGATCATTTCGTTTTTTTTAATGGATTTTGCTGATTTGGAATGAAATTTAAAGGTCATAATTTTAGTAGCACTACTGGTCATGGGCAATTAATGACTTTTGCTATAGTGTCATATGCATGCTGGGGCAGATTACCTCTCAAAAGTAGCTGGATCTTGTCTTTATATTGTAATTATATAAACCCTCCGCTATTTTCGAACAGAAAAATTCAACCAAAGCGGAGGAGATGCAAATGCATTAGTACCCTGTCTGTCTCTTTTGTCCTGTGCAAGCTAATCATGAGGTGTCATTGTGTGCATGCAGGTGAAAGATCGTGCTATCGAGTTGGCAAAGGCCATGGAGAATGAGGATGGTGTACAGGGTGCAGTTAAAGCCTTCTATAAGCATTTTCCTCGCGAGAAATCAGAACCTGAAGAGCCAAAGTCCACGCATGGGCCTCCAAAGTTTTCACTTATACCAAGTTGTTTTGGTTGCAGCCAATGATATTCGTTCTGAGAATTCACGAGATACCAAGTTCAACCACTATGACCTTATGCTGTTTGATTTTTGACCTCACCACATTAGTCAAGTTGGCTGTCTTTAGTTCCATAACTGCGTATAAAGTTATGAATGAAGGAAAAATGTACTTCTCTATGCAATAGCTCGAGTCTTTTCTACAGTAAAAATTGGATGTAATTTGTGATAGATTATCGAGATTGATCTTTTCTTTTTCTGACTTACAGAAGTACATTTGGCATCTTAAATCAAAATGGTGTTTGCTTGCAAGTTTTCCTCCTTTACTAAGTTGTGTGTTATGGCTATTAACATATGCTGTATGGCAGCAACACTATAACAATCAAGAACGGGCCGGGGAAACTTCACCTTTCTGACCAAGTTGTGGTTCCCCGCCGGAAAAACTAACAGGTGCATCCACTTGCACAGCTGGCATATCCAAAGTTGGCATTATTGGAGGATGTATCCGCCGCGTGACTGTCATGTTCAATCCTTCTGTTGTGTGGATTGTTGCTCCTGTAGTCATTTTAACCTGCATGTGTTATGGGTTTTATTAAAACATGTCTGAAGCATCTTCTCACTAAGAATTAGAACATCTTGAGATTCCAAAACTTTGTTGTTTTTACACATTGAATCTCCTATATCAATCGTTTATTAATCTGCATCTTCCCATTAGAAAATGAACGATAGAATCAAGTACAGATGCCAACTTACTGGAGGAGCTCCTAGAGCTATTTGGAAGTTGAATCTCCGAACGAGCATGGCTGTTGCCACGACAGTCTACAAGTAACAAAAATATCCAAGTATTTCAACTGTAAGCATTGTGCTCCCAAATCATGATACTAAAGCGACGATAATTACCTCGAACGTAGCAAACATGTCTCCTACGCATTTCCTTGGTCCTCCTCCAAAAGGCAAATAACTAAAGCAAGATTTGCAGAAGGAGCAGTTAAAGTGAGAAGTACAGAGGTCTCAGATTCTACAATCTGTGTTATCAAAGAAAACTTGTGGGTACATACCAGAAATTCTGGTTAGTCTCATTTGGATTGGGTCCATCCAAAGGCCATCTTTCCGGGTTGAACTTGTCTGCATCATCCCATAGATGTGGACTTCGATGTAGGTTCCATATCGAAATAAATATGTCTTCACCTCTGTACATACATATAATAAGAAGAGTAAATGCTGGTGCCAAGATGAGAAGAGTGCAAACAGTAATAAGAGATTATTGATGTTAATTTTTGACACGATAAATCATTTACAGAGACAACCCGATTAACAGGACATGAAAGACATGAGTATCTTTTTCTTGATGACTTTGACACAATTTTTCCGGAACTTTACCACTTTAAGTAAATGGTTTGAAACTTGACCAAGTGAAAGAGAAAAAGAAAGCTCCATATGGAGCATAGGAATAACCTTTTAATGGGGTACTTCCCAAGCATGTCATTCTCTTGAGAACGACGGATTAAGACTGGTGGCTGAGGATAGAGCCGCAAAGACTGCACAGAGTTTGGAAATGAAGATCTCGCAGGAAATTACTTAACTTGAGGAGAGATAAACACGTTCATGTTCTTACTTCATTAATTACACGAGTTGTGTATTTCAGTTTCTTCATGTCCTCTATAGTTGGAAATCGATCTCCTAAAACGGAATCAACCTAAGAGAACAGCGGGTTCATGAGGGAAATAGTTAAGTAACAATGAGATGGACTGTAATATCTAAAGCAACACCCAATATTTTCGATGCTTACAACTTTTACATTACCTCATTTTGGAGCTTGGACAGAACAGCAGGTTCCTGCAACCACCAGAAAAGGAAGATAAACAAAGTACTTGAATATAAACACGAAGATTCGAACTCTATATTATTTCTTGACAGTAGTTCCTATATTTTTGCAAGTGCTCCATTTTAAATAAAATTCTGTAAAATGGTTTGTAAGCTACTGAACCAAGCTTGAGTCAGTAGTACCTTGGATAAAAGATAAAATGTCCAAGTTAAAACTGCAGCAGAGGTCTCGTGTCCAGCTATAAGCATTGTCATCAAATCATCACGGAGTTGTTTGCTGGAAACCTGCAAACCATCGTAAGGAACTTGCTCTCGTTCGAACAATCAACGAAATTTTAGGAATAAAATACATACATCATCTCCTGATGCTAACAGGAAGTGGAGAATGCTAGGATCTTGTTCATTCATGTAGTCCTCGTTAAACTCTAGCTCTTCTTCATCTACCATCCTCTGCATACGCACAAACAGTTTCAACAAAATAAAACGCAATGATAAACTAGAAATGCAGTTACGAAAATAAGCCTATGTAAGAATTCAACTCCTTTTCGGGGATAAGGTACACAAGTACATTCTTTTTCATAGTACTCGCTGAACGAGGAAGTTTCTAATACCTATTCTTATTAGGAAAAAAAACTAGTCAGCATTCTAATAACTGAGAGAAAATATATAAAAGCAACGGCTCTCACTTCTGTAGACGTAAATGTACAATCTTTTTCATAGCACTCACTGAAAGAGGAAGTTTCTGACAATTATTCTAGTTAGGAAAAACAAACTAATTAGGGTTCTAGGCATATCGTTAATACATGCAGATGTATTTTCAACAGTTAGAAGGTTAAGACATAAGTTCAGACAAATATACAATCTTTTACTCCTGAAAAATTTGAAAACATTACCTTGCATATAGCAATAAGATCATCAAGTATATCATTAACCAACTTGAGCGCCACTGTAACTTTCCTTTGCCTCGGTGATATATCTTTCCAGATTGGGATATCCCACGTAGGAATAGGCGAAACACTTCGATCTTCTGCTTCCCTCAATAAAGTATAAACAGCCTGCTTAATCCAAAATATATATCCATAAATATATGAAGCAACAAATGGAAGCAATATCAGAAAACTAAGATGCTGATCATGGAAAATAAAGAATTTACTTGGGTAGGAATATGTTTCACAGAAACACCTCTTCAGTAGTGTTTTCGCATTTTGTGCCTTTTTTTTCTTTTCTTTTAAAGCTACATTTTGAAGGGTAGTTTTTAGAAAAAATGTTTCCTGGTGTCCTGTTTTGTTGCCATGCAATGCAGGGGTAGGATCATAGAAAATAAATAAAATAAAGCACCTCAACTATGCCAGTGTCGTTTGTAAGTGAATCGAACTCATAGTTAAATACTGCCTTGCCAATGACATCTAGTGTCAAACGGGAGAAAAGTGATTCCATCTCTACATCTTCCCCATCAGATGCAGCAGTATCTAGCTTCTTGCAAAGTCTATCTGTTGCTTGTCCAAATAACCCAATCATGGCTGCTACATACTAGACAGATGAAGTCAAGAATGAAACTCAGCAGACCAAACTAATAAATTCAACAAGTCATTATGGCTTTCTGTTAGGAATTGGATCAGTGTAGACTATAAGAGGATAGAAAATTAGACATGTAATGACAAAAACAAAAAAATTATGTGGTTCAGCTACTTTTGCCTACATACACAAGCGAGGTGGAGCACATAATTATTACTTTCTTAATAATCAACAAGTTGATACACCCTAAACTAATATTTGGACCTATCGCACACCTAAACTTCTAAATTTTAAATCTCCAACACCCTTATTTGTTGATTTCATAGGCTTCAAAACTTACATGGCACCATCGAATCCAACTTTAATCTACCTGTATTCCATGCCATGTCAGCAAATAAGGGCGCTGAAGGTCCAAAATTGACAAGTCTAGGTGTTGAATTAGGTCCAAGTATAAGTTCAGGGTGCCAAACGTAAAAAATTAACAAGTGTAAGTGTGTAATTATGTATTAATCTAAAATATATACATATGCGCAAGTTACAGTACTTTATTCAAAAGCATTCCTCTTTGTTGATCATTTACTTAATATCTCCAGAATTGTCTAAGATTTTCTATATTTTCTTTTATCTATGTGTACAAGTTGATTTAATGTCCTAAATATAGATCATAAATTGCCAAAGCACAAGGATTTTGCCTAAGAGACTAAAAACGAAAATAATGTAAATTAGTAAAGAAACCTTCTGATGCAATGCTGGCACTACAGCACGCCGTCTAACTCGCCACACTTCCCCATCAGCTGGTATAAGTCCTGTGCCCATGACAAATTCTAGAATTTCTGCCAAGATACCCTGCAGATTGAGCAAAATGGACCTTTTGCTAAAATGGACTTTATGAGCAAAAGGTTACAACAACACAATACAAGAGAAAATAAAAGCCTAACATACATCTTCAACCTCCTAACATGTCTCTGACTTTAAAAACAACCAATTAACCCCTTAAAGGTGCTCAAATTGACATGATTAATCCCCCAAATCTAGCTGACAAAGCAAGAGGATGTTCAAACAAGTTGAAGTGCGTATCACGGGTCAATAGGCAACTTCAGATAGTAGTAGGTCACGTAAACAAGTGATGAAGACTAATACGTCATTTCAAACAAATTTAAGTCGTTTTCAAAGTTTGGAGGGGGAAGAATTTGCTTCTATACCCAACTAGGAGGAGCTGTATATGTATTACACTGGTAAATAAAATAATTGGCAGATGTTTCAAACCTTTGAATAGGACTTCGAATTGTCCTTCAGTATACGTTTGGCGATAGCGGGATCAGAAACAATGAGAAAGGACTGCAAATACAATAACAAATTTTCCATTAGGAGAAGAAAAACATAGCTTTAAGCTGAGTAGAGATAAAAATAAGGGAGAAGCTACGACTTTCACCCTATGATTGTTGGAGAAGAACATATTAAGACCTTTCGTACAAAATCGTTTATTCTCGAGCTAACATTATATAGATTAAACAATTCCAGGTCCAACTAATGGCACCACAAATCAAAGCACGTTATCGGCCAACTCCTTGCCACCTATGTGATATATTGACTCTTTTCATCAGAATTGACATACAGTTGTGGATGACATGACATTCAGCTACGTGACATGTACTTACCGAACATCAACATCTAGTGTCATTTTCTGTGTCACATTATCAACACATGCAAATCAAGTAATGGTTACTAAAAAAACTAACACTTGCATAGACAGCAGGGAGTTGACGGGAAACAAGAATTTAGTTTGTCCTACCCTTAGTTTGACCTGATATTACTCAATCCATATAGAGTTAGTCTAAACATTGAACGCTTACACACATTCGGAATTAATCTACGCTTTCCCTAACAAGAGGATTAAAATTCTACTTTATTCCTCAAAGCAAAGAACAAACCTTAGGCCCGAAAGTCAACCTAAAAATTCCACCATATGTGAGGTAGAGCTCATACAAAGGTATGAAGAAAGCCTCACTTCTAATGGCACTAATTGCTCCTTTCGCCTCGGGAATTTGAGGATAATCTTCACCGACATCAACCCCTTTGAAGACAATATCCAGAATCTGATTCGGAACTCCAAATTTCGACAAACCATTCCTCAATACAGCTGGAAAACTTGTTTACCCCAAAACACTAAAAATGTCAATAAAACAGCCACAACAACAACAAAGCCTTAGCGCCGAAATGGTTCGGGGCAACAAAACAACCAATTGAATAGAACTACAGAAGACCTAAAAGGGGAAAGAAAAAACTTCCATACCCAGATTGCTGAACAGTGAACTCCCCAGAAGCAATCCTAGCAGACAACTCGGCCCGTCGCTTCTCTTCAAGCATCTTCTCAGCATCCTTCACTCCGTTATTATCCCCTGAATCAGGCCCTCTTCCATTGGAAGAAGAGCATGAAATAGCACCAAATTTACATTTCCCTAAACCATAACAAGTTGAAAAAAGATTACATCTTTAAGTAAAAAGCAATCAGATTTTCAACAGATTAATAAAAAATAATCAAGACCCTAAACCAGAACAAGTTGGAAAAAAAATTACATCTTTAAGTAAAAAGAATCAACTTTTAATCAAAATAATGAAGACCCAACATACCCTTTTGGAGGGAAGGTTGAAGTTGGAATCTTTTGGTGTGAAAAGAGTGGTGGTGAGCTGGTGGGACTCTAAGGAGAGAAAAATTGGCAGCCATTAGGAACTGCCCCTGCCCTACCCTTTTGGGTATGGAGCTTAGAGGGAAGAATTAAATGGAAAATCAATGGTGAAATTGATCAGAAAATGGAAAAAAGTGTGGATGATGATGTGTTCTTGTGGAAGTTTTAGCTACAGATATTTGTGATAATGCAGAGTTAGCCGGTTTGTATAAACTGTACTGACTAACTAACTTCTAAAAAACAGATTTTCGAATCTTTTCATTTTCTTGTTTTGGAATCCTTTCAACCCTCTTTGTTTTGAGTGAAATAATACTAGATGACAATTTTATGCCAGTCACCAGCTTTGACACACAAATACTTCAGTAATTTCAGTTCAGTAGATTCCGTTTAGTGATTTCAGTAATTTTTTTTTAATAAACGCTTCAGTTCAGTAAACTTTTTTTTAAAAGACAGTTCAATAAATTTTTAATACGCTTTCTAATTCAGTTAATTTCAATTATAAAGAAACAGAACCTTAGTTATGTCTTTGATTTTGTATTAGCTAGTTTAGAGTCGTATATTGTGTCAAATAAATCGTTTTTGTAAACTGTGATATTGTATTAACTTACTGCTAGACCTGAACGGGAATAAGTTTTTATACTTAAAAATGGGTGACATGAAAAAGATGAAGGAGGAGGGATGATATTAGAGAAATTTAATACGTGTACAATACAATATCAATAGCTAGTTACTTGTAAGCATCACTAATTAGGATAATGATAAATAATGATATACTTGTTGTACCATGGAAAATGAATCAGCATAAGGATTTGTGGTTCTAGATGTTCAATTAAAAGATATTGTCGAGTCTTAATTATTTAGTTCGAATTTTTAATTTAATTGGTTAAGTAATATGGTATAAAAGTCGCTTCGATTAAGTGGTCCAAAATTCAAATAAAATAATCTTGTGTTGTATATATTCATAATTAATTTTTCAGGGATATGAGTCGTATTTAATTGAAATTTTACGTGTTTTCTCTTTTTTGATTAAATATTTTTAAATGACCTCAAACTTAATTAAGTTGAAAAATTAAAGTTGTTTAAAATATCATTAATCTTGTATTATTCATTTTTCTTGATCATTAACCAATCTTAAATTTTTTATTACTTAACCGATAAACTAAAAACTCGGACTTATAATCAAGACTCAATTATAATTTATATAAATCTCCGACAAGTATCAGCTAAAATGATCCTCATTTTGTAAATTCATCCTCAATCTTTTCTTTTAATAAAACTACATGTATCAATTCTTGTATACCAAAAATATAATATTTTGGGACAATTGCTACTAATACCAAACTCCAGTAAATCCGCGTCCACTAAACTTTTATAGTAAAACACATTACACCAAGTGCATAAACAGTAAAATTCACATTATCCATCTAATACAGTTACTTTCAGTGAGAAAAACACCTTTTAAACCCCTTATCTTTTCAGTGTTTGATGATTGATCCCCTTATCTTTAAATTTGACACATTCAGCTCTTAAATAACTATAAATTTGTATACATTAAACTCTTGCTTACCAAATTAGTTAGTTATGAACATCTGATCGAATACTCAATCAACAAAACTAGAAAAGATCGAACATACTCAATCAACAAAACTCGAAAAGATCAGAAACTTCAGAATGCTTTCCTCCTAGCTAGCTCCATATATGGTGTGAAGATGAGATGAGATCATTGATGATGAGAATGAAAAAGAGCATGAAGAATGAGGTCTTGTTGTTGATGAAGAAGAAGTTTTTTTCTTTCCTCTAAAATGATGATTTGGTGCTTCAAACACAACATATAATCCCTTAAAAGAGAAGGATCAATTGAAGGAAGATGCTCCCAAAAAGCACCCAATCTTTGTTCTTTTAAACCTTTCTCATGTTCCACCATTTCTACTTCTCTTTGTATTTGCTCTAATCTCCCTGCTATGTTCTCCATATATGCTTTCAATTCTCACCTCTCTCTCTCTAAAAATCTTTCTCTAATATAATTAATATGACTTCCAATAGGGTCATTTATCTAGAGAAGGTGCCATATTTTCAACAATGGTGGAATCATACTGTTGTTAGACGTGGAATCTTTGAACTCCACTTACCTTTAAAAGGCGTTTTTTAAGGGGGATTGTTTCATAGGCACATATCACAAGTACTATTAAGTTACAAGCAGGGTCGAAATTAGAGTTGGGAGGTCAGTTTTACAACTACGTATAGATATTTTTTTGAGAGCGAAAATTTTCGTTGTTGCTCATGCATTGCCGTAAAGAGGGAAAGAATGAATTCTTTTGACGAGAACAACAGATTTCATGTAGTTTTTTTTGGATTTCCTACGAAATTCAACATATTTTCAACAATATTCCATAAATTTCGGCAAATTCATTATCGAAAATCAGCTTTTAGTAACAAATTTCTCAATCTACCAAGCCAAAGTCATTATAAGAGTGGTGCGGATAGAGGGACTGAAAAGCCATCCTCAGTAAGAATAGTTACAACGACCTTGTTGGTATTGGATGGTGTCGAGGTAACAAGATTTAAAAAAAGAACGATTATATAGAAAATGTTTAATAAATTTCACAGGACTTGATTAGTTAACTTTATACATAGCTAATGTGCAATAGTTTCACATGTAGAACTAGACAATTTAAAGCGAAATTCATAGAATTAAATATTTACAAATGACAAATTATTAGAGAATTTGAATCCTCAACTAAAGTTAGAGAACTCTTTGTAGGATAATTAACATGTGATATTATGCTAGATGTCAAACATCCAACGAAAGGCCTCAAACTTTACTTGATGACTTGTTTCTCTGCACATAGACCAATAATAGGTGTTCCCAAGTAGATATCAAAACTATAATATAAAATTTTTGTACCAAAAGCATCTTAAAAAGAAAAAATAATCTTATTTTTAGTAGTAAATAACCCCTTCCATCCACAGCTAGAATATAGTATTTTTATCATCTCTTAAAAGAAAAAAAAGGGTCTCAATTTTGTCATCAATTATTTAATTTGAGGTACCTACCTATGTTTGACAAATTTATACAGAAAATATAGTAGCTAGTACTTGTCATGATATGAGAGATAGTGGCTATCAAATCTTGGATCTACTGAAACAACATTTGTGGACAACATTTGAGTGGCATTCATAATTTCTCAACAACAGTGAAGCATTTTTTACTTTCTTTATTTTTACTTTTGGACCACTCTTTTTTAAAAATGAATAATAGAAAGTATGAAGTCATTTTTTGTGGTGAAATTGCTGAGATTATGTTTATTTATTTCATTTTATCATATACCATATATGTAATCTTGAATCTCATAATTTGCCTAAATACTGCAGACTGTTTTGTTTTGCTACTTTCTCTCTATTGGAGGGAAAATCTTCGAGAAAGAAGGAAAAGTAGCGATAAATTAGCACAATTAGTCTACCAGTAACCGAAAAACCACGAAAAAGATAACCAAATGAGAACCAGAAACATATGCCAGCAGATGGTCCATATCAAAAGCCATAGGCTTCAATTTTACGACAGTTTAAAGGCGGTAAGAACTGGCATTACAAAAGAAAAAGAAATTTCTTTTTCATTCTGAAATGCGACTTCAATCGGAATAATGAAGAAAAATAACCACTCGAAAACAAAATCTCAAGGCATGAATTAGTTCTAAAATGAAAGAGAGAACAAACTTGATCAATAATTCTCCTACAGAGGAGACGGACCCGAGCCGAACTGCTGCCAGACCTTAACCCACATCAACATGGCATCAGCAGCACGATCGAACACAGCATCCAACGAACCCAACTTCTCCTTAACTTGTACTGCAATCTCAGCTACACAGTCTTCTGCTTTGGTTGATGATGGCGATAAACTCAACGACTGGAAGAAAGGTAAAACTTCCTCCATCAGCTTCACACCTTCCCACTCTTTCTTCAAGCTTTCGATTGCGTTGCCTCTATCTTTTCTCCACACGTAAGGTAGCCCGGTCTTCACCCCTAGCTGCAGGTGATCACATGTAACCTTAACACACATTCCGCTCCAGATATCTTCCATTGTTTCCCATCTTAACTTTCCTTCTCCAGCTAACTTCAGAGCTGGTAGTAATGCAGGGCCGACAACTTCACGATCGAAGGCAATATTGATTCCACTGATTGGCATCAATGTCCTTGCTGGAACTGTAATCACTGCATCAACAAATCGGGAATTCCTCTCACTTGGTTTCAGCGCTTGTGTAGGTGCATCATAGTCAGCTAAGTTAAGCCACAGTCCACAAGACAAAGCGCATGGGACCCCACTTCGGAGGCTAAATGGATATCCACGGACAAAATCTGCTCCCTCACGATAAGGGTCGTAGAGAGTATTGAAGAAGAAAGGGGTAGCTGGCGTTGCCAGGTTCATAATATGGTCAGCTACAGCATCCACCAGGAAACCCTTATTCTCGGCCGGCACACAATCATCATCAAGTGCAACAATATACTTTTTACGAGATACGATGAAACCAAAATACCGGCAGGAGTAACCAGAAAAGAGAGCAGAATTTGAACCCATTACGCTCTCTATATGAGACTTGGTGTAGATATCAACGTTAAATCCTGCTGGTATATTGAGTTCCTCATTCAGATCAGGATCTTTGACAATTATCAAGTGGAATCGAGAGAATATTTCTTTCCACTTATTCATGAATGCTCTCAGGTCTGGTTGGAGAGCTCCAATTACAATATCAACATCACTGTCCTTGATGTTCATTACAGACATCTTGCTTAATTATGAGAACAAAATCCAACACCGAATTTTTGTTTTGGTCTTCTTGCTCAAGATGCAATCAGATATTCGCTGACAATGATTTCTTAGAATTTCTCAGAACATCCTATCAAGAATAATACATCAAAGAAAACTTTCAGGAATTCAGATCAAAGTTTAACAGAAGAATATACTATCAATTCAAATACGGCTCACTGGTCGGAAGGATAGGGGTGAAAACATGTCGAATATTCAGTGCCTGGATAACAGAAAGGACTTCATCTTTTCCAGTTGACATGAACAGATTCAGGACTTTCTCATTCAACTTTCCTGCTTTCAAAGTTTTCTGCTCAACATGGAAAAACAAAGCTAATAAGGTAAATTGAAAAAAAATATCCATACCAGCAGAAGGCAACAGATGCGTATATATTTTACTTCACAGTCATCAAACAAAACCTCTGTTTACATTATTAACTTCAGCTTAAAATACGACAGGAAAATCCAGTGTCCAATAGATAGAAGAAAGTAACCACCATTACATTGCACCGTCACATGGATCAGCTAGATGCTCAAGAGGCACATTGTCATTAGAAACTTCAGAAAACTCCAGTAGAACTAAAGATTTAAATCAAAAAGACGATGAAACATGACAACTTACAGAAGAAATGAAAAATGTAAACTGAAAGAGCTTAATAAACCAAATGAAGCATCTGAAGAGCATAACTATAACACTGAACCTAATTAATATTACTCGTAGCACAGTTCTTGTGTTTAGACTGACTGATAATTGTCAGTCTGCTAATCATGATTTTGAAACATCTATGGGGTATGAAGTCTATTATCTATACTATTAAAGCCACAAAAATGAGAGTGTTGTCTAACTTGTCTGCATGGCCAGGGGAAAGAGGAGGTTTTGTCTACGACAACTTTATATTCTACATCCCAAGCATCAAGTTTGTTATATACTTGTTAAATTTAGAGAGTCAGTAGTTGAATCAGTATCGAACTACATGCATTTTCCTAGCTCTATATAAAATTGTTTGTCATCAGCATGATGATCACAAATTTACAGCCTTACTCATAGTTAAATCACTGACCTTTCGGTCATAAATTATAATGAAGCAATCATTACAATGCACTAAGGTTCATTGTTACAAAAATAAGAAATGCATAAACAAACAAAAATCAAGTGAAATAAGTAGCTTGCTTCTTGAAACAAGTTAAAGATAAAAACCCAGTTACGATATGAAAGTAAAAATGCGAGGACATGAATATGTTATTTCCACTTCCACTGCTATGAGGTGTTACCCTTTAATGTACCATTGCACTAAATGCAATTTCAGAAGGCTACAATCAGTTGTCCAATAAAGCAAAAGAAAACAAATGAAACTGCAGGTTGTATTTGGTAGAACATAGTCCGACGTATTGTTATTAAACTTGTAATGCACTGAAAATCACATCTATCTGACCGGAAAAGTAAATGAAAAATGTCATGAAATCATGACTATATTACATTACTGAAAACATCCTACCAAAAGTAGCCTCACACCGCTATCTAAGACAGGTCTACACCTCACGGTTGCAAGTTGCCTCCCGGGGCAGGAAGCAAGTGTTAGACACAATTCAAAGAGATATCCATTCTTTTCATTACCAGGAAACTGCTAAGATCAGCACGATTTACTATCTTTCTAGTCTCTACTCATAACACTCAACACATGAATTCATATCCCACAGTTAAGTAACCAAAGAAATTCCTACTATCAAATTTGTGGAATAAAATATTTGTTGAGCAGAAACTCTACGTTGTATCAGAGCAGAAAATACTAGAAAATGTTTGTATATACTATGTAATCTGGTGTTATTCAGAATGAAATAAAAACAAAATCTCAAGTATGGAAAATCAAACAAGCAGAAGAAACATCAAAAATCCTATTCTTCTGTTGTGCAGCATAAAATAGTATTATTATCCAATCCAAATAACTCTGAACCTATGTTGCACGGACACTCCATTTAGTAGCTCGTGTATGGGTGTCAGTGTATGTGTCCATTTCATTTTTGTTTCTATCTGTAGCTATTATACAAAGGTTATATTATAGAGAGAACGTTCCCATATCAGTGTCAGTGTCGGTGCAACATAGGTGTGAACCATTGATTGATAATACAAGTAGAGAATGTATAATAAGTAGAAGAACAATGTGCATTCCGGTAATAGTTGTCTCTGAAAAGAGATATACAAAATTAGCACACAGATCTAAAAATAGACACATATTCATAAACTGAATCAGCAAGTTCCCGAGAGTGGCGGCATAAGGCAAGATGATGAACAAGATTCAGAATGAGTAGTATAAACGAAATAGAAACAAGATTAACAGCAGCAAGAAGAACATGAGCATATATAGGATATAAGCAATGGATAAGAAAGGAGTAAGTACATGGAAAAGATCGAGGAGGATGTGATCGGGGAGGGCGGAGAGATCAGAGAAATTAGAGAGATGATAGACAGCTGTATCTACTGCTAGAGAGAGTAACGATGGCGGGGTTCTCATTCATTCACACACACGAGATGCTATTTATACAATGGAGGACGGATCGCCTATATCATCATCATCATCATCATCACTCGGAATTGAATTGGTCTTACTAACTGATATACGAGAGTTATGGAGGCGGAAGTAGCTCTGATTTATCCGTCAAACCAGCTCTTTACTAATTAGCTTAACACCTATTTAGTTGACCCACTACTTTATTCCTCAACAAATGTTTCTTATCAAATTAATTCTATTTTGTAACACACAATAAAAAATTATCCAAATGATATAACACTATCATCAAATACTATAACAACCAATTAAGATTGATTGAGTAGTTAAACGTCCCGAGTCTCTTTAACAAAGTCTCAATTTCGAGTTTTGATGTATGCAAAGAATTTTAATTAGAGCAAGATAATTCACAAAGTGTCCATCAAACGAATATATTTATCAAAAAAATCAAATACATAACAATTAAAAATACACATACTACCCATATTTGCATATAATGATTATATTTTTTAGAACAAATTCTAGCATAAATCAATACTGATCCGACCCAATTAAATGCTAACACATCACCCAAATGCTAATATGGCAGCTCCTCATTGGGCCGGACCTATATTGATTCAAGTCCAAGCTACAATTTTTTCTTTAGACCTCTAAGTTCACTCTATATCACACTTGGCCAAAAAGGATAAAGATTTTCGAAATTCTTTGAATCACCAATACTTTTGACAATGTTTTCTCAAGTTTATATTTATTTCTTATTTATAGCAAAAGAAAGATGTAATAATCTAATCAAACCTTAGTTTTACTACAATGCACAATGTAAGGCATAGTAAAAAATACATGGTAAAAGTTGCATACAAAGTAAATCAATCATTCCAATAATCTAATCAATCTTAGTTTTACTGGTATGATGTAACATCGTATTAGCCTTGCAATATTCAATTTGATAACAAAGTAGAACAATATAATCAGGTTAAGTATTTATTTTCCTAATGTTGTAAACACTCTTTTTGTGAACAAGAAAGTCAGCATCACTATGTTTCATCCCCGTGAATCGCCCCATCCACCGCAATGCCTATGCCAATTCGAAATCATTTGACATTTTTCTAATTAGTTATGTAAAGCGATCAGCAATCACCGATACAAGAGAATCCAGTGGGAGTCTGAACTAGGACTTGAAAGACTCATCGTCATCTTTTCTTGTTACTCATAGAAGATTTTTGACAAGACAGCAGTTTTAAAAAAAGAAAACTACAACAAAACAGCAACAACAAACAAATGCAAGATACCCGAGATGCAAGATACAAGTCGAACAATATGCAGAATTATGCATCGAAGGTAATTTTAGTCAACAACACTAACATTATTCAATTTATAGTACAAAACTTGTACCTCAGCTAGATAAAAAGCAATTTTTCCAAAACCGAGTTCAAATACCCAACTCTTTATTTTACACCAACAACAGACATCAAAAACCTAAGCTTGTCATTGATTTCCACTAGATCACAAGGATCTTTGAAAGAAGCAGGTGGCTCAACTCCAGTGAAAACGTAAAGCGCCTTCAGCTCTTCTATGCACGTTGCGTTTCGGACAGTTGTGTATCCAACGATAGCGCGCATTGCATCTATTTGTTTCCATATCTTCTCTTCACTGTACAAAACCTGCAGCAGAGTAAGATAAGGAGTTCTATACAGATGAAACATTAATTATCTTCGATTACTTCATTGCATCGTTTAACATTTGCCTATGGTCGTGTCGCCTTTCATTTCCAGAGCTACATATCTTCAAAAAGAATGAGAACAGGCTTTTTCATAATTTTCAATGAGTGAAGAACAGAATCTACAATGGGTTTTTCTAATCTAATCCTTCAATAAGTCTTCTGCGTATATCAATATGGGCATAGTAAATGGAGCTCCAAATTATGGGTTGATATGTTTAACTAGGGGTGGCAATTACACTCAAATTTTGTTATTTCGCAATTCACGGGAATAGTCAATTTTAACCCAGCCCAAAAACTGATCATGCTAACCTGACCTGGTTTGTGTAGTTTTCTTATCATGCTCGGGGTACCAGCTCTGTTAGTGACAGATATCTAAAGATTATATGAATTACAGTAATACTTGTAGACATCTACGTCATTTTTTTATTAACAAGTTAATTGTGACCATTCAAAAGTTTGATCCGGAATTCAGAAAACTCCAACCTGGTAATATATATCATACTCATGGGTTCTTGTAATATACAAATGACATAATTTTACTATCTATATAAGGGATCACAAGTAAAATTATGGGTTCGAGTTGTGTTCGTGAATTTATTTTATTACGTGTTGAGGTGACATGTAACAACATGAGGGAATATAATGATTATGATAAATACTCATGTCACTTTCAAGTTAGCAAATCAACCGTAACTCAGCCTTAAAACTTGCACGTCAACACAAAGTTACTAGATACATGTTCAATAAAACAGCAATAAATTTGCGTCGTGTTGTCAAGTTATGCACACAAGTGCAACGTCTATGTTAAACCACTAAATATTAAAAAGAATTGAGTTGAAAAAATCTAACTTGCAGTAAGTCGCACCTCATTGGAAGCAACTTCACTTCCAGGAGCATTGGCATTTGATGGAACAGTAACTTCTAGTACATCAATACTTTTGACACTTGGCTTCTCACTCCCTGTGCACGAGTAAAAGAGATTAAGAATTAACCAGATCGAGAAGCAAATTGCTAAAATATTTAGTATGAGAAAACAAATTGCAAGCAAACTCAAAACACAATATACAATATTTACGTGCTTCAACTAATTTTGTCGAATTCTCAACAGTAATAAAACTGTGTTGATGCCAAAACATTACCTTGTCGAGTTGCATTTACGGAGGAATCTGCTTTTTTATTATCCAACAAATCAATTCCGCTTTCATCCGCAATTTCTCTTGCATCTGCATTACCAGCTTTCTGATTCTTCTTATTAGCTTTTGTCTTCTTTGCTTTTCTTCCATTACCATTTCCCAATTTTGTTACTGTTTCTTGGACATCTTTATCAGTTCCCTTAAGCACTTGCTCTGCACCTCCACGGCTGCCTTTTGCAGTTTGCTTGTCTTCAACCACACCGCCTTTTACACTTTGCTTATCTTCGTTCATGCCGCCTTTTACACTTTGCTCATCTTTGTCCTCACCATCTTTTACACTTTGCTTGTCTTCACCCTTGCCTTCGTTGGACATGCCTTCATCCCTAATCTTCTCTAGCAATCCTGTTGTCTCCTTGACTAATTCGTCATTAGCTTTGGAATCATCATCTTTGTGCCATACTTCTACAGCCACATCTCTCACGTCAAACGTTACCTCCTCTTTAACACCACTGCCATTTTCATCCTCTCCCTCGATTACGATCATAACTCCACGAACCTCTTCCACCGGTGGTTCTTCCTCTTGCGCTTCAATATCTTCCACATATCCATTCTTCCCAACAGTCTTATCCTTGGCATTTACTCCTTCCTCATCCTGCTCAAGCCTCAAATCAACTCTCCGTCTAAGCTCTTCTTCCTCATTCGCCATATCAACGTCGCCACCATATTCATCAGAAATATCTTTTGCTCCCAATTCCTCGAAGGTCAAAGGCTGGGGTTTAGAACTCGGAAGCAATGTAGTCATGAGTTTTTCAGTACAAGCATAAGTTGCTAAGAAGAGGCCATATGGGACTGCACAAACCAAACCAAGTGTTGAGATAACCATAAGAGGGGGAAGAATCACCGGTGCAGATGAAATAACAACACCGGTGATCAACACCTTCTTCCCCACCGCCAACCCTTTATTCCAAATCCATCCAACACTTCCACCAGTTTCTCCTTGCTCCTTGTTCTCCCACTCCGAGGCTTGGTCTTCCATATTTCCGTGATTATTAATCAAGTCCCCTTTAAACCAAACAACCAGACGTGTCACAAACTAATCAAACTAAGGTAAAATACACCAATGGTCATGGATGTTGCAACAAAATGACTGAACTTAACAAGATGATGTTTTCAAGCAAGTCATTCCGGGTACAACAACTCACCAGAATATTGAGCTTTTCATGTATAACTTATACAAATGAATGGTGAACAAATGGCAGCCATGTGGGGTGTCAACATTTCTCGTGTCGTTTCAACATTTATGCGAGTTTGTACACAAATTGACATGAATTATTATATTGGAATCAAATTCAGTGATTTTGAAACAGACCCAAAACTTCAGTTCAGCAACTACAGTACAATACATGAATCAAAATGAATTACCATTATCAATAAAAATAGAACTCCAATCCTCACCATTTATTTACAGAACTACCATATTAGACTGATATAACATAACTGAAATTGCCAAGTGAGATGAATACATAGCACATACACTTCGTTTTGGGACCAATTGACATAGAAGTACCAAACTAACCCTTCATCCCAATAAAATTCGAAGAACTCTATCACCTAATAAAGCATGTAAGGTAACCCATTGAACCAAAAGCGCTCGAGCTGATAGTTAAGACACAACATGTTTTTATATTAATCTGACACACCCCTCACAGAAATGCCCCCTTAGAAGGGTGCACAACACAAGATTCAAACTAAGAGCTTTTCAATCACAGAGCTCCGCTCATGCAAGTGCCCCTCGGGCTTATAAGGGTGCACAACACAAGATTCGAACTCAGAACCTTTCGATCGGAAAGGAATAATAACCATTAAAAGTGACAAAGAAGTGTACTTTTGTACATGTTTTTATAATGGGTACAAAGAATTTGCCCAACATATATCAGCAGAAGAAAATACTGATGAAATAAGATATATTTGTGATCAAAACAGAAAATGAAAGAAAGAAAGTACCTGGAAATAGAGGTGAGTGAGTGGTGGGAATTTAGTTGAGTTGAATAGGGTGTGGGTCGATCAATGTCTCACAGAAGAAGAAGAAGAAGAAAGGGAAAGCGAGAAAGAAGATAGGATAGGGGTGGGTTTAAGGGGCAAGAATTTGTCAGGTAGTGAGAAAAGGAATGGGGAGAAGAGCGAGAAACAATATCATAATCTGCAGCTGCATGCTGATGATGACAGGAGGATAGAGATAAGAGTTGCGCATTTCAACGTGTCTCTTCATCGACTTACCACCTTGTTCTCTGCATGCATTCATCATCTGTCGCCTCTTTTCTCTAAAACCGATATACTTTTAGTTTTTTTTTATTATTATTTTACAGGCTTCAATAAATATTTATAGTGAAATTTATTAATTAATTTTGTAACAAAAATTAAATTTTAGCAAAATAAAAATTTAAATCGTAAATATTTCAAGTGAAAGATGGAGTAACTTAACATTAATCAATTCGTATTAACTCAAGTGAGTTAGGCTCCTCTAGTTCTTACTAAAAATTTTGATCTTTGACTTGCAATCGATAGTTCTCATCAAACTTTATTTGAGGTTTTGGCTTCTAATAATTTTTCTATGATTTATGGATCGTTATTAACTCTTAAATAATAGAATTACTATTATATATAGAGTTAGTTATTGTTATGAATCAAAGTTCACATTTAGTAGGCAATTTAGTTAGTTATATCAGTAGCTTTAGCTTTGCATTTAGAAATATAGGTGAAAAACGTTGGATGACTGTTATCACAACAATATTTTAGTTTTAATATTTTTTTTTAACTATGTAGCCTTTATTGACGAAATTGATCATGTTTTAAGATAGTACACGCATAGAAATTTACTACAATTGTTACTTCTTTTAATTGACAGAAGTCCGGATAGTATAATCTTTTATCTAAAAGAATATATTGTCTATTTTTGAAGAAAATTGATAATACACTTTTAAAGTTTTCATTTGAAAATGCACTTAAAATACATATTTTAGCCTAAAACAATAAGTGGTTCATGTGTAGTCATCCAAATTATTCAATTTACATCCTAAAGTATATTTCTGAATTTACTTACAATGTTCTATTGACTTCTCCCTAAACTTGTATAAAAATACTTATTTATACATGATCTTGTGTTTTTTTTTTTTGCTTTTGATAGAATACATGACCTTGTTTTAAGGGATATATATACATTTGGATATTGTTAAAATCTGCTTTTGTTACATATTATGTTTTTCTCAACCATCAAGTAGGCGTTAAGACATTAGTTCATGGATAAACCCAATTTGTGGACAATATGCTAACTATTAATGTATATCCGGTTGAATATTAACTATTAATTTAAAATAATAGAATAAATCAATAAGTTATTGAATTAGATAAAAATAAGACTAGAAGTCTTTATAATAATTTAATTAATTTTTAATAAATTAGTAGAATAGTTTAGAGTTTTATGTATTTCTAGAACTGGCTAGATATTTTTGTTAGGCATAAAAATTTATGTTAACCGACATTAAATATGTGGCTATTAGCGGATGCACCACCGACTTAGGCAAATATAAATAGGAACATATATTTTGTGTAAGAGTGTACAATATAAGAAAGAAAAATGTGAGTTAATTGAGTGTGTATGTGTTTAAGTGTAGTGAGCTAAGATCTTGAAAATTTAGTTTTACAATAATAAGATAAAGAGTGTTTAATTAAGTCCTCCAAATACTATCATATCCTCTTACTTATTTTTATTTATTAGGAGTAATTTGTTAGAATAATTTGTTTTTCTAATGGACCTCTAAAATTTCGAGATCCATCTCGTATATAGCTTATTTTTTATTAGGTAAATGTACAAAAAAAATAAATGCAATGTAGTTCACCAAGTTGCAAACTTACTTCTATTTAAGTTTTGCTCGAAGAAAAGAGAAAAAGTGTACGATTAGAATGAGAAAAAGAAAAAAAAAGGTTTGAAGAAAAATCATTTTGAAAGTTGAATAAGTAAGAGGTAAAGAGCTGGAAAAACATATCAAATTTTTTGTCCAAGATATTTAAGTGGTCCAGATTTATAAACGTAAAGTAAAATAGGGTGTATATGTAAAGGGCTTCAACATTAGGCTAGATTGGTAATTAACCCAGTAAAAATATGGTAAAAAGGGTGTTGAAGTTAAAAATTAAGGAAATAATGGTGGAATTAAGGTTTAACCTCAACGTAATTTACCACAACACCCCCGACCGTAAAAGCTTATAAATTTAGTAGTGAAGGACTCCACTAACCTAGATTGCAAGCTATCTATTTGGTAATTGAGAATTAGGGTTTGCAGAATTTGTGTGGGAATAATGAAAATCACGAGGAAAGACTACGTGCCCAATGGCCCCGGTAGCGTCAAGGTACGGATTCTTTCGATTCAATTCAATTATGTATTGTAAAGTTGTAATCTTTGTTTGTTTGTTGTTGATTTAGTGTGATATATATCTCAGATGACGCCTATTGATTCAGATGACCTCTGGATTGCTTATAATCTCATATCTCCTGGAGATACTGTTTTGGCTGTTACTGTCAGGAAAGTTTTGAGAGAGTCTGCTTCTGGTGGCAGAGATGCTGAGAGACTCAAGCTCAAACTCCAAATCAATGTTGAGGCTATTGATTATGATAAAGTTGGCTCCGTTTTGCGAATTCGTGGAAAGAATGTTTTGGAGAATGAACATGTCAAAGTAAGCTGTATATCATATTTGTCTCTTTATTTTCTGTGGAATTAATCATGCTCTAATTGCAGATAGGAGCTTTTCATACTTTAGAACTTGACCTGCACCGACCCTTTGTTCTAAGAAAGGTTAATATGTGCTTATTTTCATTCCAATTTCTTAGTATTTAAAGCAAAATTCTCACTTTTGCGTGTTGTGCTATATATATAGGAAATTTGGGACTCCTTGGCGATAGATACACTGCGTCAAGCCTCAGGTATGTTGTCATTTGTGGTGCTGGTATTGCACCTGGTAGACATTGTGCTTAGGGACATCTTTTGTTAGATTTTGAAGTAGCCTTTTCTACTTTGGCACATATGTTACTTAGTGTGCTCTAATAGGTATAAATATGGATAGAAATTCAGTGCAAAAGTGACCGATTTTTCTCTCCCTATAATTTTAGATCCTGGTGCAAGTGCCGATCTTGCTGTCGTTCTAATGCAAGAAGGATTAGCAAACATTATTCTTATTGGTAAAAGGTAATAATAAAGGACTCAGTGTTCAATATTATAATAAAGGACTCGGTGTTCATAGAAAATAGAGAGAGCATGTCTCTGCTTCTTCTTTTTCTATAGATGATTCATTGTCATGCTTTATCAGTTACTCTTAATGCCTAACGGTGTTCTGATGATTTGCTAATGTTCTACAGCATGACAACTACCCGTTCGCGGATTGAAACTTCGATTCCTCGCAAACATGGGCCTGCTATTGCTGGTTATGAGTCGGTATGCATCTTTTCTTGTAATGGGAAATGCAAGTCCAAGTTACTTTATCAAATTGATACCAACTTATTCTTAAACTTACATTTAAGTCTGCTATTGTACGTGTGTTTTAAATGGCATCTTTTATTTCTTCAAAGTTTCATAATCTTATTCAGAGTTGAAGTCTTCACTGATTATTCTCCTTTTATCCATTGCAGGCACTGAACAAATTCTTTGAGCATGTTTTGCAGGCAAGTAGCATTTGGCTTGTTAATTCTCGAGCTCTATCATGCTTCTGAAAATATTAACAATGTGTTTGTACATTTTTCTTCTTAATAATGACTGACTGATCAAGTTTTTCTACGTGTTGTAGGCCTTCTTAAAGTATGTCGATTTCAGTGTTATTCGTTGTGCTGTGATTGCAAGTCCAGGTTTCACAAAGGTCTGTCGTGAATCTGTCATTCTTGTTTCAAACTTTTAAAACGAAATATCTTCTGTTATCAACCATGTTTTCTTTTAGAATTTCTCCTCGTACTCCATTGTTATTATATATATGCTTGACAGCTAATTTTGAACATGCGACAGGATCAATTTCATCGCCACTTATTATTGGAGGCGGAGAGGAGACAGCTGAGAACTATTATTGAGAACAAGTCACGCATAGTTCTTGTGCATACCACCTCAGGATACAAGTAAGTTCTTTGTTATATTTGCTTTTACTGTTCATGCTTGTAGATGATATTCCTCTGTCCCACGAATATAGGCATAATATGAAGCGTTTTAATTAATAGAACATTCAATTTATTATAAACTTAGTTCTTAAACCATAATAAATAGGTGTATAATAGGAAATTGGTGGTTATTTGTTGTCAAAACTCAAAAAAGGAATCATAATTATGCCTATTTAATGGGTGAAACCAAAATCAAAAGGGAACGGCTTTCATATTTAGAATTTAAGATTGATGGCATTTATGTTCGCTTTCTCATAGTTGGGGGATCATGAGTTGAATTAACCTAGCTCTGGATGTTTTGCGGTTATGTTGTGGTGAAGTGGAAGAAAGTGTAACCTAGCAACATAGTTCTGCTCAGCCGTTAAATTATAATAATTTTCACATTGAAAAAGTCGCTCATTATGAGGACTGAAGAAGTCACATGGTCATTCTGTTAAGTTGTTTACTAGAGTTGTGTGCAGAATTCTTCTTTTAATAACTAAACATGTGTTTCTGGTGAACAGGCATAGTTTAACAGAGGTCCTTGATGCTCCGAACGTCATGAATATGATAAAAGACACTAAGGCAGCACAAGAGGTATGTTAGATAAATCCAATTTTGTCTATGTTTTCAATTATCTCAACTATGTTTTTGCAAACGATATGCTTGTTTTAGCATGAATTTGATACTCATTTTTGTCAAGGCACACGGTGTCCAACATTATTCGAAGCTACTTAAAGGCCTTTTTTTCTTTTGCAGGTCCGAGCACTGAAGGATTTCTTCAGCATGCTTTCAAATGTGAGTTTCTCATGTTTAGACGCATGATGATAACATATAATTGATGGTTTCCTTCCCTAAAGTCTCAAATAAATTCATATATTCGGGTTTTCTTGTAGGACCCTGACCGAGCTTGTTATGGACCAAAACACGTGGAGGTTGCCCATGAACGCATGGCTGTCCAAACACTTCTCATAACAGATGAACTTTTCAGGTTAGTCTAATTTTATTTTTGTAGTAATATTAGTGTCTAATTGAGAACTATCACATGTGCAATTTTGCAGTCTCACATGGATGGTTTAAAATCACAACAGTTCTTTTCTTCTTCATCAATGAATTATGTTCCTCACGTAAACATCGAGATGGGATATTCCCCACTGAGAAGATTATTTATTCGACTGTCCCCTGCTTGCATTACGTATCAATTAATGCAGTTACTGTTGATATTAATATGCCTCGACTGATGACCCAGTTATTGTGCATGGCAAAAGTAGGCCGCTTTTAGTAGATTTAATCTCTCTGGTTTCATTTTTCTGTCAGAAATGCTGATATACCTACAAGGCAGAAGTACGTAAATTTAGTGAACTCGGTGAAAGGTTCAGGAGGCGTTGTTCATATATTTTCATCGATGCACGACTCAGGGGAACGTGAGTATTGTATTTCTCTGTTTTAGACATGTTAAGACACTTCCATTTGATTTCTACTTGCTACTAAATCCATACCATTTCCTCCCCTGCAAACAGAATTGGCACAATTGACTGGCATTGCTGCAATCCTCCGGTTTCCTTTGCCGGAGCTCGAAGACATTGAGATGTAATGAAGAGAACAAAGATTAGCCGTGCAATAAGCTATGGCAGGGTTGAATTTGCACCCTCAGTTCTAACTATAAAATTTTGTAACTTCAAATGGTCTGATGCGTTTTGAGCTTTGGTATTTAGTAACATGGAAATGTAAATATATTAACGTTCAATAATTAATTACATTATTACTTGATTTTGTAATATTTGTATAGTTGAGTTTTTGCTCATTTGTATGATATACTAGTCAATTTTGGATGATATAAAGGCATAAATATTTAAATTATGTCTGGTTTGATTATTGTCGCTCACAGTTAGATATTATGCTTGGTTTACATGATATGTTTATGACAATCATTTTTATTGCATTTCAACTATATACAAAAAATGTGCAATGTATAAATCACATATTACGGTTACAAGTCCGACCGTAATTCATTTTGACAATGCAAAATAACGTTACTCCCTCTTATTTAAATACTACAACACAACTTAAGAGTCAAAAATGTCGAGGACAAACCTCTGTATACAAAAATTTGCAGCAAGAATGTACAGAAAAGAACGAACCAAAATAATAAATAATGGTACTATCTTCTCTTGTCTAATCTTGTGAAGTCAGTAATCTCCTCGCCTGCTGTTGGCAAGGTCCTCACCAAAATCGTCCTTGGCAATTTCACACTCGTCCAAATACTTCTTATAAGAAGGATTGTAAGCAGCAGCTAGCTCTAGATACTTTATCGTCTCAGGTTTACGCCCCATGGTGTTCAAAACGCTGAAAAAAGGCAGGCAGAAGTTGTCAACTTAAGAGCAGTTAAATAAAGATATTTTCGAGTTTCAATTTATTGCAACTGCTATGATTCATACCCTGCGAGGAATACCAAAGTCTCAAAGTAGTGTACTTTGCTCGTGGGGTTCTCTGGCTCTCCCATGTGTGCAACTCGTTCAAAGTGCAAAACTGCTTCTTCTTTCTTCCCCTGTGAAAAGAAATTGGAGAAACATGCAAAGATCAAGGGCCGCAATTGCTTTTTCCTGTCAGTACAGGCAAATATCGCACCATCCATCCTAGAGAACACAAAAGTGTTTCACTTGCATAAAATCAGAATAACATTTAAAAAGACTTTGGAAATGTATATACGGAAACGAACGACAAAAAACTGTATTTGTAAAAAGTAGGAAACGGGAACACAGGGGAACACAGGGGAACCTTGTAAATAATAAAAATACAAGGCCGAAACTTGTTGAATCTAATCCAGAAAACAACTTCATTAACATTGATCTACTTCTGAAAAACACTAACTCGTACAAAACAACTTTCCAATTTTCTTAAATCACAGTAACATGGGCCGAAACTTTGTACTTAAGTTCCCGAGTGTTTCTTTTCCCGAAACATGAAATGAAACTCTTTAAAATCAAGGTTTCCGTGCAACATAAGATAATGGAACAATTTTTACCTGCTGTATACAGGCAACGCCAGCCCACTGAGAGGCAAGAATTAGTCGATTCTTAACTTCTTTTGATTCGCCAGTAAAATATAGCTGATAAGAAGTCATTGTTAACAGCTGATCATTGGAGGAAAGAATGTAACTGAAGAAACAAATACGAAATTACTATTGACAAATACCATTGTCTCATAGCGAAATAAGGCAGCAGTTCATAATTATTAGGGTTAATTCCAAATAAGGCAGCAGTTCATAATTATTAGGGTTAATTCCAAATAAGTGTCACGTGGTTTCGCAGTTTTGCAAATAAATGATTGTGGTTTCACTTTGAGCAAATAAAGGACCGTGCTTTACATTGTTTGCAAAATTTAGAAAATAGCCGATTTTGTTGAGCCAAATCATGACATTTTTTGCTTAAATAATTTTTCAAACCATTGATCGGTTATGTAAGAGTTAAGACCAAAGCTCTCACAACTTTTCTGGACAAAATCGATTTTCGTTTACGTCAACAAAATTGATCATTTCATTAATTTTGTAAACAATACAAACCACGGTTCTTTATTTGCTCAAAGACAAAACACATTACTTTATTTGTTTTTGTAAAAACAAGGTCACTTATTTGAAATTAATCCCAATTATTATATGTAAAAAGTGCAGATTCATCGGCAACCACTTGACATAAAAATGCAAGAAAGAGGTGATCAAGACCTTAGGTATTGCACGCTCCAAATGTTCTGTAGCTTCCACGTGCAACCCTTTTCGCAGTAGAGCCCACCCCAAATAAACCATAGCTTCTGTAAAATCAGGGTCTTTCTGAAGTGCCACCCTGCAATATAAAGACAATTATACAATGCAATAACCACAACTGTTAAAGGCACGCCTCAAGCTCCAGGTGCACAAGGCCGGATGCCCAAGCGCCCCAAGGGACTGGCACGGTCAATCAGGCGACCTCCAGATCCTTGAAGAAAATGTAGAAGATGGGGAGAATAAAGGCGATGATTGATAATTGATGATTTTGGACATTTTCAACAAGAAAAGATACAAGTCAATTTAGGATTAACTATTTAGTTGAATACTTGAACTTTAGAATAGGTAGTTCATTGCATGTTAGATTTATGATTAAGAATACTCCCATGATTTAGTATTTGATGCATTTTGATAGTAGAATTAATCATTTCTTGAAATTTTAAACATTATCAATGTGCCTTGAGTCGCTCAGGCGCGAGCGTGTTCATTCTTCCAAGGCTCCGGGACCTCCTTATAAGTTTAATAACCATGGTATTTAAAGAAGTGGAATTTGCGTTTGAGAGAAAGAAGTTACCGCAACAACAGCACTGCACTTTCTATTTGCTGCTGCGATAAGAGTTGGCGTGAAAGCTGTCAGCATCATCAACGATGAAAGGGTGAGAATTCAAGATATCATCATCCTAGAGACCCATATAATACACTAGTTTGTATTGTAGAGACTTACATCGAACAGTTGCTCAGGGCTTAAGCTTTCTGCTGAAAGCTTGACCTCCTTGTCTTGCGAATCCAACAATGTTGCCTCTGATTCAACCATTGATGGAGAAGGTGCAGTCGCTGTTGAAGATTGCTTGTCTGGCAACCCTAGTTTTTCACGGACAGCAGGATGTTTGATGAATAAATGCTGCAAACATGCATTCCTTCTATTCGTGAATGAGAAAAGAAAAAAAGAATACAAAAAGGCATTTTACAGACTCCTTTTACATATAATTGATAGATTAATGTACATCTGATCTAAACTGCGTCAGATCAGATGAGATGCATGTCCATGATAACCGATGCTTCATTTAACCACTCCAAGCCACGAAAAAGAGATACGACGAACGTAGATTCTGTGACATGTGTGAACTATCTAGGGAGACATCATTTCTTTTCAATTTGGAGATTTGAAAATCTCCAAATTTAAACTAATGAAAGTCAGCAGTACAATTTAGTTCGGTCCCAAATAATAAGTGAATTGTTCAATTAATTATGGATCTTTATATTCGGCTATTCGGTCCTCTTCAAGAATGCCTAAAATCTGAGCTCAAAGCTAGCAGGGATTAGAAAATCTTCCGAATTATAACTAATGGAAGTCAATAGTACAATCCAGATAGCATCTACAGAAAAAGTTAACAATTTAATCCAAGTATGGATCTTTCTATTTTGAATATTCAATTCGATTCAAGAATCTTCAAGATTTGTGCTCAGCCATAGAACCATCATTTTGGCAGCAAAAAATGAAAGGCTTTTTTCTCAACTTAATTGAGTACGTATAACTTCACTACACTGAATAAAAACCAGCAAGAAAAAGCTAAGCAGTTACGAATGTGATCTGCATTTAACAACAGAAGAACTCCACGAAGTATTTACCTTCAAATAAGCATCAAATTAATTCCGAAATCCTTGTTATGTTAGAAAACCTACTTTAATATGTTCCATAAATTAACTACTAATAAAACACTTAGCAAAAGAATGATTTTCCTGGGAAAGAAAGAAGATAAACGGACCTGGATAACACTAAGTGAACTATTAGTTGCCCAATAGACCAGGCTTCCCTACAACATGATACAGAAAATTGTGAAGGAGCACCGGAAAGAAAACGATAAGGCATGTAATATAGAAATGAAGCAGCCGTATTTGACAACCTATGGAAAAAAAAATCAGAAAATGCAAATACAAACCTAAGCATTACTTAAATATAGCTTTCCTTTAGGGGGTATTTCTGTAAAGGTTCTAAACTTAAGCCTATCATTCTGCATCTTTAATAATGTGCTCAAATTAGCATGGAGAACTTACAAACTTGTGGTTTCAAAACCTGTCCCCCCATTGTATATATAAGCCAAGTAACCTCAGTTTTTTTATTTACTTATCTAGAACTAAAAGTCTAATTTATTCTATTTTCAGCCTCTTCATTTCCCTTCTATTCATATTCTTATGACATAGAAACATCAATAAGTGCAAATAAAATGAAATGCACCATAAATTTCTATATTAACAGCTCAGAAAAAGGGTTTGATATTGAAACGCAAGAAATACAAAGGTCAGAGCGAAGTTACCTGCGGTATGAAGTATGCGATGAAAAATAAAGTGTTTTAATATTCAAGTATAAAGGTCAGAGTGAAGTTACCTGCGGTATGCAGTACGCAATGAAAAATAAAGGAATTGTTATAATATTCAAGTACATCTTGTAGTACTGCACCAAGAAAGCTTCCAATTATTTGGGTGTAGTACAGCAATTAAAATTAGGAATGAGAATAATGTTTATAGCAGAATACTTTATGCTGTGAGATACAGGATTGTTAAACTACAAAAAGTACTATCCACCTACTTTTGCCAATAAGCCCAATATTCCAGTCGTGTCTTTAGCTAAGAAATTCTTAAATGCGAGCTGGAAAGTTATCAGACAATTCAGTGAGGCAGTTAAGAATGTTGTAAAAAAATGTAACAGATTCTGAGACAGGGAATTATTACATGCACATTAAGGAAGCAACAAGAATCTCCATGGATTACCAAGTACTATTTTTTTTTTTAAAAAAGGTCGTCTCGTAAGAGAGCACTAGTAGAAAAAGAAAGAAAGTAGAAAGAATATTATCTACCTGAACATTCGTGTAGTGCAGAGCAGCAATTAGCATTGGAAAGATGGGGCCTGCAACACCATGAGGTAATTCAGTCAAATTCTGAAACCATAGAGTGCCACCCTGTAATTAATAGAGAAAGAAAGATCATGTTTCAACCTTCCATAGAATTTTAAATGTTGCATATGCTGAACAATGATAAAAATTGCATTCAAGTCAGTTCCTTTCACAAGTCAACCAAAATTTTGATGATTAAAAACAAAAGATATTAGCTCATAAGATCAATATTATTATGTAGAACTGCATATTAGCCTGTACTATGGACTACTAGACAAGTACAATCGCTTACACAGTCGAACCCAGCGTGATGATCCAAGGACATTCTCCGGACAGAGGTCATCCATAAAAGAAAGAATGGAACCTGAAAAAAAAAACTCGAAAAGAGAAGGGAAGATTAATAAGAGGGATTTAAACCCAATCCAACGATATGCAGAACTCCATACTCCAAAATATAATATTGTGCGTGCTCTAAGTTTTACAACTAATCATTCATAAAAACCTTTTTTTCCAACAAGCCTATGAATTAAACTTGCTTTTAACAAGTTCATATGAGTCAACTCTTTTGACTTCAAAGCTATATCACAAAATAGCTCACCCTTAGCAAGTTAGCATCCATTCAATCTCTATGAACCCCCAAAAATCCAAAAATTGACTAAAAGGAGACAAGTAATGATGTCAGTTATAATGACATTCCACTTTTAGTTTTACTGACTTAATGCCAAACCCAAACAGTTCCATAAAACTATCTCCTTATAGTGTAAAGAAAATCAATCTTTCTACATTGTAGAGAAAGCAAATCATGTAATAACACAGGCCATATTCCAGTAAAATAGGTTAACATTTGAATGATTGGAATTATAAATAGATGAATTAGAAAGGACATCCTCAAAGGAGATTTCTGTAAAATCTAAAACGCTTCACTCAGACAATCAAATATCTTGTGTAGGAACCCGTGGTAATAACATGAAGCCCCTACAGAAAGATCCAATATTTGCATATAAAGCAACGTTTCTCTAAGATGGGGTATTTCTACCCCAGATTACTCATCTCCCATTTTTTCACACTCAGTCAAATTACAAAGTTCACATGGAGATGCTAAAGTGATGATGAAATTGCAAGCTGTTTATCCCGAAGAGAACAAAATATTCCATCAAACAAACTCTCCATGTAAACGAAAGAACAAGTTGCTGTACCTGGGCAGAGACATAAGCAAAGATCCACAAAAATGAGGGGCAGCCAATTGCTCTTCTTTCTCGATTGAAGAGTAAAAATTGATTGATATAACTCCCTCCTGAGAAAGGTGGTGGCAATGGAGGAGGCACTAAGAGTGACAGACATAGGATTAAAAAGGTAATAATAAAGAATAGTTCAAATTCATTTCCACAAATATAT
Organism: Euphorbia peplus; assembly: GCA_028411795.1. Lineage (NCBI taxonomy): Eukaryota > Viridiplantae > Streptophyta > Magnoliopsida > Malpighiales > Euphorbiaceae > Euphorbia > Euphorbia peplus. The sequence continues at coordinate 393,257 of CP110840.1, forward strand.
CAACCTCTAGAAAGCAAAGCAAATTTTCGGAGCCATGGATAGAAAAAGCATCACTCACATCTAGGAAATAGCTCGCTTAACCTCTGCAACTTCTTGAGTTGAAAAACAAGTAAAGGCATCAGTGATAATCTCATTACTAGTGTTGTTGAAGCAATAACTGCCCACCTGAAAATTTTCCAAGAACAAAATTATCAATTTTTTTGTATATACAGTAAAATCTCTATGTTACCCTGCCATATTTTACAATATCCAAAGGACCGACCAATAGAAAGCATCCATTGTGCCACGTCGGCTTACATGACTTGGTCAAAAGTTCATACATGCCACATAAGCCGAGTTGAATAGACAACCTACATGTATTCTACTCCCTACTTAGTCTCCTATCCGAATAGAAAAGCCTCGACTAAACAAGAAAACCTTCTTAACCGACATCATTAGAACTCCTAAACAGTCCTAATTTGACCAGTCCTAGTATAGGTATGTAAACTTCAAGTACGTTCAGAACACTCTATGTCCAATAGAAAGCATGCACGTCGGCTTACATGACTTGGTCAAAAGTTCATGCATGTCTCATCAGTCGAGTTAAATAGTCAAAGCTTGTGGGAGATTCTCCCTCCTACATACATGTATTCTATTGCCAACTTAGTTTCCTATTCCAAATAGGAAAGTCTACGTTCACAACTCAGTTAATCTTCTTTCAATCTCTAGTAAGGTCATTGGATTGTGTCCGCGGCAACTTCCCGTCCTTAGCTAAAGCTGCTAACAATCGATATAGTAATACATTTGGGACCGAACTAAATAGAGTTTGTTACAACAAAGATTCTCAAGAATAGAAATGGGAGTATTAGTATAAGAATTGAGAGGTTACTGGTATTTACCAAGGCAAACCAGTAAGATTATGGAATCCATCGAGCAGCGAAATCAATGTCCGAACCGGAAGAAAGGAATCTTCCCCAACATTACCAGAACTAACCAGAACCGGAAGAATGGACTCCTCCACGGCGGCATTTTCTCCGAAGTCAGTCAATTTAGGCTCGGGATTGGATTTTGAAGGAGACCAGAAGGAGCGGGAGCTCGGAAAATGAAAGACGGCGGAAGGAGGTCCGATTGAACCTGCAGATTGCTGATTGAAGAGGTTAGGGTTAGTAAGGAAGTAAGAAGCGCGTGCGTGACAATATAGACGACGGGAACGGCGGAGGTGGGAGAATATCAGTTTAGGGATTGCCATCCCGCCAAAATATGACTCCCCGAAATTTTCTACGAGGAAGATAGTAGATGTTTGAGCTACTCATCATCTAACGACATGTCGTTTACTACACTCTTTAAAAAAAAAAAAAAGGCTAATTTACATTATGGACCTTCAACTTTATACTTACCAATGGACATAATAGTTTTTTAAGCTTAGATTTCGTTCTTTATGGTTGAACTAAATTAAATAATCACTTAAATAAACTGAATTCATTAAATTGGTTGAATTTGATTGGATAAAGAAAGAGTGTTGCTAAATTTTTGACTAAATTATCTGAATGAATTAAACTAAAAAAAACAAGAATTGCAAAATATTTATATTTTAAACTTGCTTATTGAATTAGTTTAAAATGATCCATTTGTCTTTCGAATTTGTCTTTAAATTTGCATACAATGGTATATTTTGATAAATGAACTTAAAAAGCTAATAAAGTCAAAATGTGGTATAAGTTTAGAGAATCGACTTATTTTTTTTCATCAAGTTAAATGACCTTTTAATATATTAAGCTTCATACATTATAAACTTTTTAAACTTGGTTGCAAAAGTAAATTAGCTTCCTAAGCTTAAAGCGCTTGTCAGGTGCATGGCAAAAGTAGGCCGCTTTTAGTAGATTTTAATCTGTCTTAAAATCCCTCTGGTTTCATTTTTATGTCAGAAATGCTGATATACCAACAAGGCAGAAGTACGTAAATTTAGTGAACTCGGTGAAAGGTTCAGAAGGCGTTGTTCATATATTTTCATCGATGCACGACTCAGGGGAACGTGAGTATTGTATTTCTCTGCTTTAGACATGTTAAGACACTTCCATTTGATTTTTACTTACTACTAAATCCACACCTCCGCTGCAAACAGAATTGGCACAATTGACTGGCATTGCTGCAATCCTCCGGTTTCCTTTGCCGGAGCTCGAAGACATTGAGATGTTATGAAGAGAATAAAGATTAGCCGAGCAATAAGCTATGGCAGGGTTGGATTTGCATCCTCAGTTCTAACTATAAAATTTTGTAACTTCAAATGGTTTGATGTGGCGTTTTGAGGTATGGTATTTAGTAACATGGAAATGTAAATATTACATACAATAGTTATTTACGTCATTGCTTGATTTTGTAATATTTGTATATTTGAGTTTGCTCATTTGTATGATATACTAGTCAATTTTGGATGATATAAAGGCATAAATATTTAAATTATGTCTGGTTTGACTATTGTCGCTCACAGTTAGATATTATGCTTGGTTTAACACGATATGTTTATGACTATCATTTTTATTGCATTTCAACTATATACAAAAAATGTGCAATGTATAAATCACATATTACGGTTACAAGTCCGACCACAATTCATTTTGACAATGCAAAATAACGTTACTCCCAATGTCGAGGACAAACCTCTGTATACAAAAATTTGCAGCAAGAATGTACAGAAAAGAACGAACCAAAATAATAAAAAATGGGTACTATCTTCTCTTGTCGAATCTTGTGAAGTCAGTAATCTCATCGCCTGCTGTTGGCAAGGTCCTCACCAAAATCATCCTTGGCAACACACTCGTTCAAATACTTCTTATAAGAAGGATTGTAAGCAGCAGTTAGCTCTAGATACTTTATCGCCTCAGGTTTACGCCCCATGGTGTTCAAAACGCTGGAAAAAGGCAGGCAGAAGTTGTCAACTTAATAGCAGTTAAGTACAGATAGCTATTGAGTGTCAATTTATTGCAACTGCTATGATTCATACCCTGCGAGGAATACCAAAGTGTCAAAGTAGTGTACTTTGCTCGTGGGGTTCTCTGGCTCTCCCATGTGTGCAACTCGTTCAAGGTGCAAAATGGCTTCTTCTTTCTTCCCCTGTGAAAAGAAATTGGAGAAACATGGCGAACATCAAGGGCCGCAATTGCTTTTTCCTGTCAGTATAGGCAAATATCGCACCATCCATCCTAGAGAACACAAAAGTGTTTCACTTGCCTAAAATCAGAATAACATTTAAAAAGACTTTGGAAATATATATACGGAAATGAACGTCAAAAAACTATATTTGTAAAAAATATAGGAAACGGAAACATGGGGCAACCATGTAAAAAATAAAAATACAAGGCCGAAACATGTAGAATCTAATCCAGAAAACACCTTCATTAACATTGATTCATTTCTCAAAATACACTAATTCCTACAAAACAACTCTCCAATTTTCTTAAATCACAGTAACATGGGCCGAAACTTTGTACTTAAGTTCCCGAGTGTTTCTTTTCCCGAAACATGAAATGAAACACTTTAAAATCAAGGTTTCCGTGCAACATAGGATAATGGAACAATTTTTACCTGCTGTATACAGGCAACGCCAGCCCACTGAGAGGCAAGAATTAGCCGATTCTTAACTTCTTTTGATTCGCCAGCAAGATATAGCTGATAAGAAGTCATTGTTAACAGCTGATCATTGGAGGAAAGAATGTAATTGAAGAAACAAATATGAAATTACTATAGACAAATACCATTGTCTCATAGCAAAATAAGGCAGCAGTTCATAATTATTAGGGTTAATTCCAAATAAGTGTTATGTGGTTTTGTAGTTTTGCAAATAAATGATTGTGGTTTGACTTTGAGCAAATAAAGGACCGTGTTTTGCATTGTATGCAAAATTAAGAAAATAGCCGACATTTTTTGCTTAAATAATTTTTCAAACCATTGATCAGTTACGCAAGAGTTAAGACCAAAGGTCAAACAACTTTTCTGGACAAAATTCGTCTTCATTTACGTAAACAAAATTGATCATTTGCTTAATTTTGTAAACAATGCAAACCACAATCCTTTATTTGCTCAAAGACAAACCACAGTCCTTTATTTGTAAAAACGCTAAACCCCAGTCCTTTAACCACAAAGCACTTATTTAAAATTAACCCTAATTATTGTATATAAAAGATGCAGATTCATCGGCAACCACTTGACATGAAAATGCAAGAAAGAGGTGATCAAGACCTTAGGTATCGCACGCTCCAAATGTTCAGTAGCTTCCACGTGCAACCCTTTTCGCAGTAGAGCCCACCCCAAATAAACCATAGCTTCTGTAAAATCAGGGTCTTTCTGAAGTGCCACCCTGCAATATAAAGACAGTTATGCAATGCAATAACCACAACTGTTAAAGGCACACCTCAAGCTCCAGGGAGGCACTAGGCCGGATGCCCAAGCGCCCCAAGGACTAGCACGGTCAGTCAGGCGACCGCCAGATCCTTGAAGAAGAATTTGATGATGTAGGAGACGGGGAGAATAACGGTGATGATTGATAATTGATGATTTTGGACATTTTCAACAAGAAAAGATATTAGTCAATTTAGGATTTACTATTTAGTTGAATACTTGAACTTTAGAATAGGTAGTTCATTGCATGTTAGATTTATGATTAAGAATACTCCCATGATTTAGTATCTGATGCATTTTGATTGTAGAATTAATCATGTCTTGAAATTTTAAACATTATCAATGTGCCTTGAGTCGCTCAGGCGCGAGTGTGCTCATTCTTCCAAAACTCCTTATAAGTTTAATAACCATGGTATTTAAAGAAGTGGAATTTGCGTTTGAGAGAAAGAAGTTACCGCAACAACAGCACTGCACTTTCTATTTGCTGCTGCGATAAGAGTTGGCGTGAAAGCTGTCAGCATCATCAACGATGAAAGGGTGAGAATTGAAGATATCATCATCCTAGAGACCCATATAATACACTAGTTTGTATTGTAGAGACTTACATCGAACAGTTGCTCAGGGCTTAAGCTTTCTGCTGAAAACTTGACCTCCTTGTCTTGCGAATCCAACAATGTTGCCTCTGATTCAACCATTGATGGAGAAGGTGCAGCCGCTGTTGAAGATTGCTTGTCTGGCAACCCTAGTTTTTCACGGACGGCAGGATGTTTGATGAATAAATGCTGCAAACATGCATTCCTTCTATTAGTAAATGAGAAAAGAAAAAAAGAATACAAAAAGGCATTTTACAGACTCCTTTTACATATAATTGATAGATTAATGTACATCTGATCTAAACTGCGTCAGATCAGATGAGATGCATGTCCATGATAACCGATGCTTCATTTAGCCACTCCAAGCCACGAAAAAGAGACACGACGAACGTAGATTCTGTGACATGTGTGAACTATCTAGGGAGACATCCTTTCTTTCCAATCTGGAGATTGAAAATCTCCAACTTTAAACTAATGAAAGTCAGCAGTACAATTTAGTTCGGTCCCAAATAATAAGTGAATTGTTCAATTAATTATGGATCTTTATATTCGGCTATTCGGTCCTCTTCAAGAATGCCTAAAATCTGAGCTCAAAAAGCTAGCAGGTATTAGAAAATCTTCCGAATTATAACTAATGGAAGTCAATAGTACAATCCAGTTGGCGTCTACAGAAAAAGTTAACAATTTAATCCAAGTATGGATCTTTCTATTTTGGATATTCAATTCGGTTCAAGAATCTCCAAGATTTGAGTATGAATATATCTTCACTACACTAAATAAAAACCAGCAAGAAAAAGCTAAGCAGTTACAAAATGTGATGTGCATTTAACAACAGAAAAACTCCACGAAGTATTTACCTTCAAATAAGCACCAAATTAATTCCGAAATCCTTGTTATGTTAGAAAACCTACTCTAATATGTTCCATAAATTAACTACTAATAAAACACTTAGCAAACGAATGATTTTCCGGGGAAAGATAGAAGATAAACAGACCTGGATAACATTAAGTGAACTATTAGTTGCCCAATAGACCAGGCTTCCCTACAACATGATACAGAAAATTGTGAAGGAGCACCGGATAGAAAACGATAAGGCATGTAATATAGAAACAAAGCAGCCATATTTGACAACCAATGGAAAACAAAATCAGAAAGTACAAATATAAAACTAAGCATTACTTAAATCTAGCTTTCCTTTAGGGGGTGTTTCTGTAAAGGGTCTAAACTTAAGCCTATCATTCTGCATCTTTAATAATGTGCTCAAATTAGCATGGAGAACTTACAAACTTGTGGTTTCAAAACCTGTCCCCCCATTGTATATATAAGCCGAAGTAACCTCAGTTTTTTTATTTACTTATTTAGAACTAAAAGTCTAATTTATTCTATTTTCAGCCTCTTCATTTCCCTTCTATTCATATTCTTATGACATAGAAACATCAATAAGTGCAAATAAAATGAAATGCACCATAAATTTCTATATTAACAGCTCAGAAAAGGGTTTGATATTGAAACGCAAGAAATACAAAGGTCAGAGCGAAGTTACCTGCGGTACGCAGTACGCAATGCAAAATATAGGAATTGTTACAATATTCAAGAACATCTTGTAGTTCTGCACCAAGAAAGCTTCCAATCATTTGGGTGTAGTACAGCAATTAAAATTAGGAATGAGAATAATGTTTATAGCAGAATACTTTATGCTGCGAGATACATGATTGTTAAACTACAAAAAGTACTATCCACTTACTTTTGCCAATAAGCCCAATATTCCAGCCGCGTCTTTAGCTGAGAAATCCTTAAATGGGAGCTGGAAAGTTATCAGACAAGTCAGTGAGGCAGTTAAAAATGTTGTAAAAAAATGTAACAGATTCTGAGACAGAGAATTATTACATGCACATTAAGGAAGCAACAAGAATCTCCATGGATTAAACACGATTGCCATCCCCCCCCCAAAAAAAATACATTGAATACCAAGTACTATTTTTTTTTTTAAAAAAAGGTCGTCTTGTAAGAGAGCACTAGCAGAAAAAGAAAGAAAGTAGAAAGAATATTATCTACCTGAACATTAGTGAAGTGCAGAGCAGCAATTAGCATTGGAAAGATGGGGCCTACAACACCATGAGGTAATTCAGTCAAATTCTGAAACCATAGAGTGCCACCCTGTAATTAATAGAGAAAGAAAGATCATGTTTCAACCTTCCATAGAATTTTAAATGTTGCATATGCTGAACAATGATAAAAATTGCATTCAAATCAGTTCCTTACACAAGTCGACCAAAATTTTGATGATTTAAAACAAAAGATATTAGCTCATAAGATCAATATTATTATGTAGAACTGCATATTAGCCTGTATTATGGACTACTAGACAAGTACAGTCGCTTACACAGTCGAACCCAGCGTGATGATGCAAGGACATTCTCCGGATAGAGGTCACCCATAAAAGAAAGAATGGAACCTGAAAAAAAAAACTCGAAAAGAGAAGGGAAGAGGAGATTAAACCCAATCCAACGATATGCAGAGCTCCATACTCCAAAATATAATATTTTGTGTGCTCTAAGTTTTACAACTAATCATTCATAAAAACCTTTTTCTCCAACAAGCCTATGAATTAGACTTGCTTTTAACAAGTTCATATGAGTCAACTCTTTTGACTTCATAGCGATATCACAAAATAGCTCACCCTTAGCAAGTTAGCATCCATTCAATCTCTATGAACCCCCAAAAATCTAAAAATTGTCTAAAAGGAGACAAGTAATGATGTCAGTTATAATGAGATTCCACTTTTAGTTTTACTGACTTAATGCCAAACCCAAACAGTTCAACAAAAGTATCTCCTTATAGTGTAAAGAAAATCAATCTTTCTACATTGTAGAGAAAGCAAATCAATGTCCTCAAAGGAAATTTCTGTTCAGAAAACAAAGGTTGTCTACTTGATCATTCTAAGAGCTGCATCTCTGCAAATTTTGGAAATATATACCGCATTGTGTTACTTCTTCATAAGCATACAAGCTCTGTAAAATCTAAAACGCTTCACTCAGACAATCAAATATCTTGTGTAGGAACCCATGGTAATAACATGAAGCCCCTACCGGAAGATCCAATATTTGCATATAAAGCAACGTTTCTCTAAGATGGGGTATTTCTACCCCAGATTACTCATCTCCCATTTTTTCAGACTCAGTCAAATTACAAAGCTGACATGGAGATGCTAAAGTGATGATGAAATTGCAAGCTGTTTATCCCGAAGAGAGCAAAATATTTCATCATACAAATTCTCCACGTAAACGAAAGAACAAGTTGTTGTACCTGGACAGAGACATAAGCAAAGTTCCACAAAAATGAGGGGCAGCCAATCGCTCTTCTTTTACGATTGAAGAGTAAAAATTGATTGATATAACTCTCTCCTGAGAAAGGTGGTGGCAATGGAGGAGGCACTAAGAGTGACAGACATAGGATTAAAAAGGTAAGAACAATGAATAATAGTTCAAATTAATTTCCACAAATATATCATCCTCTAGAAAGCAAAGAAAATTTTCGGAGCCATGGATAGAAAAACCAATAGAAAAAGCATCACTCACATCTAGGAAATAGCTCGCTTAACCTCTGCAACTTCTTGAGTTGAAAAACAAGTAAAGGCATCAGTGATAATCTCATCACTAGTGTTGTTGAAGCAATAACTGCCCACCTGAAAATTTTCCAAGAACAAAATTATCAATTTTTTTGTATATACAGTAAAATCTCTATGTTACCCTGCCATATTTTACAATATCCAAAGGACCGACCAATAGAAAGCATCCATTGTGCCACGTCGGCTTACATGACTTGGTCAAAAGTTCATACATGCCACATAAGCCGAGTTGAATAGACAACCTACATGTATTCTACTCCCTACTTAGTCTCCTATCCGAATAGAAAAGCCTCGACTAAACAAGAAAACCTTCTTAACCGACATCATTAGAACTCCTAAACAGTCCTAATTTGACCAGTCCTAGTATAGGTATGTAAACTTCAAGTACGTTCAGAACACTCTATGTCCAATAGAAAGCATGCACGTCGGCTTACATGACTTGGTCAAAAGTTCATGCATGTCTCATCAGTCGAGTTAAATAGTCAAAGCTTGTGGGAGATTCTCCCTCCTACATACATGTATTCTATTGCCAACTTAGTTTCCTATTCCAAATAGGAAAGTCTACGTTCACAACTCAGTTAATCTTCTTTCAATCTCTAGTAAGGTCATTGGATTGTGTCCGCGGCAACTTCCCGTCCTTAGCTAAAGCTGCTAACAATCGATATAGTAATACATTTGGGACCGAACTAAATAGAGTTTGTTACAACAAAGATTCTCAAGAATAGAAATGGGAGTATTAGTATAAGAATTGAGAGGTTACTGGTATTTACCAAGGCAAACCAGTAAGATTATGGAATCCATCGAGCAGCGAAATCAATGTCCGAACCGGAAGAAAGGAATCTTCCCCAACATTACCAGAACTAACCAGAACCGGAAGAATGGACTCCTCCACGGCGGCATTTTCTCCGAAGTCAGTCAATTTAGGCTCGGGATTGGATTTTGAAGGAGACCAGAAGGAGCGGGAGCTCGGAAAATGAAAGACGGCGGAAGGAGGTCCGATTGAACCTGCAGATTGCTGATTGAAGAGGTTAGGGTTAGTAAGGAAGTAAGAAGCGCGTGCGTGACAATATAGACGACGGGAACGGCGGAGGTGGGAGAATATCAGTTTAGGGATTGCCATCCCGCCAAAATATGACTCCCCGAAATTTTCTACGAGGAAGATAGTAGATGTTTGAGCTACTCATCATAATTTACATTATGGACCTTCGACTTTATACTTACCAACTAACATAATAATTTTTTAAGCTTATAGTTGAACTAAACTGAATAACACTTAAATGAACTGAATTTGCTGAATTGGTTGAATTTAATTGGATAAAAAAGGAATTTTGCTAAATTTTTCAACTAAATTTCCTGAAATTAAGCTTAAAAAAACCGAGCCTTACATAAATTTTATATTTGATTAATATAAATAATACTTAATATATTATAAACTCTTTTACCTTACAAAATATTTATGTCTTAAACTTGTTTATTGAATTAGTTTAAAATGATTCATTTGCCTTTCAAACTTGTTTTTAAATTTGTATATGATGATATATTTTGATACATGAACTTGAAAAACTAATTAAGTCATTTTGAGGAAATTCGGGAATCTAACAAAATATGATATCTATATATATATTAAAGGAGTAACAATTAGGATGAGGTGTCAAGCTCTCCTTTTTTTACTCCTTTAATTTCCACATGTCAATTCCTCACATTTTTGAATTATTTTTTTATGATTTTCTTTCCTATTTTTTGATTTTATATTTCAATTAATATAGAAATTTAATAAAATGATATACTTTCCTAATTCTATGTTGTAGTAAGATATATTTGAATTAGTTTTTAAATTAATTTACATTTCAAGAATCAAAAATCAAAATTTAATCTCTACCCGAAAACAATCAAAATTAATCCGTCCAAAATAATAAAATCAAACATTAATATTTTCATTTCCTAACTTGGTATATATCAGAATACTATTGTGCAAAGCAAAGATTTTGAACACTGATTTATTTTTTAATATTCTTATTCTAATTCTATTTTCGTTTTTTTGATTTCTTCGATATTAAAATTCTAGATCATGTTATTTTGTGAATTATTTGAATTAATATTTTAGTTTTTAACATTGATTTTTCACTTTCCATTTTCTTACCACTTAAATTAATTGTATTCCTTTTATTTGTTATATTATTTCTTCCTTTTTTTTTCTTCTTCCTCCATTCACGATATATAATATAAAGTTCTACTTATAGTTTCACGTATCAACTCTATATTAACTGTCTCATTCTCTTGGTGAGTTACTTTCCAAATTTAATTTGAAGAGTCACTATCGAATTAATAATAATTTAATCCAATAGTGTATAACAATCATAATCTAACCCGAACCTGAACCCGAACCAAACTCAAAGCAGTCGTTGACAATAATTCTGGCGATGATGGGGTTTAGAGTTAGGGTTGTGGTTAGAATTCGAGTTTAGGATTAGGTTTAGGGTTTAGGTTAAGGGTTTTAGTTTAAGATTATGGTTACGGTTAGGATTGTTATACACACCTGGATTGAATTATTATTAATCCAATAATGGCTCTCTAAATTAAATTTTGAGAGTTAATCACCAAGAGAATGAGACTGCTATATTAAACTTTTAATTTTTTGAATGTTGTCTCATTTTATCAATTTTTTGAATTTTTAATATTTTATTTTTTTATGAAGATGTCATTTTCATACGCGTCTTTTAATTCCCAAAATATATTCCTAAGAAATCATATTTGTTATCTTTTATAGTAATATTTAATTATTTAATTATTTGTTATGAAAATAGTTTATTAATATGTTTTGATATCTTCTTTCGAAAAACTAAATATGTTTGGGTATCTAATCAACATTAATTTTAGGTATTTATTTCCATAATTCTTCTCAATCAAATTAAATTGAACTTTTTTCTTAATTTCTTTCAACTAATATCACATTCCAAACTCCAATTTTTTTCCAATCAAACTATTACTCCCTCCACTTTGAAATAAATGTCTTTCTAGACAATAAGTGAAATTCTGAATTAAAAGTCGTTTTGAATATTTTTCTTATTTTTTCCCCCATTTTAACCTTACATAATATGGTAAATATATTCTGTAATTAATAATAATGGCAACAATAATAGATATATTAAATATTAAATGAGTAATTAATAAAGGTATAATGATACTTTCAAGCATTTCTTATTTCTGAAATTTTTTGTCCAAAAAGACATTTAATTTAGAATTGAGGGAGTAAACGTATTATAGGTGAGAAAAAATTATTAATTTGGAAAAGTTTTGAGAATAGGTAATAAATAAACTTTCAAACAGTAAAGGAACAAATTAATTGAAAAAAAAGTTTAATATTTCATGTTAAAAATGTAATATGTATAAAATGGGAACAAATTCAAATTAATAAAAGATAAAGTAATAATATATAGATAGTCAATATATAAACAATTCAAAATTATAAGAAAATGACACGTAAGTATAAATGAGAGTGAATTAAGGTGGAGGCTAATGTTAGAGGCTTAAATATATCAAAAAAATGTATAATGATACATTCAAGATTGATTCCTTTACTGTTTGAAAGTTTATTTATTACCTTTTATCTATCCCCATAATATTTTTTCCACAAAATAATGTAATTAAATTATGTATTAATTATTTATTTTATATGTTAAACTTCCATAAATATATAAGGGTAAATTCCAAAAAAAAAAATTATAATTACAAAAATTATATAAAAAAAGGTGAAAGTAAATTTTTGTTTTTGTCACAAGAGTGAATATTTCATTTGGATTCCGTAAAAATGACCGCCAATAAATTTAAAATAAAAAAAAATTTAGGAATTAAAGTTATTAAGTACATCATTTCATTTGCTATAAAATCACATTGTACTGAAACCGTAGTAAAAAGTTTCATAAAATTAATACAACAATTTAAATAATATGTTCTCATAATCCGTGCATAGCACGGGCCAAAGACTAGTAAGTTTAGAAAATCGATCTATTTTTTTCCGTTAAATTTAGTGACCTTTTAATATATTAAGCTTAATACATTAAAAACTTTTTAAACTTAATTGTAAAAGTAAATTAGCTTCCTAAACTTAAAAAGTTGTTCTTTAAATTTATTCAAATGTTATAATTAATTTCTTAAGTCCATGTATCAAAGCAAATAGACTATTTAGCAAAGTTAAAAATAAATAAATGACCTACTTATAAATTTAAGAGTTTAATCTAGTTTTTCAACTTTAGAGTTTAGCATGTATTAAGGCTATTATGTATAGATTACATGACTTCACCAAAAAAAATAAAAAAATAGATTACTCAAACAAGACAGTGTTGAAAACTGGAGAAGATTGTTTGGCTTTGTTATTCTTCTTCTTGTTGCTTTCTCTCTCTCTCTCTCTCTCTCTCTCTCTAGAAACAAGCATTCTCTTTCTCTCCAGCCCAACACAAAAACCAGACAAGAAGTCAGTGATTGTTCCATAGTTGCCCAAGTCTTTTAGATTCCATTACAAATCCCCAATCAATCTCAAAGTTTCTTCCTTTGAAAAAGATTGAATCTTTCTTCCTCAAAATCCAAATTCAGCTGTAACCCGAAAATGGCAGCCTGTCCAGGAGGTTCAATCACCTACAACCGCACCCTCTGTGCATGCCCACCTGGGTTTCTCCTCAACACAACCACAAACAGCTGTTCTTTGTTCTCCGATAGCTCTGTGATTCTCACAGACATAGGACTTGCAAACACTGTGTCTTTTCCTGAGACCATATTTGCTTTTGACTCTATTAAGAAGTTTACTCAGTCTCAAGCTGTCTTCTTGGAGGCTACTTTGGTTATGCTGCTGTCTTGGCTTTTCTTTTGCTTGTTTTTGAGGTTTTTGAAGGTTGGAGATGGCAGAAATGTTTGGTTTCAGCTTAGATGGTGGATTAGTCGCTTGGATGTTTGCTTTTCTACTAGGCATTGGCTTGTAAGTTGCTATGTTTTGTTTAATTTGGATTTGCTTTATCATTTAGGGATGTTTTGTTGCTTTTTAGGAAGTTTTCTTGTTTATTGCTTTTTATTGGTTAAACAATGTCACCTTCATAAGATATCAATGGCGGAGATCCGTACGTTGTGATGGATGTGTGGCTACACGAGAAAAGATCGGGTGAGGATGAAAGTAGGGGTTACATGTATTGAGAATAAGATGAGAGGGAAAGTCGACTAAGGTGGTTTGCTATAGTGAGTGATGCGCTGGTTAGAAAGCTTGGAAAGTGGCAAGAGCAGGAAATGATGAGGGTAGGGGAAGGCCTAAGCAAACTTAGAAGAGAGCGATATGAGTTTCTTAGGGGGATTGAGGAAAATGTGGTGGTAGATAGGATGGAGTGGCGGGAGAGAATTTATGTCGCCGGCGTGACTTGAGCTTTATGGTTCTTTATGATGGTTCATGTTAGCCGATCCCGAATCAAGTCAGGACTAAGGCTTTGTTGTTGTATTGGCTACTTTCCTTTTACTTTACATGAATTGATTTTGGGATTTGATTGGAATATATGAATGCTTCTGACTTTTATGGAATTAAGTCATGTATGCTAATGTATCTTTCTTTTATAGTCAATTGCTGCTAGGGTTGTAAATTTCTAACTCAACACAATTTAGATAGATAAGTGTATTAAGAAGTGCTAGGTGCTAGTAGGGCGGTTGAGGACCTTCAGAGTCTGGTCGGGGTATATTCAGGGATTAGTCGGATTTTGAGCACCTAGGCGGTCTGATCTGTCCAGTTGTAGTCTCCATTTTAAGCGCCTAGGTGGTCAAGGCATCCTTCGTTCAAAACAATGAGATAACCTGCCTGACACGACTTGTTTGACAGAATTACCATTTTTGTTGCTTTTATATCCTATATAACATATTAGGACATGGCAACTGCATGGCGGATCCAAGAGTCACTTACAGGTGTGCTCGGGGTGATTCATGAGTGCTCAGTTGTTATTTATTCAGAACTTTTACAGAAAAAGTTTCCATAGAGGTTCCATGGAGTTTTGTGGTATTTGCCAGTGACAAATGAGTGCTCAAGCCCTCTAGTCCTCTCTTCGATCCGGCCCTACAACAACAGATTTTATCACCTTCTAAATTGTTGTCTGTTTGTTTTTGCTTAAGGGTTATCTTTTATACATTCACCTTGCATCTAACTTGAAAGGATAAAGCTGATGGGAATAGTTTTCAGATAATTGCATCCGCTGATACATTTTCCTTTTGCAGGATGATCAAAAGGTGGTTAAGAAAAGGAAAACTGAACTTGGTGGAGCTTTTTCTATAGCTAGTTGGATACTTTTCATCGGTTTATTTGCTGCGTGAGTATCTATAACAGCTTCCATTGTTAAAGCAAGAAGTTTCCGATTTGATGCTAATGTGGTGTGTTTATAAATTGACTTGGCTTTTCAGTTTTTCTCAGGTTGCTTTACCAAATTATATCAAAACGAACCATTGAAGTGCATAATGTGAGGGCAACAAGTTTAGCTGATTTGGATTCTTTCCTTAACGACATGGAGTTTAATTTGACAACCATTTCTAGTATGAGCTGTTCGAATTTGCGTGGTCTCGGTACTGTTGTTACTGGGAGCCCTGGCTTTGCTGACCAAAGGGTTGCCAATCTAACAGAACTGGTGAACTATACATGCCGGAATACGAGTACAGGGCCAACTCTAAATTTTAAGTGCAGCAACTGCCGATTCAGTAAAGATTACATGTACATCTCGTGGCAGTTTGTTGATCTTCCGAATTCTCCTGCCAGTGCAGTTGGTTTTGAGTTCAACCTCACCACAAGAAATCATAATGATAAAAGACATTTTAGTTTTGTAAGCGGAGTGCTAAAGAATGGAAGCAATTTTGATAATAGGCCAATAACTTTCAGGGGGAGGACTTCAAATGTACTGAAATTTAATCTATTTCCTCGAATATACCATAATCTACATGATTTAAGGCTCCTTCAACCTCTATTTCACGAGTTTACTCCGGGTTCATCTTTTTCTGATACAAGACAGCTCCAAGCCTCCCTAGGAACATCTAATGATGGACTTATCAACACTACATTGTATGTCAATTACCTCTCTGCCTATGTCGTTGAAGTCGAGAAACAAAACATCATGGGTCCTGGTAAGTTATCTGCTTGCCACTGAGTCAATTATCGCCTGTTTCAAATTTGCAGTTGCAATTCGATGGTTTATAATATTTGTGTTTGTTCACTTTATCTGGCTCCTGATGAGAATGCATTTATGTTTCATAAATGTGTTTGTTACATGATCACATCTCTACATTAGGAATCTAAACTTAAGAAGGTGGCAGTTAAATTGAAAAATAGTATATCTAGACATCAGCACAGTTTCTGTTTCACAACATGCATGTGGATACATGTTCAGGGTAACCTTGGTTTCAAAGATCGCTTAGTCGGAACGTAATATATTTACGTAAATATGGAACCGAACGCATCCACAACTACATACTGTTAGCTAGGTTTTTTTATGTGAATCTTGGTTTACTAATCAAGGAATACTATGTTCTTTCCTTTCTTGGCATATCCTAGATAAATGATGGATAGGAATGTCTTTTCCAATAATTTTTTGAGCAAGATGGAGTGGCGTAGTTATAAATCCACTTTGGAACTCAATTTTCGGAGCGTGGTTCCTTTCTATTTGCTCCAAGTGGTGAATTTGATGCTTCACTTATGATAGGTACTAGAAATGATGTAATGGTTTTCGTAGATGTTATCTATCAGTTTCATCTTACGGTGGGCCAAATTTATGAAGTTTGAATCCCAACAATCTTCATTTATCTCGGAGGTTTATTTCGGATTAGCTGCTGTATTTCTTTGTTGGTTGCCAAAAAAATTTCATACTACTACGTTGTTATTATGCTTACTTTTCCTCTTTGAATGCAGTGAGCTTCCTTGCTGATCTCGGCGGCCTGTATTGCATTAGTTTTGGCATATTTTTCTACCTCATGGTGCAAGTATGTTTCTTGTTCCTTTTAGACCTGTCTCCTTGTATTTCCTTTTCTCTTCTGATAATTGCTAAGAAACTCTGTGGAAAATGGATGGTAAAATATATCTATGCCCCAAAACAACAAAAAATGCATAAAGCAACAAACTAAATGATCAGCTGGACAGATTTGACTACATCATCGATTCTTTTTTGTTCATGTCACCAAAATTATGGTCAAATACTTAATTTATCCTCATCGTTTTGTTAAACTTTTATCTGATTTCTGTTAATTTTTGGACTTCAGTGCTACAGAATGTGAAGTTCAGGGATTGTTATGTCAAGAAATGAAGTTTAGGGATAATAATGTTAGTAGCGTTATAGTTTACGGGAATTGAATTAGAATCATGAGGAATTTGAGCTTTAAAGGTTTTAGATTACACCAAATTGACTGTTATTAATATTAATGTGTTTGACTATAGTGTGAATACAGAATCAAAAAGCTCCGTCATGAAGATAGCACTATGCGAAATGTAAGAAAACGAATTAAAGCTCAAGATCACTGGGCCAAAGTAAGTTGTTTTCCATGGAGTGTTTTCTATTCTACTTATTTTAGACAAATTC
Source organism: Euphorbia peplus (assembly GCA_028411795.1). Taxonomy (NCBI): domain Eukaryota; kingdom Viridiplantae; phylum Streptophyta; class Magnoliopsida; order Malpighiales; family Euphorbiaceae; genus Euphorbia; species Euphorbia peplus. Next base: position 410,428 of record CP110840.1, read on the forward strand.
TTTTTTTTTATGTCCTAACTAACCAACTGATGTATGAATGTATTCTTTCCGTAACTAGTTGAGGAAATATGTAGGATACACATGGGGTTGCAACACACTGGATAATGATATGAAAAACAGCACAACGGAATCTGATTGTCGCTGTTTACCCATACCAACTCTTCGTGGCAATGGATTATTACATGTAAACAGATCATCGCAGAAAAGGGCATCAAGAAGTAGAAAGAACGCTATCCAGCTAAACCAAAAAGTTAGTGCACCTAGTGAAAAGGTTTGTTTGCTAATGCTCATTTTTCTCTCTTGAATTCTTATCTGAAGCTCCTTTTCTCCATGCGCTTCTTAAAACCGAACCGTTTGTTTTACAGCATGCTGCTGAAGGGAAAATCAATACTCAAGGAGCAAAATCTTCTGTAGCTGGATTCGCATCAGACACTGGAGGGAAAGTTTCTGATTCCAAGGGAGAACATGTACGTTGGTGTTCTGTATATCATTTGACTTTTCTTGTGTTTGTTGAAACTGCAAATAGAGCTTTCTTTGAGAAAGAAAAATCCTCATTTCTTTTCCTTTGTCTTTGGCTTCTTTTAATTCTACTTACCTTACTTGAGATTTTGATAAGATGAGATCCAGATGATCCACATCTGGATGTTGCCTTTGAAGGGCATACTTAGCATGTCTTAGCTGAAATATCTTTGTGTTTGCCCCTTATTTCTCATATGATCCAACTATAAAAATGGAACAAAAACACCATAAGTCTTTACCAGAAACTCTTTGCTGTTTAACTTTGGCTTTACCTATGGTCCTTTACTCCGAGAACCAATGAACACATTTGCCATGGGTAAAACCCAAGTTACATGGCGATGACTTTCTAGCAAGAATTTAAGATTTATGCCATTTTTATTTCAAAATAACTAGATAGTTTATCAGTCTGGAAGGAGTTAAACCAGATGATTTTGACTGCAAGAAGAAATTTCGTTAATCCTTAACTCCACTTGAACTTACCTGCTTCTTTTGGTCTCTCCAGGCTGTCGAAGGTGAACTGATCAACTCCCCAAACGTCGAAACACATTATTCAGTTAATGTGCACAATGGGGAAGCCTCCCAATCACAATTACATAGACCTAATGATGATAGTGTCATTCCTCTGCCACCCTCACTAGGTAAAGTTCAGCAGTCTTGTTTGCTCTTTTGTGTTTATTTCTTTAAAGAGTACTCTAGGGTAATGTAAAAGAATACTAAAAACTCGTAGCAGCAGAACCTCTAAAGTATAGAGTTTTGCATAACGAAGCTTAGTTTTTAAAAGGCTCAACCAATGTCTTCTGAAACCTTAAAAGAACAAATGACGTATTGGCACCCCTCTTATAACCACGGCTATGCCTTGGCAGCTGTTGGGTGTCAGCACCCGCCTTTTGGGTGCTAACTTCGCTTCAGGCGTGCCTCTAACAACTATACTTATGCTGCTTTCTAATTTATTTGTCATTATTTGCAGAAATGAAACCTGGATCCAAAATGGAGATTTCTGATATCCAGAAGAACCTTTTGGAGTTGTACAATTATAATGTCATTCTGAGGGAAAAACTTGTTGCTACTCGGTCATTGCTTCATGATTTAGCTTCAAAGTCCTCTTCTTCTGTATCAGACAGTCAAACACAACAAAACATGCTTCAAGTTTAAAAAGCGTCTTGGATTATCATCAGATTGTTCTGGTGAAGATCATTAGAAAATATCAACAGATACTTCCGGCGAAATGAGAATTGAATTCTTAAGCATCTAACTCAGACAATGCTTCGACGAAAGAGGATGCAACTCAGTTGTACCAGGACTGAATTACCAAAGAACATGGTCTTTTCGTATGATGATTCAAGAAAACAACAATTTAGGATGTGTATTCTTTATCAGTTGCAGATTTGTTAGTTTTCAATTTTTTTGTAAAAAAAGAAATGTTATTGTTTCCTCCATGTATATGAGAGAGATCGACTTGATTAAACCGTGTATAACTTATACAGTATAAGTATTTCTAGAACTGACTCAGGAAAAATTCAATGAGAAATACTGAATCTTTGAGCTGTAGTAGAATGTAATTTAACTAGTTCTTATTGCTATTTTGAAACATTTGGAGAAAATTCATGGATGATGCAAGGGAGCATTTTCCAATCCCGATGCAGGCACAAGGAAGTATCCTGGAACACCATCACCGCCAACCATCTCTTCTTGGTCGCAGAAAGGTGATGCAAGTATTTTCGGAAAAGAGGTCCTCTCCGTAGGAGCAAGTCAGAAAGATTGAGAAATAGAACGGATGGAGCGAATCATGGCTGTAACGAGTGCTTTTTCTCCCTTTTCCAATCAAAACAGTTGTTAGTCTCTCAGGGATGGAAGAATTGTCTTTTCTAATGGGCAAGGTAACTTGCTTGGAGTATTTTAATTCTTTCAGATCCCTAAAAAACAAATTTAAGGACACCATATAGTTTCGGCGGTCTATCTGTTACATCATTATCCAATTTCCAAATATCATCTCAGTATAATCAAAAGTAAACCAGTCTTGAAAAGAGTACACTGAGTTAAGCTTCATGACAAGCACAAACACACACGACAGAAAAGTTTAAACGCTGCAGTTTTGAGCCCAAAACAATCATTATTAGCTCCTTCATCAGCTGCTATGGTCTTCCACGGAAACAGAAACATCACAATCCTGCTGCTTCCTGCACTTACTCCATCTGCAGACAATCAATTGCAGATTCAGGCAGACATCCTTTACTAGTTCTTAGCAATATGTGCTGCCACAGCGCTCCTTGCATACCTATCATCAGCAAATAGTAGGTTGACATACAAAACCGGTTTGTTCTCACGGTCCACCAGAGAGTAGATAGAAACTATGTTCTCTTGCATTGAGATATTTCTCATCCTCACTCAGTATCAACATGCTTCCTCACACTGCTTTTTGCAAGACCGCCTTTGGCTGATTGGAGTCCCAAGGCATTAGCAAACATCCTCTTAGCAGCTCCTACCTGTTCTTCTTTAGAGTATTCCTTCACACGATTCTTACTCGATTCGCTACTTTTAGCAGAATTCTTCTCAGTAGGCTCACGGTTATTGCTCTTTCCATTTTGGGGTGACTTGATGTTTTCCGGATGCTGCAAAATGGTTTCCTTGCAATTTTTTAAGTCAAAATTCGGATCAATTTGATCTTTGGTTTGGACATTCAATTCAATGGTTTGCACCTCCTGATTGCTTGGATTTATTCTTTGGCCCAAAGCATGAGCAATCATGCGACGGGCAGCTGCAGGAACATTCGGTGGTTTTCGCAGCTGGGGCTGCTGCACCTCTCCCACATCTGTTGAAAAGATTCGTTCACGAGCTGCCAAATAAGCTGCTTCTCTTTCCTTGAGTGTAAGAGAAGAAGTTGACTTCATCTTCAACACTGAAGTGTGCACAAGTTATCACCAAGTATCAGTTTCCCGGATACATAACATAAGAATATACAGAGCTTACAATAGTAAAGAAGAACAAGGGGAACAGCAAAGAAAGGGGAAAGGGAAAATGTCCTACAGAACTTAGAGAGTACCTCAACTACTATGTTTGAAAACAAGTAGGCCGGGTAAATTACGTTCATGGCCCCTAACCATAATGATACAAACATTATGGTACCTAGATTTCATTTTTGTGCCACAAAAATCCTTAAATTTTACATTTTGTAATGTTAAAGTCCAAACAAATCGGAAAAACACCACATTAAAATAACAATTTGATCGCAATTTTTTTTGTGACAAATAAAAACAAGAGTCAATGATATATTTTAACTTGTCCAGACCATCATTTCGTGTCAGCTGGATTATCTCCATAAATCGTGTCATTGTGTCAGAAATAGACAAACTTTCAGAGCTTGCTCCCAAATTTGTGGGGCTAAACTATAATAATCGCTCAACTGCTGGGGAAACATCACACATCTCATAAGACCTACAAGAAAATGGAGGACAATTTGTACCTGGAGGGGCATCATCTCTCCTCAATAATTGATGCGAAGTTGTAATGGGCTGAGATTCATCGTACTGATACAAGATATCGCTGACAAGGATTGAAGGGCTGCAATACAACACATACGTTATGAAGAGAACACAAAAAAAAAAAACTATCATCACTACTTCCAAAACATTGATGTTAAATTTTAGAATTGAATCACGTATATGGTGGCCTTATAGCTCAATAACCGACTAATATTGGATACTGTAAACAAAGACGTAACTCATCCCAAGGGGTACCTCAAAGGAGGAGGATTGCCTAACATATATAAGGAGTCATGTATTAGTTAAGGAAATATGAGATGTCTAACATGATTTGAGAAGCAACAAGCCGTGTTACAAAGACATGTTAGGATTTGGATCATTTGTTTGATTAAGTAACCTTAATATGCGAAACAGAAAACTAGACATGTAGCCACACAACAAGATATTTGCGTGGTGCAAGCTATTATTGCTTAAATCCACGAATGAGAAGGAGCACATAATTCATTTGAAATCAAAGTTGCCAACTATCGAATCCCATGAGACCCGATTACATCCAAAAGATGACAAGTATCAGCACAAGCTCTAAGACTCTCAGTGCAAATTAATAAGCAAACAACTTTTAACTTATATCATCCAAAAGTATACAACCGAATACAGCACAAAAGGCAACACAATAATTGATAATAGAGAACCTAAAATGCTCAAATGCTCATATAATGAAAATGAACACGGAAAGTATTCAACACACAATGGGATGTGAAGTGCACAAAAGAATGTGCATATGAGCACACATGCATATTAGAATCTTTGTTAAGGTGATTCAAAAGGCATCACCAAATCACCAAGACAAATTATAGGTTAGTCTTCACGTACACTGATGTCTCTGGGCATCGTTCTAAGACTAAATGCCGTTCATCTCCTTCACCAACAGAAACATGAGCAAATCTAGCACCAAAAACAACAATTTTTAAGGTTAATAGAAAACCAAAAAAGGTAGATTCTTTCTAGTAAAGTAAGGATAAAGTAAAATTTTAGCCCTTTATTATTGGAGAGAACATATAGAATTCCACCATTTATCCTCAATCCCTAGTAAACTCATATCACACTGAATCACTCTCTCATCCAAGTGCTTAGGCATTCCCCTCTCATATCACTCTCAATCACTCTCTTCCAAGTCTTCTTAGTCCTTACCCGACCCTCTCTGTTTCCTCCTCTTGCCACCTATCAAGCATTCCAACCAGTGCATCAGTCGCCCTTTTTTTTTATCTAGCCAAACCACCTTAGTCAATTTTCCTCATCTTATTCTCAATACATATACTAACTATTTCATTCCTCACCCGATCTTTTCTCATATCCCCAAATACCCATTGAGCTACATTGCACCATATACCCAAACAAAACTTTGAATAAGAAATCAGAAAAGTACCCAAAAATATCAGCAAGACGGTGGAGAAGAAGCCGGCTGTACGGATCCATAGGCTCCAACTCCAAAATCCCATCTATGCTGCAAACTAAGTAACACATTCACTCAAAGCACAAATATAAAAACAACAAATTAAGACAAAAACAAAAGGGTACACTACAGACCAACTTTGATCCTCAAGAAAGTTAACCAAAGCATCTTCCATTGAAAGCAAGAGGTGTTTGCAAGGAAGATTATCTCTTACAAGAGAAGCCAATTCCTCAACCTAAATCATGAAATTAGCACTGAATTAAACTCTGAAAACTTGAGGAAAAAGATGGGTTTTGCAGAGAATACCATAGCAAATTGAGTAACGCTCATGTTTGGATGAAAACGCGGACAAAGATGAGATTTTTTCTGAGGGAGAACGGTGGTTGAAATAAAGGAACAAAGAAAGGAGAGAGAATGTAGATATCCTCCTCTGGTTTTGTTTTGAAGATCAACGGTGACTGATGTGTCGTCGTTTTGATTTCTTTTTGTCTTGTCCTAAAACTAGTTCATGGTCAACGACGTTTGTGTCTCTCCATGCCACCCCCTCCTTATATTTTATTTAATAAATTAATTTATTGCTCCCTTTTTTTTCTTTTTTTTTTTACACCACTAGATCTCTCTAAGTTTTGCAACAATGTACCTTTTTAGTTACTTCTATTGAAAAAAAAAATCAGAAAATATGTTGGACAAACCTCAAAATGAGGTGCTTATAATAAATAAGGATTATTGGATTATTTTTGTCATATTTAAAAAGTTTAAAATAGATTTTCCAAAAAAGTTAATAACATGAACTAAAGTATAGTTTGTGGCAAAACTCAGTGATGTAGTGTATTTCAAAAATCAGAAGAACTAAACATTGTGTTTCATCATAACTTAAAGTTAGTGCAAAATCATAGATTTCAATATAATTTCATAGTGAAATTTACAGATTACCTATTAATAAGAGTTAATTTTTGACAAAACGAGAACTTAAACTTCAAATCTTTTAAGTAGAATTGAGTGCCTTATGGTGTGAAGGGAAATACAATTTCGTTAGTAAACATTACGAGAAATGATTACATCTTCAACTAGCGATTTCATAAAAAGAGGTGCATGATTTCAACTATAATTATTAGACTAATTAAGGGTAGCTTTCACAGGAGCATTGCCTAATGAATTTGCTTTCATAGAAATATAATATATTTTCACCCTTAGATTATCTTGCATAATTGTTATGTAATCTGAGACAATGAAGTCAACTTTGGACTCATCTCTCGTGCTAAAAGAAAAACAATCGATCAGTTTCCTTAGCATCTATTTCTAACTCCACATTTGTCCACGATTTAATTTAAGCTAACCTAAAGCCTCCTTTACACACAAAGCTTTAGTTGTTAAGACGGCTCAACGAGCCACTATAACCTTTTTTCAACAAGAAAGATCCCGATTTCTATCATCAACCTTCAAACCCACTTGATTACGATTACTTTGGACCGCCACATTTTAGTACACAAGATATGAAAATGTTAACATTTCTTTTATATATAAAGTGATGTTGCAATAAAAAAATGCACTTTTTATTTAGTATTTTTCGATATAAAAGTCGATCAACTGCTAGTAAAATATTTTAATATATCCAAAATTTACAAATATACTTGTTCAATAGTGATTTTTGTAAATGTGACGAAATTGAAGAAGAATCTTTGAATTTTTTAGTTATGCTGAACAAAAATTAATGATTTAAATCATATGAATTAATGAATAAACACTCATCTAAATCGTCTTTGTTGGAAAGTCAGTGATAGTTCGGCTATGATTTTGGAACACTCATCTAAGAAATTGGATATAATTTAGGGAAAATTTTAAAAAAAATGCTCGTGGTTTTTAACTTTTGCAAATGAAGATATGTGATTTATTTTTATTCTCAAAGTATCTAATAAATTATATTTGATATTTATAGGAAGGTGAGAAGCTTGGGGTTGTTCGTGGTTCTGAATTTCGTGTGGCTTCTGAAGAAGCAAAATCATACAGTGCCAAAGTTATCCTTGGTGATCGACCTATAGAGGTAAGTTTCTATTGGTGATTTCTAGCTACAACTGCCTTTGCTTCTATGCATTACATAAATCGTGAATCCTATTATTAATGCTTTTAGTTATTTTACGAAAGCCTTACTAAAGACAAGATAACAACTACTAATTATTAATACCTTTTTTTTAGTGTAAACCATCCGCTCCTTTGGGTAGAATCTGCAACTGAATTTGCCCAATTTGGTTTACAAAATATCAACAATTTGGTCTAGTTATGTATCGTTTTCCTCGAATATCCGGTTCAATCCAGGATCCATATTCGTCCTTGACATCATGATTTATATTCATGTTCATTCCTTTTACTTGATATTTCCTTGTTACCTTGTGGATTTAATCACTATTATCCAGTAGTATCCTGAAAATATTTGAGTTGAAGAAAAACATAAAAAAAGGGCTGGAAATAAGAATTTTCTAGTCCTGATACGGATAATGGGATATCTAAGAATTTCTTTCATCATTTTTTAATAGCAACTATGTTTAGTTCTCCTATTTTCTGAATTTGATTAATTGGATAATATTAAAAAATGTATTTGATATGACCGAAACAGATAACACGTAAGAGGACATGGGCGAAATTGCCACTTTGGCACACGATAAAGTCAGTGTGTACTATACCTTTTCAAGAGGATTTTCAACTATTCGTCAAAAAGTACCGTAGTGAACTGGTAAACTTTCTTACTTGTTATATGACATATCATGCTTGTTAGTGCGAGAATAAATTCCATATGTTGTTGCTAAATTATAGTTGAAACCAACTTTGTTTTCTGAATTTTTAGGAGAAGGAAATGGATAATTCTGAGACCCTGACTGTTGTTTTAGACAAAATGAGTAAGAAGTTCCCCACTTTGATGGAAACCATCGTTCATGAGCGAGACCGGTTAGAATTGTATTGCCAACATTTTATTTTGTGATTTCTGTTTAGTTAAAACATAAAATTTTGTTTTCTTTTGGATCTGAAAAATGAGGTAGAAAATGAGGCAATGTGCAGAAGGCTAATAGATTTGCCATTAGTTATATTGCGTGATTTGCCTATTTGTTTCATTTGTGGTTTGTATGTAGTGTAACTTCCGACCTCTTATTAGTTAGACCTGACAAATGAGATACGAAGACTGAGCAGGAGGCTATGAGAGTGTTTTTTTCCGTCCTGTCCTGCTAGGGGTTTCTATCAAATGACATAACAGCATTCGATAGAAACACCCCCTATATTTCAATGTCCATGAACGAGCTTATTTTGTTCCAAATTACTTGTAGCTAAATATATCAAGATGATTGAGTCGTTATGTTCGGTTGAAAATGCGAGCAGAAAAATGGTGTTCTTGTGCATGGCCTTTTGTTGCATGAAACCCATGGGTTTTGGTGGTGATTTGTCCAATGGGGTACACACTCAAATTTGAAAACCAGATTTTTCTGTAGTTTGTAATTCTTACAACGGCAACAAGCCTGCTAAATTCATTTTAAACCGCATGCATGCCCCGTCCATAATATTTAGCTGATGTATCAAACTTTGGATGACATTTCACGTATTCTCACTTTCTTCATTGTTTAATCTGATGAAGTATATTCCCTTCTTGTGATCAAGCAAATGGAAACATTTTTTTTGTTAGCGTGCTTTCACTAGCAATTTATTATGGGGAAATGTTCATTTATTATATTTTTGTATTTATCGGACTTTTAGGTACATGTCGTACGGATTACTGAAAGTGGCTAGAAAAAATAGTTCAGTGGTTGCAGTTGTGGGCAGGGGGCATTTGCCAGGAATCAAAAAGAACTGGAAACAGCCTATTGAGGTTGGTCAACAATGTCTTTCTGACTTTTTCCTTTCAATTTTTAGTTCACTATTGACTTCTAATCAATTAGGTCCCCGAACTACTAGAAGCACTGATGAAGTCTATTTGGAAATAAACAATTCACACCCTCTGGTCTAATCATGTTAAGCATTAATACTGGTCTAATCATGATCCAACAATTAAACTGTCAGAACTAGAAGTTCTACTCTGGTTTAGAAGATTTAGGAAGAACAAAATGAGAAAATGAAGAGAGGAGGAGCAGAACTAGAGAGAACTGTTCTAATAAACTTTTACACTCCAAAATAGCTAAAGACAACACCATTTATCAAATTTCTTTTCACGCCTAGAGAACGTGACATAAGCACATTTTGGAGGTACATTTTCTCTTTTGCAATCTCCCTTTTCTGGTGAAGTACATTGAACACCAAGCTTTTAGATTTGCAGCCATCATAACCATTGATTTCTATGGTACATGAATGAATTGGTTAACCGAGTTGCCGGATTCTCTTCCTCAACAACATGCAGCGAAGTATTCAAGTCTGTTGTTTGAATCCTTTAGAGAGAAAAGTGAACCTCGGGATAAGGGCTTTTTATGCTAATGTCCTTCCCTTGATGGAAGGAATGGACATTGCTGAAAGAATAGCATCCCAAAATTCTCAGATTTGGTCCTATGAAGTTATGAACTGGGTGAGATTGATTCCTATTTAAAACAAGAAGACAATGAGTTTGTGCTGTTGGAGAAGGAGTGAGAGGTTGTGGATGAAGAGAAACGAGAGACTGTAAAGTGAAAATGCCTTAAGTATGTATTTAATTGTTGGATTAGGATTAGATTGATTTCTAAATTGGTTAAGGGCTTGATTGGTGGTTTTAGTAGTAATGGGACCTAATTGATTTTCAAGGTAAAGATTGGAGGGCCAAATGGGTGTTATTAAGCCAATAGGAAGTAAAATATGAGGATTTAATGATGCGTGGAGATAATATTTTGTGATAAGTAGTTTGTTTGTTTGATGTTACTAACTAGGCACTACAGCTGAAGGAGATTTCGGAAATGCCATCACGGAAAACAGCACGTGTTTCAGCTTTCAAACTACTTGCATTACTTGGTGGTGTTGTGGCTGGCGTTGTCTTTATCTCCGGCAATATTGATCTTATATAACATCCTTTCTAAGGAAGTAGGTTTATGCTCAAGATGTCATCTACTAAACAACTTTAAACTATGCTAAAACTATCAAGTAGTTCTTATTTTTATTTTATAATCAGAAACTCTAGTCCGCAAATATTTGCTTCTTCTCAAAACTCTATTGAAAGCCACGATTCGGAATTGAAGTAAAAGAGGAGGCAGAGTAATTATAGTATGATAAGCGAAAAGGGTTGATATATGAAAACATGCTAAAAGATTAGCATGCAATCATGCTTCTTTTAAGACCTTTCACTCCCCTAGAGATTGTTTAATGAATATGAAAACACGCAACTTTTTTTTTATGCTCATTGAAATTTTTAATGGATGTGTAAAAGGTTTATTCTATTGAATTTGTTTCAATAAAACTCGTTCAATTTGAATATAAAAAAAAGATGGTGTTTGCCTCCATTAATAGAAGTTAATTTTGATTTTTTTGACTTTAACTAATATATTTTAGCCACTTATACGACATATGTCGTCAATTTTTATTTGATTTTAACATAGTGATAAATGGTTTGTTTAGATGATTACTATATGAGTTCGATAAAACAAACTAACAAATCAATAATTAATGAGTGACATTTCATGCATTTCAAACTTATAAAAAACCATTTATATAAACCATTTATATAGTATCTAAATTGCAAAAAAGAATGATTTGGTGGTACTATTTGTAAGTAAGGTTTTGCGATTTGAAATGTTAACAATGAGAGGGTTTATAATATAAACATTTAATACACAAGATACGAGAAGGTTTAATTTTTAAAAACTGATGTTGCGGTCAAGCGAAAAGGTCAAAAGATGCATCTTTTATATAGTATTTTTTGATATAAAACTCAATTAACAAATAGCTCTTAAATCAATTTTATATGTGGATATATATTATATTTCTGCAGCTCTCTAAACTTGTCTATTTATTTCACTTATCCCCCCTCAACTTAAGTGACAATTTGTTAGCCACCTGAATTTGTAATTACAACAAATATGACATGACATTATGAGACATCAACACGAATGGGCAAAATGTGTTACATTTAACAAGTTGATGGAACTAAGTGAAAATAAAATAAATGTTCAAGTGGTTAAATGGTTGTCCTTTCAATTGAGGAACTAAATGAAAATAATGAACAAGTTCAAAGGGCGACAAAAGTATTCAAAGGAAAAAAGAAGCAATGCTACAAATTTGAGCAACTGCTCTTTGGATTTGTAAAATAGAGAATCAATATAAGAAAAGCTCCAAGCATAATAATTATAGTGAAAGGAATAGAGGGGAAGAATAGAAAGAGAGAGAATGACCAAAACTTGCGCCTAAACACAACTTGCATTTCAGATACATATTTCAACTTTCACATAGTTTTGAAATCCAAATTTCTTCATGGTCAACAATTTTTTTTTCAAGAATATCAGTTAAAACAATTTAAAATAAGAAGGTCATATTTCTAGTTCTTTTTCAGAATATATAATCAAAGTTAATGAAAATTAGAAGCACCCATTGACAAATCAAATGCTGCCATCGTTACTAAATTATCAAATTAACTGCACCAATTGATAAGATTATAAAAAGCAAATCAAAATATTAAAATATAATATCCTAATTTACTAACTGAGAAAGTAGGGGAAGGAAAATAGACTTCGGATTGCAAATCCATGTTAAATTTTGAGGATTTAACCAAAATTCAAATGAACACGTAAATTTTTACAGATTAAGTCATAAAGCAACAAAGAAACCAGATACATGATTAAGAGCGGAAAAGAAATGTTATAAATAGACCGGACTCACCATCATAGAAACACATATATTATATGGCAAGATAGAGATCAACAAAGGCCTGAAACTAAGAGAACAAACGTGGAAGTTGCAAGATCTGAATGAAAATAAGAAAAGAAAAGGGAAACTGAAAATAAAGTATTATCTTCTGTTGCTAAGAAACTGTCCTGCGATTTTGAGATGGTAGCATACATACAGTCGTCAGATATTGAACTTATTACTACATGAAATTGCAGCAAATTTGAATGATAGAACGAATCAAAAATTACTCCAGAAGAAACCTAAAATTTGTCTCGATTCAGATCTTCAAAAGTAAACACGCAAAAACTAATGAAATTACAACAAAGAACATGTGAAGAAATAAAATTGTAAAAAAACCAAACGAAATACAAAAAACATAAATAGTCAATTTCAATTATATTTAGCCCACAATAATGCAACTTTTGTGACAGCTCAAACCAAAGAGTATATCACAAAGACTAGTTGACAATAGGGATTAGCCTTCGACAGTCATTGAGCTTCAATGGTTTATGAAACTCTTTCAACTTTCCTTAATTAGAATAATGTATTTATGCCAGATAACCTATATTCAAATTCTAACACTGTTGGGCCACAAAGATCTAGACGACACCGTTTAACACTGTTGGGCCACAAAGATCTAGACGACACCGTTTTACAACAGGTGTGTTGGGCCAAAAAGTAAGGAACGAAATTCCAAGCCCATGATGCCATGATGGGATATGGACGGTATATATGGAAAAGAAGATGGCAAAATCTCGAAAAACTCTTCAACCAACTAACTCAGTTTTATATATATAATAGATACAGTCTGAAAATTCCCCAATCAAAAGGAAATTAGGGTTTCCTGAATCAATCAAAGATGTTGGAAGTAGTTCTGAACGATCGATTGGGGAAGAAGGTTCGAGTGAAGTGCAACGACGATGACACGATCGGCGACCTGAAAAAGCTGGTGGCAGCTCAGACGGGAACCCGAGCGGAGAAGATAAGGATTCAGAAGTGGTATACCATCTACAAGGATCATATCACTCTTAGGGATTATGAGATTCATGATGGCATGGGTCTTGAGCTTTACTATAACTGAATAATAATAATAAGGTCACTCTTTCTTGTCTTGTTTCTTTAAGATTATGTTTAGTCAGATACTAGATGTCCAATGTTCATGATACAAAAATTTCTTCAAAGGATAATTCAGCTTTAGTTCTATATTTATTATGGAGCCAAAACCGCATGCTTTGAAATCCTAATCTTTATAAGAAAGAAAGCTAAGATTACTCATCACTTGTGGTTGGAAATTGTGTTGAGTGCGTTGTCGTTATAAAACATGTTGTTGTGTATGAAAATAAGAGTCCTCATTGGCAGAAATCCAATAATTTATAGATAAGAGAGTGGATCTTGGAAAGGCGATCTCAAGAATGCATGACATGAGGACGCTCTTTAAGATTGTTCTCATTAGCTGAGTTCACTTAGACCCAGAACATAGTAGAATTTATCCTTGCTTGGGCGAGTAGGCGAACGCGTCTATCACTTTTGACTTCATTCAACTCTTCCCATACTGTCGATACTCACACGTGTGGAAACGAATCAAATTCGAACTTCAACATTTCCACCACACATTTCTTATGTGTCAAGTGTCAATATTTATCTACAAGTCACGTCAACAATTCAACATAACTCTAGGAAATGATTTTTTTCTTATTTGACTTCTTATGTAAACAAGTTTTTCATAGGCTGATTTTGGATTCATATCGAATTATTGTCAAATTTGTTTGCAACATATAGCAAAAGCATTGGTGGAGGTTGGGGGGTACACGAGAAATTGGTTGGACCACTGCCTACTGGAATACATCCAAAAGGGTGGTTCCAGGAAGCCCTTTGCTTAGAAAGATGGTTCGGGTGTCATGCAGTTGCATCACTTCCCCTCTGAGCGAAATGGTAGACGTATATTGAATTGATATACCCCATATATACACACAAACGCACACCAAATTTATTGCTCATAGATATCATTACCCTTGTTTTCACAGTTTCTGCTCTGTACTCAACAAATCTAGGTACAAATTTACCGTCTTAACCTCCCACAAAGTAGACAACTTCTTCTCTGGCTATCAATAACCATCGATTGACTATGATACTCTTATGTATTATGTTTCTGTTGTCGTTGGTAGACATCAAAGCAACAGTAGACATCAAAGCAACAGTTCTTCTATTGTAACAGAACAGGATAACGAAAGGGGCTCTAACTATTATGCTGTGGTTATTCTCAGGTTACCAGTTCTTGTTAATGCATGGAATAAGATGATCCAGGAATCAATCTCAAGTATGGGATGCTGCTGTTATGTTTCCGCAAAATGTATTATACGAAGCTTAAATACTCAACTTAACTTAATAGTAACTTGATCAATTACATTTTCTATGCATTGATGAGTTCTGCTATTTGTGTACTTGAGAATGAGATGAACAAGTATTTTGTTGTAATTATGTATGGGTAAATTGCACCAATAGTACCCGAACTTGTACTTGCAAAATGTCTAAACAATACTACTGATTTGCCACATTTTGTTTATTGCGTACAAGTACTTTTTGTTTATAGTAGCAGCATGTACAAAGATGAATGCAAAACGTGGTGTATTCCAGTTGGTCTTTTTTTTTGGTGTATTCCAGTTGGTCTTCAATCACCAATAAAAATTAGAAAATTAAAATACAATGATCAAACATCTCAAATTACAGCCTTTAGTTGTTAAACAATATAGGTAATCAATTTTTTTCCCTGGAAATCAACCAAAACAATATTATTTTACGGTACATGTAAAATAATAGCAATGTAACACCAACAAATAATAATATCAAAATTAAGACACTAATTCAATTTGGTTTTTAACCAACTTGGTTCTCCAATTTTTCAATTTTGGCTCAGCAACCCTCAAGAAAACGACATCGCTTCAGTTTGAATTCATGTAAAATAAGGAACACACGTCATTTATGTAGCCTATGTAACAAGCTCCAAAACGACACTGTTTGAGTTATACACCTCACGTCACATGGCACGTTGCATGCAGACCTCACTTATGCAGAAAATTACCTGTTCATTTGAATTTGGGGTTCAAATCCTCAAAATTTAACATAGATTTGCAATCCGAAGTCTATTTTCCTTCCCCTACTTCTCAGTTAGTAAATTGAGGATATTGTATTTTAATATCTTGATCTGTTTTTTTATACTTTATTAGTTGGTGCAGTTAATTTGATAATTTAGTAATGTTGACAACATTTGATTTGTTAATGGGTGCTTCTAATTTTCATCAACTTTGATTATATATTCTGAAAAAGAACTAGAAACATTGCCTTCTTATTTTTAATTGTTTTGACTGATATTCTTGAAAAAAAAATTGTTGACCATGAAGAAATTTGGATTTCAAAATTTTGTGAAAGCTGAAATCTGTATCTGAAATGCAAGTTGTGTTTAGGCGCAAGTTTTGTTCATTCTCTCTCTTTCTATTATTCCCTCTATTTCTTTCACTATAATTATTATGTTTGAAGCTTTTCTAATACTATGTTTGAAGCTTTTCTAATACTGATTCTCTATTTTACAAATCTAAAGACTAGTTGCTCAAGTTTGTAGCATTTCTAGTATAAGTGATTTTTTTATTTAGAATTACAATTATATATGCACAATTATAGGTTTTCTTAGTGTGATGTGACTGAGTAATAAGCATAAATTTGTTACGTTTAATAAATAAATTAATGATTGAAATCGTATAAAATGTAGTAAATGTTTATTTAATTCATCTTTTTTAACACCATCGATATTTAACGATCTTGTTTGCTAAACGTTAGAATCGTAAACCTTCAATTGTAGCTTCTCTTTATTGTAACTTTTTAAACTACGGAAACTTGTTTGCAAATTAGTCAAAACACGTATAATTTTATTGTACTTTACCATTTGTATTAGTGAACAGGTCGGGTCGGGTTTGGGTTCGGGTCATAAGACCCATCCACCGTTGTTCAACTTCCTCTCATTTGGGAGATACAAACATAGTTTCCCAAAATCAAGCGCAAAGCAACACTCACGTCATAAGCACCCTTTTTCCTTCACCAAACCAATGTTCTTCCCCACATCATAAACGTTTCTATTTCCAACAATTTCCCTTTTTCCTCTTCCAATCTTGTCAATCTTGATGCAATCTTCCATCCAAATCATTGGGTTTTTATCGAAGATTCTACCTTGAATTGAATTTTCTGGATGAACCCTTCTGGGAATTCCTCAAATTTCATTACTTTGTGATCTTTGCTCCATTTTTTTATCTGGGTTTGCTTAAAAATCACATCTTTTATGGTATGGTGGCTTGAAAGTTCCATCTGATTGTGCTTTAGCATCGGTGATATCGAAAAGCATGGTTTCCTTGTCAAGTTCACTGTTACTTCCTGCTACTAAACCCTATAGTTCTGGATTCTTAATCTGGAGACTGGAAAAAAGTAATTCTTGCTCTTACAAACAGAGAAAAAAGTATGTTTGTGCTTGCATGACACCTCCAAGGAACATAGGGAAGGAGGAACTTTCCCCTGCCAAATTCAATGTAAATCCCTTAAACCGAATGTATTTTATTAGTACTTTAGTTTTTGATGTTGTTGATAGGATTCTGAGGTTTGTTGCAATATAAATGTATAATGTACCCCCTAGTACTTGTGTTTGATTTAGTATGCTTCAGTTTATCTTATGTTGTTTTATGTGTTTGACTAGGATTCACATAAAGCTGAGCAATTAGCTACAGTATTTGAACCGGAGCATGATTCAGATGTTCTAATCGAATGTAGAAACGTGTACAAGTCATTTGGGGAGAAGCACATATTGAGAGGTGTGAACTTCAAGGTGAATTTGCTTTTGACTAAATGTACTTTTTGACCTTTCTTTCTATAGCTCGTGATACTATAAGATGACATATATATAATATGTATAACATTCTTCTGGAGAATGGTGTCTATGTGATGTTCATGGTTCTGCTTCTGAAGAACATTTGAGTTGTGCTTTCACTTTTATGCGTCATATAGTTATTGTATGTAAACTATGTGTAAGATTTATGTTGTTCACGTAGCCTTTATTGACCTAAGACCTGAGAATTTGTTTTGAGTTTTGATTCTATACCTTGCAATGTAACTTACCCTGTTGAAGCACAATCTAAATTTATGTTCCAAATATTGAGTGGTTGTAAATTGTTGATGAACAGTTTCCATGCCCATCCGTTTCTTCATGTTGTAGCTCATTTTTGCTGTTTTTCTCCAAAGAGTGGATATGGTAGTGTTTGGTTAGGATTACGAAACAACTGTAAGAAGGAAGTTAACATCCCCATGCTACCAGCAACAACAAACAGTAACAACTACACTGAACTGCTCCTTGATCTTTAATGAATATGCCTGTTGAGTGGAAGATCCAATACGTTTTGATGACAGCTGTATCATCAGTAATTATTGGTCTCTCAAGAAAAATTTCATGTTGCATCTCATATTAAGTCTTCTGTTGATTTCCCTTTGAAAAAACTTCTTGTTTGATTTTTTTTTAAAGTTCTGTTTGCCTTTATTTGGTTCAGTTAGGCATATACTGAACTTGGATCATTAGTAGATGATATTACCAAATCAAATAAGTCTGATGTTTTATTCACCTTTTGTTTCATGTTTGAATCTTCCATCTTTCGATTAATTATTTTAACTGCCTCGCATAGATTAGACATGGTGAAGCAGTTGGAATAATTGGACCTTCAGGTACTGGGAAATCTACAATATTGAAGATTATTGCTGGACTTCTTGCTCCGGACAAGGTAAGCAAAACATGTTGTGTGCTCCTATCTTTACTAATTCCTATTTGTAATTTGGAGTGTAATGAAGTGTAGAAATGTCTTGATTTTGTGCATTTGATGCTTGATATAGACTAATCTAATGTCTTTCGAGTAGGGCGAGGTTTATATTCGAGGTAAAAAGAGAGATGGTTTAATCAGTGATCAAGATCAGGATACATCAGGGCTTCGAATTGGACTGGTAAATTTCGGTTGAATTGCGAATGATATGAATGTGACTCTTAAGTTTTTTTAGTAAGTCAGTTTCTTAATATCACAGGTGTTTCAAAGTGCAGCCCTTTTTGATTCTTTGACTGTACGTGAAAATGTCGGTTTCCTTCTGTAAGAAATCTCCAACTTTCTCTTTCCGCATTGTATTATTGAGGATTGAATACTAGGAGAAACCATGCGCCGTAGTAGTTCATCCATCCCATGTAGTTTCGTGTCTTCAGTTGCTTTTGATTTGCTTTTTAGATTAATCTTTAGAATTCGTAAGATAAACAGCAAATCTTAAGTTCTGTCCAATTAACTTTAAACCCGGGTAGTTTTAGTACTTGTATGCATACAAGTGGGTTCAACAGTCAACACTCTACTTTCACACTGTTGCTTGATAAATAGATTACACTTGCTCTTCTATAGGTGTTTTTTTATTGCAGCATTTCAACTTACTTTCTTCTCATCCAGGAAAGAACGCATGGATTATTAGTAAGTTTTGATTTGGGAAAAGAATGCCTGAAATTTCTATTGTCTTGAATCAATTAGATATGAAAACTCAAGCATGCGGGACGAACAAATATCTGAGCTTGTCAAAGAAACATTGGCTGCCGTAGGTTTGAAGGTAAGCTTGGATTATGAATTTAAAGACGGTCCATTATCAAATAATTGTGTCCTCAGCTTTCTACAAAGAATTCAACTCTTTTATTCTTTTTCCTATAAGCTCAAATTAAAAGATAATTTTCCTATGTGTGTCATATCAAGTAATTTCAATCTTGTCAAAGCTTAAAATTTGTCTTTCATTCTTGCTGCTAACCATTTCTTAACTATAATTTTTGTTCAGGGAGTAGAGGAACGAATGCCTTCTGAGTTGTCTGGTGGAATGAAGAAAAGAGTTGCCTTAGCACGTTCTATAATTTTTGATGTCACAAAGAAATCAATTGAGCCAGAGGTACGTTAAGCCAAACTTGGACGGCTTGCAAATTCCTTCAAGGCCTGTTTGGTCCGGTTGTTTTTTTGCTGTTTGTTGTTGCTAGTAGATTTTACCTGATTTCCTTTCAATCCTAACCAAACACTCTATATCTACCGTTTCGAGTAAAACAACAAGCATGAGCTACAAAAAAGGAAATTAAATGGACACCAAGTACAAAATATCTATAACTAGTATCTCTGAGATTTACAGTCTTTTCCTTGATAGTTCCTCTTTTTCTCTTTACCCTTATCAGGTACTCTTATACGATGAGCCAACTGCTGGACTGGATCCAATTGCATCTACTGTGGTGGAAGACCTCATCCGCTCCGTCCATATGAAGGGGGAGGATGCAGTTGGGAAACCCGGGAACATCGCTTCTTATGTGGTTGTTACTCATCAACATAGTACCATTAAGAGGGCTGTTGACAGGTAGCTGCACCTAAAACTGCTGTGTTCTATCTGTTTTTCTTTCTCCTAATTAATCCTCATCATTTTGGTTTGTATAGGTTGTTGTTTCTGTATAAAGGAACAGTTGTTTGGCAAGGGATGACTGACGAATTCACCACATCCACCAATCCTATTGTTCGACAGGTTAGCTTGTTAGTTCGTTTCAGCATGCAACTATAAGCTGATTTAGTATAATTTTGCTTGTTCTTGAGCATTTGTTCTTCTGTTTACCAAGATTTTCACCTTATGATTCAATTGAGTACTTGTTTTTCTCCAATTTTCAGTTTGCATCAGGGAGCTTGGATGGACCTATTAGATATTAGGATATCATCAACCATGGATAGTCTGTTCCCGCAGAAAGCAATTAGAAGCAAATTTTTGATGCCATCTAGATTTTCAAAAAGCATGGTTCTGTGTTGTTTTGCAATTTACTGGAGGATTGTAGAAGATCTGATATATAGTTACTTCCAATCTATATCCTTTTTGCTATAGTTTCTCATACAGTTCATAATGTTGAGCCTCGTGTCAAGTTTTTTCCGGGTACCTTTTGAACAATGTAAGAAATTCAATCTATACTTCTCATATAATGTAAAGATGCTATTTGGACTAGTTTGGCAGTTTTTCAATTCTATCCAGACATTAAGCTACAAAAAAAGAGAACCAAACAAATTTTTTATTGCTCATCTAATCATCTTTATCTCCTTTTCTCTACCTTCTTGGTTTCTCGTCTTTTTTTCTTTCATATAGCCAGAAAATTTTTGTAATAAAAGCAACATAGATTTCCCGAAAGCAGCCATAAGTTAGGCTTACATGTGCTCCGTCCATATAATGTTAGGCCACCAAACATTTTCATTTTTGATTGATTTTCCATCAATAGCTGCATGGCTAAATTTAAGTATCGTTTACACCAAGTCGGTTCTTGTCAAACAGTCCAATTTTGAAAAGAAGGTATCAAAACGGTTATATGGTTTTGGCATTATCAGTGACTAATTAGAACAACAATCTATTCTCACTCAACGACAGTATACAAACAAACACCAAAACTACTCGCCTTACAAGCTGTAAGAGTAACACAAACTACATCTAAAACAATCAATAATGTACAGAAGATCAGTTCACTTCCACCCACAAGTCAAACATTTGCCCGGAGAATATAACTTCTTGCTCGTTCCGAACAAAAAATAACCATAACTCCGGCGTAAAAGCTTACAAAAGCACTCAGACAGAAGATCCACACAGAGATTGGACCCTCCATATCTTCAGATGCCTTCCCAGGAACAGCTGGGAAGCTGGCTGCATCACATCCTCCCCCCGAAGACTCAACGCATAGATCTGGATTGCCAGCAAACGCACCTGGAAATCTGTGGTAGTCCTCTTTCTTCGGGACGAACCCGGAGAAGCTGTTGTATGACAAATTCAAGAGTCTCAGATCTTTTAGGCTGGAGATGTTCCCCGGAATGTGTCCTGACAAAGAATTATGGGACAAATCCAAATCCCTTAAACTTGACATCTTCTCTAAACTCGGAATCTCGCCACCGAGAAAGTTGTATGATAAGTTCAGATACTCTAAACCTTGCAGTCCAAATAGACCCTCAGGAATCTGTCCATGTAACAGATTATCTGATAAATCGATGCCAACCGGGGAAAAGAGATGATAGCTGAAGCTTAATTCATTGCTATCAACAGCAGATGCTGAGACTTTGATTC
Source organism: Euphorbia peplus (assembly GCA_028411795.1). Classification (NCBI taxonomy): domain Eukaryota; kingdom Viridiplantae; phylum Streptophyta; class Magnoliopsida; order Malpighiales; family Euphorbiaceae; genus Euphorbia; species Euphorbia peplus. The sequence goes on from CP110840.1 coordinate 431,860, forward strand.
CGTCGTCTGCGGAAAGTCTTCGAACGATGTCTCTATTGTTGAAATTCGAACTAAAGTTGAAGTTACCATCTGGTATGAAGCCAGAAAACTTGTTGCCTGAGAAATCCAACGTTTGAATTGCTTCAAATGTGAATAACCAACTAGGCAGGCTTCCGCTGAATTTGTTCCGAGCCAGGGATAGATACTTGAGGTTTAACCATTTCGTTATGGCATCATTCAAATTCCCAGAAAGATTATTGCAGCTAAAATCCACTATTTCTAGTGATTTACAGCCGGCCAAAGTCAGCGGAATCTCCCCAGAAATCTTGTTGTTACTTATGTCCAATATCTTCAAGCTATCCAAAGCATCAAGTTCAGGTTGAATTTGACCGCTGAGATTGTTATTGTTGAGCACTAAAGCAAGTAGCTGGAAACACCCAACGATATTTAATGGAATAGAACCCGATAGTGAATTGTGAGAAAGATCTACCACTTGGAGATAAGTCAAATTTCCAATCCTTCCCGGAATTTCCCCCACAAGAAAATTGTGAGAAAGAAACAGAGCTTGCAAGCTTTTCAATTCTGTGATCTTCAATGGGATTGCACCGGAGAAACCATTGTGAGACAAATCAAGAAGGACAAGCCCTGATTTTTCGGTAGTCTCAGCGATCATGGTTGGAAGTGAGCCAGATAGATCATTGAAACTTAAGTCCAGCTCAAGAAGCTCCTCCGAAAAGACGAGTCTCGGAGATATCGCATAGTTCAAGTGGTTATGCGACATATTGAAACGTGTCAACTGTTTCAGAGAAGAAATGCATGTAGGAATCCCTCCAACAATAGAATTATTACCCAAATTCAAAGCAACCATAGACTCAGCAGATGCAGAAAAACAAGGCAAAGTACCCGAAAACAAATTCGATTCGAGATTTAGAACAAATAGAGACTGGTAGAAGTCGTGAAGATCGCCGGATAAGTTGTTGTTTCCGAGATCCAAATACTTCAAAGAGCTCAGAAAATACAAGCTCTCCGGTATTTCACCTCTAAATGAATTGAAACTCAAGTCGAGCTTTTCCAAATTCAGCGAGAAGTTACCAACCCACCATGGAAGAACACCTCCTAAATCATAATTCCCTTTCATATCAAGTTCTCTCATCTGCTTAAGTCTCATGAAAGTATCAGGAACAAAACCAGTAAACCTATTGTGAGATAAATGTAGGAACTTGAGATTCTGCAACCAACCAAAACACAAAGGAATTTGTCCCGTGAATCCGTTTCCGGACAAAACCAAAGATTCAACAAACACAACTTTACACAAATCAGGATGAACATGACCAGACAAGTTCATGTTAGTCAAGTTCATTTCAATAACCCTCCCACTCTGATTATCACAGGTAACCCCTGTCCAATTTGAGCAGTTAGAACCAACCCAAGTTGACAAATACCGGTCCGGATCGACCCATGACCTGAACAACAAAAGAGAAGCCCTATCTTCTGGACTGATATCAACAGAATGAGACTGATATGAACACAAAACTACAAACACCAAGAACAGTACCAACTTTGGTTTATGAGTATCACAGAGCTCAGAAGGCAAAACCCATTTCAACCCCATCAATCAAAGAGGAAAGCTATAGTAAAAATCAAAACTTTATAGATGGAGCTTGAAGATACTATGAACACAAAAGTACAAACACCAAGAACAGTACCAACTTTGGTTTATGAGTATCACAGAGCTTAAAAGGAAAAACCCATTTGAACCCCATTAATCAAAGGGGAAAGCAACAGTAAAGATTGAAACTTTATGGATGAAGCTTGAAGATAATGTTATTACAGAAGCAAAATGCAGAAACCCATCTGTTTAAAAGTGGATTAACGGCTACAAAATCAAGATAAAAGAGTTGGGGAACTCACTGAAGTGGGAGCTAGAGAAAGATTATGATATGGAAGAATGTAATGTAATGTGAGACATTATCTTCTTTGTCTAAGCATGATTCGCCATTAAAGCTCTGGTTTTCAAGGAATTTTTATTGATTACCTTTCAAATTAAGAAAAAAAAAAAGGTGAATTAACAACTTTTTCTTTTATTCTTTTTTCTTTTTCTTTTGCTTTACTGTCACTTTTTTGTTTTTCACATTCTGACCCATATTCTTTTGCAACCCGGATCCAATTACAAATATAAATAAGATTAATTTCAATATTAGCGAATGTGATTTCACTTTTTGTACATAACTCCTCGCGGTTTGTTTTGAGAAAAAAAATGACTCTAATAAGTTGTTTGCTAGCTAAGGAAATTGTCAATTCCGATAACAGGTGTATCAAAATAAATTTTTCCAAATTTATATTTTTTTGTCCTTTAATTCTTTTTTTTTGATAAATTTGTAAGGAGCAAAATTCGAACTTTGGACTCCCCACTCATGCATTGGTGAGTGTACCAATTGGGCTAAAGCCAATTGATTTTTGTCCTTTAATTCTTAACCTTAATCTAACCGAACAAAAAATTGGATAAAAATGTCACTGTTCATATCCAGAGAATCAAGCATTTTTTGTATTCTGTAAATAATCCTTTTAATAGTTCTCTTTCTGATAAAAAAGAACAAATCATAAAAATTTATTTACAGAAAAGTGAAAATACACTATACTAATTTGAAATTTATCCCTGTAAATAACCATGAGTATAAAAATTGTACACGGGGTGACAATTTGTATAGGTAGGTAATGCAAATGTGGTGTCAATCAAACTAGTGAAACCTAATCCAAATTTTTTGATAATTGAGTTAAGTCAATACTTACATCTTTTCACACCCTAACAATTTTTCAACTAAAAGAAATGAAATGTGCATCCTTTCAAATAGAAATATATACATTTTTTATTTTATAAAAAAAAAACTACAATTCTAGTTTTTAGGAGAATAGATGTCACAACTAATTCTAAAAATTGCCATCAGTATCTTCAGAAGAATTAAATAAATACAAACTTTTACTTTCATGACTTTTAAAGCTTTTATAATATACTTACTAAATACTTACAAACTTTTTCCCGATAATTTTCCAACTCTCTTTTTTCAACAGTAATGTCCCAACATTTTTTCCACAACAATATCAAATTGTCTTACATTTGTGTTTTACTTGTAAAACACATGTAAATATGTAATGGTACTATATAGTATGTCATCTGTTATTAATATCATTTATATTAACCTTGATCATACAGTAAGGAGTAAATCCCCTTCCGTAAAAAAAAAAAGGAGTAAATCCCCTCCATGGGTCTGTTCCTGTGTGTTTTCATCGGGCCGGGTATAGTATCAGGAAGGAGTGAATACGTCAGCCCCTGAAGGCATTAAGCTTTCTGTCTAGCAGTCATCGTTCTTCCAGAGGGTATCGGTGCGGATGAAAGGCAAAACTTACCATCCTTATGCTTACCATTCTTCCTCACTCACCTGGCTCTCATAATGTTATATGTCCCGTACTGATGACGTTCCCAGTCGTACTTCTGCCTGTAGCCCGCTTCGGAATGGTGTCTTCTTTCTTCCTCAAGTGCCTGTCTTGTCCTATGCATACTTGCTCAACCAACAACAAGGAAGGCTGTGCGAATTAGAAGCATGGTTTGAAGCGGAGACAAAACACTATATTCATTCTTTCATTCATAATCTTAATTCAGTAACATGCAATTGAATTGCAAATAAGTAAAATAACTTGTCTGCAGACCAATTTTTGCTTGACATGTGATAGTAATAAAAACACACTTGTTTTGTCTCGATCACCCCCAGGGGCGCATTTATATATTATAGCTTACAAAACAGACAATGTAGAATCCGCATTTGAGACAACTAACAAAGCTGCAAGTATACAAAATTTATAGAGGGGAAGAATAGACATTAGGAGAGCTGGTAGTGGTACAGGTACAGTAGAATTTATGGAAGATGCATGTGTATGTATTCTTCAGCTGCAGTTTTTGCTAAGCCTAATCTTATTTACATCGCAAACGGAGCAAAATGTGCTCTAATATATATGCAGCAGCAGCATTATGATGGATGTATACACTCACTTGCTTTAGAAGTACATCATTGTCTTGTTCACCAGTGGAAGCACTGCCCCATCCTTTCTCATTTCCAGCAATTTCTGGCTACATCCACAGAAAATTAACTCGTTAAGTTCATTATGTCAACCTCATCATCCATAAATACATAATAATAAAACCTACTCAACTATAAGCTAAATTAGACTTTTGGTTCAAATGCTTCTTTGACAAACCTAAACACGGGTTTTTCATGAACAAGGAAAAGAATGAATGGCTCATAATGAATAAGTACAAATTCCGAGGGAGGACGACTAGTCTAAAACAAGTTTAACTACTTTCACATAAGCCATCAACTATCAAATTTCTAACTTGAAGAAACAGTCAGTCATGCTCTGTCAATCAGTTGAGTAACAAGCCCTGTATCCGATTCTGTTGGATTCCATTCATGAAACCGGAAGCAAAAATATGGAGAAGAATACTCTAGTGCTAATCGGAGCAGCAAGCTAGTTTGTTTCTTTTGATACTTGCAGGGAGAATAGAGTATGTTATGATTAGGAAAAGAACCAAGTTATTATTATTCCTTAGTGAGCAGAGATCTCGAAAGCAGGACTTTACCAAAAAGGTTCACTTTCGAAGAATTAGAGATGGCAACAAATAACTTCCAGATCACAGGCCATGTAGGATCTCGATCTGGACATGTTTATAGAGGAAGCTTGAGTCACATTCCGTGTCTCAGTTGCTGTCAAGAAAATCTCCATGGAATCCGTAAATTCCAAGAAGATCTTCATCAATAAAGTGAAGGTAATAAGCCGTTTGATGCGTAGAGGAAATCTAGTGATATCATCATAATAGTAATACTAAATCATATCCGGTTATTTATAATTTTAATCATAAATTCTAAGCTGAAATCAATTTCAAATTAACTAATAACTCTTCCATGAACACAACACATTATAATAGATAGATTCTACAATACATCTAAACACTAAAGTTCAACTAAATCATATGCTCCTAGTTAACTAATATTGAGATTTACTCTGAATTTAGACTCAACTTATAGAATATAACCAGTTTAAAAGTAGCAATTTAAACGCAACGTATAAAATAAAACTCGATGTTTATAAAACGGTACAATTAAAGTTGTCGATAACAGAAATTTACCTGGTATAAGGCAGAGGGCAAAACACGATAATGTAATCCGTATTAGCACAAGTATACGTACTCGTCTTATCATCGTACGCATAACTATAAGCGCGTGGACAAGCATGCTTAAAAAACAAAGAATAAACAGAAGGCGAACACGTGTCAGGCGTAGCAAACGCCTCACTACAACAAAACTGAGGCTCAGCAAAAGCCTCACACGCGCTCCTACACCCAACCCCATAACCACGCGCCTCCACCACCTTCAACTCCTTCGGACAAGCTCCGTTCAAGTCAATCAAACACCCGGTGGCCCCACAGCTTCCGTTACTACTTCTCCTAGGTATCACAAGCATCGGCATATTATATCCGTCAACTAAACTAACGTCGTAAAAATCCAAGCCGTTATCGCCGTTAAGTGTGAACTCAGCTAACGTGGCCGGAGGAAGAGCGCCGTTACCGGAACATTCGAGTTTCCCGGAGCCACAGTCGGCGGTGAGGCAAGAGAATTTACCAGATGGGTCATGGGAACAATGGGTCCGACCCCAAAGGCGGCCCGACCATGATGTGGGGATGGAGACAGTTCTTGATTTGCCGGGTTTGAGAGAGAAGCCGGTGGTAGGGAGCTGGGTTGTACCGGCGCCGGAGAGGAGGCCCGGCCAGACGGTGTAGTGACACTTGTTGATGAACTTGAAAGAAGATGGTTGGACAAGATCTGAAAGAATATAAAGAAAAGGAAAGATGGAGTGAGGAATGAAATAAAAGAGAAGTTATTAATTAATAGGAGCTTGGAATTACCGGAGAAGAATGAAAGAGAGAGGAGAGTCAGAAAAAGACGATCCATATATTCAAATAAATAAACAGATTTGTGAATTGGCGGCGGCGCCAGTTTTGTTTTGCCGGCAAGGCTCAAGGAGGAGTTATTATTGTAGGCTCTTGCTTTTTAAATAATGCCTAATTTACACTTATGCCTCTTCAACTTTCTATTTACTAGAATCATCACTCTTTAATTCTAAAATTTAACTTCATCATACTTAAGTTTTATATTTTACTCATATAGTAACTCTTTTCATAGTGCATCCACTAAAAATAACAAACCATAATCTTAAAATGAAACATTTTAAGAATTAAAATAATTTTTAAAGTTTTATTTTTTTACTGTACCGTAATTTAATTATAAATTAATATGTTTAAAACCTTTTATATTAATAAGTGTTTCTGTATTTTATTTTATAGAAGATGGAAGAGATTTTGTTGCTATTAAGTAGAATTGGTAATTGAAAGATAATTTTTATAAAAACTTTCTTATGTATATTGCTGCTTGCAGGTGTTCAAAATCTCATTTTAGCTCTAATTATGTAATTTTATTAATTTGTAAAGGTAATTGTAAAAGATTTTATTTATGATAAAAAAAAGATTTTATTTAAAAACAAATTAAAGAAAAGTTGCAAAAATTACGTGGAAGCAAAATAATATGAATATAATTTTATATTGTATGATATAACATATTGAGATAAGAACAAACTGGGCCCTAAATTTGAACATAATTGGAAAAAAAAGTTCTTTGTTCTTTTCTTTTTCTCAAAATAGGGCACACGTGATTTTGGGGCGACACTACACCTAGTTATTATCAAACAGACAAATACCAAGCTGCCTGAACTTTAAGAAAAATATAAATATTACAATTAGATTTTCTAAATTATGATATAACCCAATAATTTAAAATCAAATAGATGAGATTTCATTCGTAATTACTTTTATATAATTAGTCTTATAGAAAAATTAAATTTTAACTTGTGATGTTTTGATTTTAATCAGCTTGACTATATTCTAATTCGAAAGATCCGAATTGTAAATATTTTGCAATTTCTTTCAATTTTATTAGCATCCAGTGTTTTTAATGTTATCAAAAAAATAAATTTATTATCTCAATTTTCACACGACTTTTTTTTAAAAAACCAACAGAAAAATTTACACCTTTCCTAATTTTCAACTTAATTTTAAATATAATAAAGGGAATGTCTCTAGAAATTCAGCAGACGATGTGGTGAGGACAGGACGAGAGCATTTCCGCCTTTGCCTTTAGATCATATCTTAGCATGTTTAGGCGTTCTTTCGCTTCTAAAGGCGTTTCCTAAGATTAAGTATTCCTCTAGTATATTTAAGTAAAGACGTTTTTTATTTTTTAATTTTAGAAAAAAACTATAAAAAAGGCATGGACATCCTCTAATGCCGTAGGTGCTATGGTGAAGGCGTCTTTCACTTCCACCAAGACGGTGGCATGGGCAGCATGAGAGTTTCCGTCATGGGTAGTCGGACATCTTGCCATGTCGTTCGCGCCACCATCTTGATGGAAGGACGAGATGCCTCCATTGTGTCGTAGAAGGAATTAGAGACCGTCTCACATCTTTTTTGAGAAACTATTTTTACTAAAATTGTAATAAATGTTACGGTTAGAAATTATGAGGAACATGGTAATGTATGAGTTGTATTTAGTAATCTACTTTTCTTCTTAAAATACATATTGTCTCCTACTTGCTCTAACACTTTAAACAAATTTTACCAGAATCTTAAACAAATTTACGATCTGTAAAATGTAATAACTATTACACTATTGTTCCATAAATTAGTTCTATTAAATAGCTCTAATAATAATTATTAATAATTCATAATTATCAACTCGCCTCTAATTGATTAAATATATCATTACAAAACATAATTCATCATCTCATCTCATCTCAATCTTCTTCCCTCTTTTCTCACCCAAAGCTCCCAAACTCCCCATCTTTTGCGTCATTAGCGACGCACAAGTTCCGGAGAGTCTGAGTCAGAGATTCCATTCCACACAAGCATAGAGAGAGAAAGTTGTCATCTTTGATTGATGGGCTTTAACCTTGCTGTTGTTCTTCAATGGCCAAATCCCAATTCCTTCCCATTGAGCTTCGTATCAATCTTTTCTTGAGATTCCATCTCTTGCCCATTACAGGCCTTCATCTTCTTCTCATCTTTCTTCACTCTCTTTTATAGCTTTTGCCCTTTCTTTTTGTTTTCTGATCAGAAATTTTTAAGACCCTTTTCTCCATTTTTTATTTAGTGAAAAGGGTACACTTTTTTCTCCCAATCTTTTGTTGGGGGGAAACCATCAATCAATAATTTGAATATTCAATTATAGTTCTCAGGAATCTTTATATTATCCAATAAAGGTAAGTTCTTTTTTCTTCCAATTTGATTATATATTGCTTTTATGGTATCCCAATGATTATTTATTTGTTTGGTATTTGTTATGTGCAATCATATCAGTGAATTGTATCAATGGCGTCTGTGTTTTTATACCATGTTGTGGGAGATCTAACCGTGGGGAAGCCGGAGATGGTGGAGTTCTGTGAGACTGAGACGGTGGAGTCCGCGATTCGGGCTATCGGGGAGAGTACTGAGTGTGGGATTCCGGTGTGGAAGAGGAGATCGCTTAAGGGTATGATTGAGAATAATGAAAGTAGGCAGCTGAGGTTTGTTGGTATCCTTAATTCACTTGATATTGTGGCGTTTTTGGCTAAAGCTCAGTGCTTGGAGGATCAAGAGAAGGCGATGAAAGCTCCGGTTTCTGAAGTGGTTGTTCCTGATAATTCCCTGTTGAAACAGGTTGATCCTGCTACAAGGTTAGCTATTAGATTTGGGACTTCGCGTCGTTGGTGTTTTTCGTATTGAGATGTGTTTTTTGATGATAACTAATTTGTTGATGTGATCAGATAAGTATTTGATACTTTGAGGTTGCTCCTCCTGGGTTTCTGTGTTGTTATATTGTCTGAAATTCAATGTTGCAAAGTGGAACATTGCATTACTTGCTGTAGTTTGTGGCCTGCTTGAAAATGTGTTGAAATTTTTGTCTTCAGCTTCTTATGCTGCATTGGAATTTCCCTCTTCGTATTGATGGATATAGGAATCACATTAGGATGCCTTATGTCATGTGGGGACAGATTTAGGCTAGGCAATAAAGTTCGTGTGTGGCGCTAGACTTCCCCTAACCATTGGCCAGCTAACAGATACTGAGGGATTTTTTTTCCTCTGAGCATTCTGCCAAAGTCCTACTTTTGAGAGTATGACTGAATCTAAGCCAATACTTATTATCCAACTCAGAATACCACCCTGCAAGATTCCCTAGGTATCAGATCACGAATCACATAGGCGCATGTTCTATGGGTCCAATCGCCCTATAGTGTACGTAGTACTTATTCCATATAGAGACAATCCTCCTGTCTCTTCTTCCTTTTGGCAAGATACCCGCCTCCTAGTTTCAGATGGACTAGGGTGGGTCACTTAAGCCAAGTGCCTATTCACTGGTCTAGGGCTGGGGAGATCCTATGCCAAATTAACCCTATCCCTTATAGTAGTCATCATACCAGCTTGGGCTCTTGGAAGAACAACCATTGATATGTCCCATTCAACTCTCCCTATTGAAGCTTTATTGAAGTTCTGCTAATGCTTTGGGCCGGTTAGCCTGTGGGCCGATGACTACAATGCAGTCATTCTACTCTCTTTGAATTTGGAAGTGGTTCTAGATTTATTGATGTTCTTTTGGTTCTTTGGGGGTGTGAAGGCTATTGGAATTGTCATGGTGTGTGCTAATTATTTTCTCATCGTTCTGATTCATATGAAATTTGTTAGGCATGTAGCAGTTACACGAAATCAAAATGAATTTTCTCTTTACAATTACATCATATTCTTTTTTACCTACTCATCACGTCGTTAGGGCTTATTACTTAGATTTTTTCATGGCTCTGTCTGTTTTGCCATCTACTTTTATATATATATTTAGTTAGTGTTTTGCTTCAGTGTATAGGAGTGTCAAAATGGGTTGTTGTTTCACAATCGTGTTATCGGATGGTAGAGTCAGGTAGGTTGTCTTTGTAATTATTATTGTCCTAACAAATTGACAGCCGTGGGCCATAGGACGATGGGGTAAGATGGTAAGGACTATATATAGATGTGGTGCATATTCAAGTATGATGACCAATTTATATGTGAATTTGCATGGTCTTGACATCATATGAAGGAGAAAAAACTTCCAGTTTACCTTGTGGTTTTGATGTTCTATTACATTTCTTCTCGTGGAGAATCATGTGGTAAGGCTGGAACAAATTATAAACCAATGGATCATAGTCATGAAAGGAACAACTAAGGAATGCATGCCAGTCTAACTTTTGCGGTGTCACCTAGTTTCACTTCTTTCTCTTGCTCTAATATAAAGTTCCCCAGGAATTTAAGGAAAGGGAGGCAAGGTTGTTTTCATGACGTCAACTGTAATTTAGTCTTTTTCACCACCCTTTTATCCTTGGCAAATACTCTGCCTAGTGTTACTATTCCGTGTGTTTAGATCATTGGTGATGTTTATATTTTAAGTTGTTCAAGTTTACATGAAATTCCAATGTCTTCCACTGGTGAAGTCTGTGAGTTTTAATATTAGTAGTGCCTTCATAGTACTAATATTTACTTGGGGCATGCATAATTAACATACTTGGAAGCTAGATCCTCTTTGACATGATATAACTCCTCAAATTAAGTACGATACATTTGGGGATATAGAAGTGTTCGAGCTCATCATTTTCTTCATGAAATGTGTTGATTTGTGCTTTAATAACTTTCTCAGAAAAAATGTCTGAAATGATTTTTGTTAAAAGCCGAAGTTTTTGTCGTAGTTTGTGATAAATGTTGCTCAGGGAGTTGATCAAGTAACTTTGTTGTCCTTCGAATAGGCTGATTGATGCTTTGGAGATGATGAAGCAAGGTGTAAAGCGTCTCCTTGTCGCCAAAGGCAAAGTATGGAAAGGTATGAGCAAACGATTTTCGATTCTCTATAATGGTAAGTGGCTCAAGAATCCTGATGGCAGCAACAGCAGTAATAACCTCACCGTGAACACGAATCGGCCTTCTTCATCGGCATCATCTATCAGCCAGGATACCTTCTGCTGTCTCTCTCGAGAAGATGTAATCCGTTTTCTCATCGGTTGCCTTGGTGCTTTAGCTCCAATCCCTCTCTCCACTATCTCAACTGTCGGAGCCATTAACTTGAACTACTGTTCGATTCAGGCCTCGCTTCCAGCCATTGAAGCTACAGAAATGCTACCCAAAGATCCCTCTGCAGTTGCTGTTATCGAGTCCACATCTGATGGTCGTTGTAAGATCATCGGGGAAATTTCAGCCTCTAGGTTATGGAAATGTGACTACTTGGCTGCAGCATGGGCTTTAGCCAATTTTTCGTCCGGGCAGTTCGTAATGGGTGTTGAGGACAACTTAACTTCAAGATCATTTCCTGATCTGTTAATTAACTCAACAGTTGGAGATAATGGTAATAACCCGGTTAACAGTGGTGGATCAGCAAGGCCAAAGATATTCAGCAGCAGAAGCATTGGGTTCAATCCAGGCAGCAGCTCAAGTTTCGGAACCGGTAGGAGCATGTATAGGGGCAGAAGTGCACCCTTAACATGTAAAGTTACTAGTTCATTGGCTGCAGTAATGGCTCAGATGTTGTCTCACCGGGCAACTCATGTGTGGGTGACAGAGGATGACAACGATGATATCTTAGTCGGCGTAGTTGGTTACGCAGACATTCTCTATGCTGTAACGAGACACCCTACATCCATTATTCCGTTCGGCCGTTCTTCGGAGGCTTTAGCAACTGAAATTCAGACCTGAAGGTCATCTATATTTATTGAGGTGTATTGTGTTGTTACATTGTTCTTTTCAACAGATTTTATTTATGTGTATGTAATCATATGCCGGAGCAGTTTTGGAGGAGGTTCTTTACAAGTTTGTTGATGAATTTGTATGATGTTGTAATAATGATCAACTACTGTTTATATGATGTAATTTGTGTGATATTGAAATTCTTTGTTGTAATAAAGATTTCTTTCTTTGCAGTAGATGTAAAAGTATTTCCCCGTTCGTGGTACAATTAGCTGTTGCTGCTGGTCAGGAAGGGGTATATGCCATACTTTGATGAAGGCAGATGTAAAGCTATTCGCCTGTATGAAAGGCTTTGCTTGAGCAGCTGTCCTTTCATATATCGGATCATTGTCTACTTTTCATTTCTTTCTGGTGGAATATTTGTAAGAGCACGGGTTTGATTTTTGAAGAGGTAGACAAATCACATGTTCGTTTGTGTGTGGACAGTGCGCTAGTCCGCCTATGAAATAGACGACATTGAGACTGTCCACTTATGTAATAAGCGGATTGCTAACTTTTCTTTTCTGCTATAAGACACGTCTTGTCCTGTCAGATTGGCATGTCTTCTAGACGTATCTATTATACGTCTAGGTGCCTTGAGGATTAATACTGGAGTTAGAGAATGTTAGAGTTCGTGGTGTTATATCGGCAGATGTCGTGCGTCTGCCAATATAACCTGTCTGCAAGGTAGATCAAATTCATCCCAAATGCAGAAATTCTTTTGTATCCATCTTATATCAAATGGAGAGAAAACGACAAGTAGCAGGGTATTGCAAATATATGTATGTATATGTTTTAAATCCATAACGCTCAAATCAAAACGGGAAATGTCTACTCGTTACATTGATATCTCTTTCCAGGTTCCTGATTTAATGACATATAAGTGATATTATATTCTCTCTATATAATTATTTATTTATCTAATTAAGACCCTCCTTCACACAAGTATAAAAGATGATGATGCAAGAATCAGGAACAAATTCAGGTGAAATTGAGGTCCAAAATTGCATGCTTAACAACATCATATACAGCATCAAAACAGCATAATTGCATTATTTTTATTAAATTTATATTAAGTGGAGGTTATAGAAAAACGTTTCATATGAAGTCTTGTGGTTGTAATATGAATATGAGATAGGATAGGAATAGAAGATACAGAATGCTAGTTGAGGAGATATGTGCTTAAAGAGAGATGAGATGCCTATGCCTATGCTTGTGTATTAATTACTTCATTTTGACTTGGAATATATTAATAAATTATGTTGTTATTCTTGGAAAATTATTCAAATTTACTGTTATTATTGTTTTCAAAAACAGTAGATTTATCTCAATATCTAGAGAAATTCTATGGCGCTCCTGAAATATATACTCCTTTAGTTAGATGTGGTTTTATATTTTTTGTTATATTCTAAATAACTTCATATCAATTCGTCATCTTTTATATTTTCAAGAAGCACCGTACTCTTCCAAAAGCGCTCTAAAATTTCTCTTCTAATGTATGAAATATTAACATTTTGCTATCAACATTTCCAAACAAGATCACCACTATTCTATTTTACAAGAAAATCTAAACAAATTGATGCGATCTTTATTTAAAGGTAAAGTAAAAAAAAGAGAGAAGATTATGTGTTTTCCATTAGGCGTAAAATCATGTTCTTTATACCTTATCAATAATTTAGTTCAATTCAATTTAATAATTTTTCTGAAAATGCACTTCAGTCCAATTTAGTTCAATTCAATTCAGTTCAGTCATAAATAACACATGTCTAACTTATCCTTAAAAGGCTTATTGAAGGGAGGAGATTGTTACACACTTATAAAAGTTTCATTGCCCATATAGCTAACCAGTGTATGATACTTAACACCCCCTCACATCTATGACTATACATCTAGAGCGTGAAATTTGAAGGACTGGACATCCATGGATACGCTAACAATGAGATTTCTAATATTGGACCAGTAGACTCTAATACCATCTTAAATAGACCGTAACTTATCTCCAAAAGACGCTTTGAAGGAATTTATACGCTTAATTAGTTAATATATATGTCTTGCAAAATAATTAATTATCACTTAATTTTGACTCAGCAGTCACGTATACAAAGGGAACGCATACACTAAAATAACAATTGTGTTAATTAATATGCTGAGAAATTAATGGCCACTTACATAAATTTTCAGTTCACCGTATGAAAAGATTAATTAATTAACTAATTATATTATGATCAATAAATAGAAAGTGGTACTAATTAGGTCAATTGGTACACTCGTCAATGTGTAAATGTGCGAGTGAAGAGTCCAAGATTCGAATTCTGCTCGTTACAAATTTATCAAAAAAAAAGAAAGAAAGTGGTGGTGCATTTATTGATAACTTCCAGCATTATCGATCAAATGCAATGTATCCGACTAATGAAATTAGAGAAATATATCACTTCATTGAGAGATAATGGGTATAAAGAAAAAATGTATATAAGTAGTACATATCTATGTCAACTCTACTAGACCGTAACTATAAGAAAATTTCCTCCATTTATGTCACCCCTAAAAATCTTTTGAGCTCAGATGTATATTCTATTTGTTTATTTTCTTATATTATGATTTTTCTTTTTTTCTTTTTCTAAAATTTTTTTATATTAACTAGCAAATTATATTGAAATCAAAATTTGAAATTAAAAAATCTATTAAATAATTAAGTTTAACAGTATCTTTTAGTCTGTACACCTTCACACACGGGCACACTCTAGGTTTGAAGTGTGTATAACACAGATTCACCTTACTATGTGTTAAATTGAATCACAAACGGAGGCTACTATGATTCGAACTCTGGACTACTTGATGATCACATGCTTTGGTACTATATTATTTAACTGATTAAACTAAAAACTCGACTGATAGTTAATTCTTACGACAACTAGAAAATTTAAACTGAAAATTGTGCAAATTTTAATTGTAATTAAGTAGACTTGCGAAATTTTATTTTATTTTAAAAAATATATTAAAATAACTTATATCAAAATTATATTAGCTTCTATACATGTACTTGTAAAAATGATATTATGCATTTCTAAACCATTGATTTATTGAAGACTTTAAAAATGAACTTTTTTTCTGAAAGGATGTTAAATTTTGTGGAATATGTTACGTTAATTTGAGGATATAATACTTCTCTTTTTCCTTCCCTAAAAATATACTTATTTTTTCTCTAAATAAAATATGATACGCTGGTTTATTAATTTATACCGTCCTTAATTCCTATGACAACTACAAAATTTAAACGGCAATTTCCAATGTTACTCTTTTTGTTAACAGAATATGAATGATAGAGTTCTTTATTTATCACAAAGAAAATCATTTTCTTTTCAGCATGTCCCAAAAAAAAATAAAAATAAAAAATATTCTCAAGACAATTGAATTATGAATGGTCAATTGTTCTAGTTTTATTTTTATCGATTTTGAAATATTCTAATTTTGTTCTAAACAATATATAAAGCATTTGATTAGAACAAAAAAAAATTACTATGTTAAAGTGATCAATTATTTTATATAATATAAAATAAATGCCATATCAACTCAATCAACTATCTACAAAGAATTGAAATGAAATTTATTGCCACACAAATTTATATCATATTTCACATCCTATATATCAACCACACCGTTAAATAGGAATATATTGAGTGGGTTTAATTCATAATGCAAAAAGAGATGAAAAGAAAAACAATTGAATGATATGGGAAATTTCTAGCTACAAGAAGGAATTCAAGTAATGGCATATTTGATCGATTATCCGAACATTGACCTTATTCTATATGCTCATTAGATGTTAATTTGATGTATTCTCTATCTTAAACCTTCACCAAATAGAGTTTTGTATCCTAACACCCCCATTGTATACTAATTAACTGCAATTTATCACATAATCGAAATATTGGAAAAAACTAGCTGTACTTCAAGAATTCTTCAATTTCGAGATATAGATTTTATACATAAGCTGATAATGCAACAAGTGTTGAATACATGTATAGTACGTAAATTGTAAATCTGGCCGTCCGATCGATGATCAATTAAGTTTAGATCGAATCCATCCCGTGCTAAAGATGATTCAGTTCTATTTAATGGTTGACCAGGCATCAACTTAACCTGAAAGCAAAGAAGAGGTTAGGTTAAGGGAGGGAGGCTGATCGGCCGCTCATTTTTTATGCCTAAGTTATTAAAAAACTAGATTGAAAATTGTAGATGCTTACATGTAGTAGATAATCTGTGTAATACATACTTTCAGAATACATGTCTAATTTATTGGAGGAGGTATGTAGAATGATTTCTTATTTTATTAATAAAGTGAATTATGTTGCTACCATTGATTGGTCCACTAAATGTAGTAAAATGTTTGTTCTAGACAGATCATTAATTCACTGATCCTCATGCGGTTGAACTCTTCGTGGAATCGGTCTAATATGTCTATAGTGTTTCGAGGTTCCACTCATCTTACTCTACTAAATTTTTGTTGATAATGGATTCACCTATTGTGTTGATGATCATGATTCTAATCATTAGAGTGACTATTATAGCTAGCTTCTTTTGCTCGGGTCTTATTTTTTATGATTTAACTGAATTGAATTTGTTGAATTGATTGAATTGAATGAATTTATCTGAATAGCTAATTTTTGTTGTTGAATTTTACTGAAGAGAATTTTGTTAAAAATAACCCAAAAAGAATAGAGCCTTAGTAGTAAATACTAATTAAAAATCACAATCCTAAGTAGAAGAGGAGATCATAGAAATGACCGGAAGAAACTGCTCTAGTAAGCATGTATAGATTCTAACTCATAAGCTCTAGCTTAACCACTAATTAAAAACCTTCAACACTTCTAATTTATATTATATTAATTTATAAATGTAAAAGTATGTTAATTTAATTATAGTATTATTTCCTACGTTGAGGCCACAAATATGATGAATGTTACATGTGTCGATGTCACGTATCTCAACATTAATGCATGCAATAAAAACTATGCTTTGGCCTCTTTGTGGCTGAAACCTCCACAAACAAGCATATATAATAATGTAGAGAATAATTAAATTAATTAAATACAAATAAAAAAAACTAAATTTAACAAAAAAAGATTAAAAGACAAAACTCTATTTGCAAAGGTGGGTGGAATAATTGCTGGACCTCATTCCTTATTCTGTAAAATTAAGAACGAACGAACCATCAATTGCTGACCATAAACCCATCTATTTGTGTTGTGAAAGCAACATCACATTTCCATAACACAAATTTAATTAACTAATTTTATTGCATTAAGTCATCCATAATTCCCATGGAATCATATACACCCATCAATGTTGTCTATTTTCTTATACATATTTTCTATGTTTTTTTTAATTAATTGGTTTCAGAGGTTTTTCACATATTAAAATACAAAATGTTGTATTCTAAAAAAAACACAAAATGCCTTAATTATCAGTTTAAACTTGAGTTTAATCGGTTGCTTGATATGGTATCAAAACTTCTGCGATCGAAAGGTTATGAGTTCGAGTCTTCACAACTCGATTTATTGGTGAATTGAAAACACATAGCGAAGTGAAGTGGGCTTACGTTGTGCACGCTTCAAACTCAAAAGTTATTCACGTGAGATGATGTGTTAGATCTTAATATAAAGAAATATTGTTAGATCTTAAATATCAACTTAAACAAATTTAAATCATTTCTTGACAAAGTTAACGTGAAATACTTTTTTGGATGCTTTGTCATATACCATATGGGGATTAAAATTCCGATTATGTAAGAGTTTTAAGGAATTGAACTCTTCATTATTTGGTCTAAGAGGTTCTAATATAGTTTGGTGAATAAGTTTGACTCGAGGATGAATAGAACTCATGTAATCCTAGTCTTAAAATGAATATCTAGTTATTTTCTATGTAATATTTATAAACGTCAAAGGGTTAAATATTTGGAATATCTTTACCAGGAAGCAAATAACATAGACTTATAAATGATTCATTGTTTTTATACAAAAATATTATTAGAATCAATTGAATCAAAAGTTTAAACTGATAGTTAAGCTTCATTAATATCTTTCATAGTAATGTTTAGTACACTTTGTTACGTGAATGCACATTGAAATTGAAGCGTACACAAACATGCTAATCCTACAATATGTGTTTTTTTTTTTAATTCAATAAATGGAGTTGCTAGGACTCGAACTTGGAATTGTCAATTGGGAATAGAAACTTTGATATCATATCAAGGAATTGATTGAACTACAAGTATAAGTTGATAGTTAAAATTCAAGGACATCTCGTAGTATTTCTCATCCACATCGAGAAATCAAAGTGTCATGTCATTAAAACTAATATTTATATATTTATTCATTTATAACAATGTAAATCAAGATGGTCCATTTGCAACAAAAAGAATGCTGAAAATGAAAGTTGTAGAGTTATATGCCCTTCTTACTTGTTCCATGCAAGTATAAATAATGAACATAGTTTCTCCTCTTAAAGCCATGTTAGAATAGTTTCTCAACATTCCTCTTAAAATTAAGCAAACTAACACACACAAAATGATAGGGTGGGAAGACATTTACAAAGTAATAGTAGCCATGGCACCTCTTTATGTTGCTCTAATTCTCGGCTACGGCTCTGTAAAATGGTGGAAAATCTTCACACCAGAGCAGTGTGGAGCGATAAACAGTTTAGTTTGTTATTTCACTCTTCCACTTTTCACCTTTGAATTCACCGCCCATGCTGATCCTTTCAAGATGAACTACTTATTCATAGCAGCCGACGCGGTCTCCAAGCTCATCATTGTTCTTGTTCTTGCTTTTTGGGCTAAGTTTAGTAGCAAAGGAAGCTACACTTGGTCCATTACAAGCTTCTCTTTGTGCACTTTGACAAACTCTCTAGTTGTTGGTGTTCCTTTGATGAGAGCTATGTATGGACAATTGGGAGTTGATCTTGTTGTTCAAGGATCTGTTGTTCAAGCCATAATTTGGCTTACCCTTTTGTTGTTTGTGTTGGAATTTAGAAGAGCAAGACTTGATGTCATGGTGTCTTCTAGTTCAACTATTTCTAAGGGTGAGAAGGATTTGGAGGGTAGTTTGGAGAATATTGATAGTGAGAGTGATAGTGGAGGTGGAGGTGGTTTTTGGAGTTTGATGAAGGTGGTTTGGGTGAAATTGGCTATGAATCCTAATTCATATGCTTGTATTATTGGCATCGCTTGGGCTTTTGTAGCAAACAGGTATAGTATTAATATGCTTATTTATTTTTGCAACTAAAGAGGGTTCGAGAGTGCAATTGTAGCATTCCGAGATCGTTTCTTAAGCCTAGTCGTCTAGATATCATCAAATAGAAAAATTTAATATTATACCTAACTAGCTCGTTCAACTTTATTAAGTCAGTCTATTTTTAAATTGAACTTGAAGTTTGTAATTTTAGAATGGCCGAGAAGAAAAATAGATGAATTTTTTTATAAATATAAATTTATATTATAATTTCTAGCATAAAAATATATGAATTTAAAGTTAAATTTTATCTGACATATATTTTTACTTTCAACTATAACTTTTACTTTAAAGACAGTTTTGTTTAAGTGAATTGATGTGGATTTCATTTAAAATTACTTGAAGCTTAAATTAGTAGTTAGTTGAGTCACGGTAGGGTTTACTTGAGCATTTTTACTTGAAAGTTCAGCCAGTTCGACTCATAAATAGATTTACTTATGTTCCTTTTAACATTGATTTCAATAGTCTAAAGTGTAATAAATCTTTCGCGTATCACGTATTATTACGTTTTCTCTCTATATGGTTTTTAAATTCCCTACATTAATGATATAATTGTATTGTAGGTGGCATATTGAGATGCCAAGCATATTGGAGGGTTCAATTTTGATAATGTCCAAGGCTGGTACTGGGACTGCCATGTTTAGTATGGGTAAGCAACACTTCATCACTTTCTTTTTTCTAATAAAAAGCGGAAGCTGATCAATCGAAGAAAACAGATATCTCAACTAGATTGAAATATAGACCCAAATAGGCTACAAAAAGCCAAGCCCAATATACTAAAAAGAAATAAAAAAACAGTGGTCACAGTTAAATTATATAACCATCTAAAATTTAGTAATTTTTATAATAACATACTCCAATTAATTACAGGAATATTCATGGCATTACAAGAAAAAGTGATAGCATGCGGAACAGGATTAACTGTGATAGGCATGGTTTTGAGGTTTATTGCTGGACCTGCTGCCATGGCTATTGGCTCCATTGCCATTGGTTTGCGTGGTGACGTTTTACGTATCGCTATCATTCAGGTTTATTTCATTAATCTGTTCCTACATATTTTGTGATTAAAAGTCTCAACTCGCTGAAACAAAATACTTTGGCCTACAAATCGAATTTGATTGTATTAATTATATTTTACAGGCAGCATTACCACAGTCCATTACTTCATTCATTTATGCTAAAGAATATGGACTGCATGCCCAAGTTCTTAGCACAGCGTAAGTTAATTTCTCAATAATTATTAATATGTGATTAAGGATACTAATTCTCACATAATATTTGTTAATTAATGTTTTAAATTTTATTTTTTTGGCAGTGTAATATTCGGAATGATGGCATCACTTCCGGTGCTAATAGCTTATTATGCAGCTTTGGAGTTTGTACCAAATTGATCACACAATTATTATTTTTTTGATTATTGTGGGCAGGACTTAATTAACTAAAGAAATTGTCCAATTAATTAATTGTAACTCATCATCCTGTTATAAATTAATCCATATTGGAATTTTGCTTAAACTATACTAGTATATACTATTCATCAATGCCCTATATGTTTGAGATGACTCATGTTTTTTTAACATTGTATCATAATCTCTCGGATCAACAAGTTCACATTACGAATCTTGACAATGACATATATACTAATGAAATTTCAGCACAAGATCAACCCGTATATGCACGTATTAAGTTCAAGAGGCGTCTCTGTACTTAACTGGGAAGTAGAGGTCACAATATAGCAACTATTCTTGAAATAGTGCACTGTCTTACATTTAAGAACCTTAAAAACAATTGAAACAGATCATTTACAACAAACTCATTCAAAAATCTATATGTCTGTGATAGACTCTTATTTTTGTGATACGTGAAAACTCCTTCCATTCATACTTGTTTTCCTCAAGAAAGGGACAAGAGTCAATGTAGAGAAGCCTTAAATTGGAGAGGTTTTGTAGAGTTGCAGCTGTTGATTGACACTTGAGACGATGACAATGATCGAGAGAAAGAGATTGAAGACACCGTAGATTACAGAACCACTCCGGCAACGCTTCCATTGCTGCAAATCCAATTATCTTCAATGACTTGAGAGCACTGAGGTGTTGAAGTTGATTTGGTAGAACAGACACTTCACAGTCGAAACAATCAGATCCCCGTATTTCTAACTCTTCGAGACACGGAAGATCTTTAATTCGATTCAGATAACCGAAATCATTCAACTCCTCTGAGAATGCACCGATACTAAGTTTCTTCAGTTGAGTGAGACTGCCAAGGATTTCCTCTGAAAAATCACTTAATCCTTCACATGTTGACATCTGCAAAGATATTAGAGAGCTCAGTTTCCGGAAATCTTCAGGAATACTCCTCAGCCTCTCACAGCCGTATATGCTTAGTTCCTTGAAACACGAGTTCGATAGAATCACATTTGGAAGACAAGTTAATTGTGAACATCCTTTAATGGATAGACTTGTAAGGGAAGGGAAGGAATGCAACTCATCAAATATGTAACTCAGTTCCTCACAATCTTTTATTTCTAGCTTCACAAGCGCGCGGAGATAACTTATTGGAAATGTTGCCAATTGAGCACAATTTTGAATCGACAATTCTTCGAGGCAAGGAAATACAACCACCCTGTCACCCCCATCTTCATTGTCAAGTAACGGAGGACTCCATTCAGTTAAACTACTCATCTTCCTTAAAAAGAATGATTTTAAAGCTGGAAATAGCCTCAAGCATTCACTGTTATTGCCTTCAGCATCAATCCCATAGAACCCGTTATCAATGCACTTCACTTGTACCATCACTTCTAACTTGAGAAATTTAAGACAAGGAAGATGTCCAAGCCGTGGAAGTTGATCACAGTAGCCGCACCCAATTAAACTAAGATCCACCAAGTTATTGAGTACTGCAAAAGAATCACTCGTCATCCTCGACATCCATGATGCCCATTTTCCACCCATATAATTTCTAATCTCTATTGTCTTTATCTTTGAGTGAGGTTGAAGGCCTTCCAGAACTTCGATGCATAAATTTACTGCATCCACAGATGATGTTCTCCAAATATCAAGACTCCATGCTAAAATCAACCCTTGTATACTAGTTTTTGACTGCAGATTTGCTGCTTTAACTTCATACACATAATTCACCTCCTCAAGTCTCCTTATTTCCAATTGCCCTCTGAGTTTGGTTAGGCATTGAAGTTCTACAATGCTACCTCCTGCATGAGGACCAACAATAAATAAGGGCAAAGTTTCAAGACAAGATAGCCGCCCTAATCGAAGTGGCATCTGGTGCTCGTAAGAAAAAGCAATAAGCTTCAAGTTGATTAGATTGTGGATAGTCTTCCTAGGAAGCTCGGTAAGTTCCTTGCACTTGAGAAAATTCAAAGTTTGAAGATTGTAAAGTTTGGTGATGGATTCAGGCAACTTTCTGATGTTAGAATATGAGATGTCAAGATATCTCAAATGTTTCATGTTGCCAATTGATGATGGCAAGACTTCCATATAAGCACCACTCAAGCTCAGAATTCGCAAGCTTTTCAACTTCCATGACTTTGGATAGGGAGCATTCTCGAGGATAATAGTATGCAACTTCTTGGATCTACCCTTCAGATTGGTCATTGAAGTTGTAACAAATTTATCATCTGCATATAAGTGACGGATGCAAGACGCTTCATCCATGGTTAAACAGTTCTCCGTCGTCCATATTTCAGATTTGGATAGCGACAATGCAAGATCGTGCACAAGATCATGCATTTTGCATTCTATAACATCCCCATCATCATCCCTTTGTGCATCTTGGAAGAAGGAATTTGCAAGTAAGGCATTAAAATACTTGTTCCCCTCATCAAATGACTTGATAAATCCCTCAGCCATCCAGAACCGTATTAGCTCATCTTTTTTCATCAAAAAGTCTTTCGGAAAAATCGAACAAAATGTAAAGCAAGGCTTCAAATATGAAGGCAAGTAATCAAAACTCAGTTTCAATATAGATTCCACATTCTCCTTATCATCCCTTGCGTTCAACACATTACTGTCTCTAATCTTCAGCCATTCATTTTCCTCCATATTAAATCCCATTGTCCATCCTAAAACTTTTGCAGCTAACGGCACCCCTCTACATTTTTTCCCAATGTCTACTCCGATGGGCTCTAAATTCGAAGGGACTGGTATTCTTCCATTCCTAGATGCTCTGTCCTTCAAAATCGACCAACACTCATCATCAGACAACACACCTAGTCTATGCCTATGTTGCGTTGAAGTCTCGACAACAGACGCCACTTCCTCGCTACGAGTTGTGACAACCATAGCATTTCCATTACTTGTACAAACTTCCAACAACAAACATTTCAAATGATCCCATTTCCCTAAGATATCCTCCCAAACATCATCAAGAATAAGAAGGAAACTCTTTCTGGCCAACTCTTCTCTGAGTTGGCGAAGAATAGCACCCATGTTAGTCAAACCCCCCATCATCGCATTCAAATTCTGCAACATTTCACCTAAAACTTTCTGTTCATCAAAAGTTTTCTGAGAAACACACACCCATATAATGACATCAAACAAGCTTCTTTCTTTGACTTGTTGACAAACAAATTTAGCCAAAGTAGTCTTTCCAAGACCACCCATCCCGACAATAGGAACAACAGTGAGAATGTGTTCATGGCAAGAGCGAGAAAACAAGTTGACAATACGCAACACATCAACTTCCCTTCCAACTAGGTCCGTTTCTCGATCCACATCAAACTGAGAAACAGAGCTAGAAATACCATGAAGTTGAACCACAAAACCTAAATCATTTCTAATCTTATAAAGCAAACCATTAATGTTGCTAACTTTATGAGCTAATTTCAACTTAAAGGCAGCTTTTTTAACAAAACCAACGCTTTCGGTGGAAGTGGATGAAGGATTCAACAGATCGCGTACCTGTTGGAGATTTAATATAAAAGATGTAGTTAGGCTTAACTATCAGCTCATTGGTTAACTAACATGGTATGGTATTAAAGCCTTGGTGCCAAAAGTTCCTGATTTAAATATTTGTTATTTTATTGAATTAAAAACACGTAATGGATTGTGTCTGAATTAAAAACACATGGTAAGAATAGCTTATGACGAAGAGTCTCATAAGCGATGTCATCGAAAACATCTTCAGCCTGATAAGCTAAATCTTTGAGCTTAATTAGCCAAAGTCTAAGATGGTCAGTTTGGTTGTGTTTAGCCTCAGCAGCTTGTAAGACAGCTCGGATGGTGGTGAATGAAGATTGAAGCTCTTCAAGATTCCATATATGTTTGATTTCATCAGTGACGAGAGAAAGTCCCCTTCTCAGACTCTCCTCCACCACGAAACTCACGATAATCTCCGCCATCACTTCAATTCTCCGATAACTTAATTATCCTCACAACCGCATATGTCTTTCAGAAGATGACATGACATCTCAAGATAAGTCTGTTTTTTTATCAGCAAAAGTTTAGTAAATCATGATAGGCTTAACTCGCTAAATTACACCACTCTTACTCAAATTATACCCAAAATTTTAAAATCCTACTTAAACAAAATTTTGTTTCAAAGTGATACCTAACTATCACTAACCTTTTATTAAAGTTCAAATAACCTTCTATAACCACCCACGTTGAACGCCAGTCAACGCACATTTGACCAACCTTTTTGAGACTCATTTGACCATTCTAAACAAATGACTAAATTACCCTCTCCTTCTTCTCCTTCTGTTGTTTCTCTCTCCTCATTTTTTCCTTTTTTTCACCGTCACTTCTCTCTCTCTTCTTCCTCTTCCATTTTTTTCTTCTTCTTTTTTTATTTCTTTTTCTCTCTTTTTCTTTTCCTTTCCTTAAAATTCTTTTTGTTTAAACATTAGTTTAAAAAATAATATAGTTTGAATATCTATAGTGTAATTTATCTTTATTTTCTAGGGTGTTCCTAATATAATCTTTTCTTAGTCATTCATAAACTTAATTTATTTATAATGTGAAATTAAAAATATCAATATTTAAACAAACGGAAAACATTGTTTTTTTAGTATGTATATATAAACATAAATTTGATTTATGTATAGCCATTGAAATAGTATTGAAAAAATAGGACAAAGCCAAGAACTCCAACCCAAAATTCCTATATATTAGGAAGAACACAAATAACAGAATAATTTTTTATATTTTACTTTCCACAAATAGTCATAATTCTCCTAAAATCTAGATATTTGAACAACAACAAGAAAACAATATAAAATATACATTTTTAAAAAAAAAGTAAAATTTCCTCCAATTTTAACATTTTCTTGTGTAACCTCAGAAATTGCAAAATGGGGTTAACACCAGCCGTTAGATCATTGAGGTTGATGCAAAATTTAATGGTGGTGATCATCATAACTATGTTGATTTTCATGGGAGAAGCCGTGGGAGGAGAATTAGCTAAACCTTCACAGCAAACTCTTGAGACACAATATCTTTGTTGTGTTTCAACGTGGTATTTCATTAAAGTTGGAACATGTTGTTAAAACATTTTTATTTAATATGTATTCGGTGGCCGAACCAGGAAAAACATAGATTTTAATGCATCTCGAATTCTATAAAGGGTGGTTTCAGATGGCTCTCCACCAAAAGAGAAGGTTTAGATTTCTGTAATTATAATCTTCACCATTATGTATTTTTTCGTTATTTTGTGAGATTAATTTGAAAATCTCATCATCAGAAATAGAGAAAAATATTGACAAATGATAATGTCTAAATTATCTCTTTTCCTTTCTATTTGTTTCATTTTATCAATTTCTCTTCTTATTACATTTTCTCAAACTTTTTGTTGTTCATTGATGGATTTAGTATTCATTCATAAATGTTTAAGGTCCTCTCTTTTCATAACCTATCACGTGCGATTTGAACACACAACTTCACGCTTTGTTTTGAAACGTAATATCCAAGTTATTGCTTCATGATTTGTGTGAGGTACGTTCTAATGATCTATAGATGAAATATATCATTTGATGTTTTTATACAAAAAAAATTTATTTCTATTTGTCATTGGCAATTTCTTTGAACAGGTAATTTTCTCATTTGTCAACTTCTTTTCTACTATAATTATGGTAAAACCTTCAGGATTTTCTTTGATAATTTATATTTTTCTTTAATTTCGTGTTACTTTTGTGAAATTTTCTTTTTATATATAACTATTGTATTACTTTTGTAAAATTTTCATCCAAATGTGAATCCTTAAGTTTACTCCCGGAAGAATATTATTAATTGTATGCTTACCATAATGCGATAATAATATTCACATGTCAAACAAACAAACAGTTCTATATATTTCTTGTATGTATTCTTCTCTTATGTAGAGGACTCTTATAAACTGGTACAATTACAAATGAGAAATGAAATCATTTTATACAACAAATTAGGCAACTCTCTCATATGTACATTGACAATTAAGGGATTAATTTTAGGAATCATATAATTTTTTTTAATAACATGGAAGGGTTTTAAACTTCGAAAAACAGAAAAATAAAAGGAACAAAAATATAAAATTCAACTCATATCAATAAGAAAGGAAATACAGGAATCATGTAATGAAATACAACTGGTATCAATAAGAAAGGAAATACAACTGATACCAATATTGTCTCCATAGTGGAAACTCTTAGATAAAATTGAATTAAGGTAAAAAAATGAAAATTCCCCATTAAGTTTTCCCCAAATGATGGCAGGAGGACAGTACCTTGTGTAATGAAATGATACAGACATACCCTCTTAGAAAAATGTACTAAAAATAGTTTATAATTTGATGGCTACTTGCCCTTTAACTACCACATGGCTTGTTCCACATTTTCATTAGATAATTACGTCATCAAGATTCCAACACACACCCAATTTTAATGTTTACTATAAGCTATATTATATCTTCTCATATTAAACTCTTCAAAACTAAAAAAAAAAAAAAAAAGTCTGCTTTGTCATTGATTTCATCTGCATTTAGTCTTTCATAAGTTTTTTTTCTTTTTAATGTTTTGTGTATCTTAAAAAACTATGACAATTCTATCACAAGAGGCAAAACACACGGTTCTAAATGTTGATAAATAACACTATCTCAACCGAACTAGACAATGAATATTCACAACTAGCTAGTTTTTAGTAAACTTAATATGTACAATAGTAAATAATAGATGACTCAATGTGTCAAAAATGAAAGTTCAAATGCTCAATTGATAAGAATCGTACAAATCAACGACTAAAAGATGCCATCAAGGACCCATTAGACTTGAGATAATCAAGAGTACACAAGGGTGGAGGCAAAGGAGACGGGGAGGGGGGCACCGGAACTACCCATTCCAAGGGTGGTTCCAATCTATTTGCTAAGGCAAAGCAATTTAACTGCGATGTAAAATCGTGCCACTCGGCTATCTAATACACACCCAGCATACAATGGAAGGTCCATTTAAGGTCCTGGGCCCCTAAAGCTGTGTGCAAAGTAATGAATTCAAAATTTGCTTATAAAAGCAACCTACCAAATCTAACTCCATAAAAAAGAATATAGTGTATATGATCAGCACCAGCAGAAGAGAGAAATGGTCATTAAAGAGTACATTAATGGTCTTTCACAAGATATTAAAATGGAAAAAAACACACACACACACTTTTACGACCCTTATCTTTTCAAATTTTATTGATTACACGCAAATGAAACGAGTAATGCACTTCTAACTAATTTAGCAGACTTAATGTCCGCAATTATAATTGATCGAAGTCTTTTTTTTCGAATTAAAACCATTAGTGACTTAAAGATTGTTTTTTCTTCTTCTTTTTTTCCTAATAAAGAAAGGAAGTAGTATGACATTGGCATGTTAGCAAGTAGGAGCTAAGGCAGGCTTAATTGCTCCCACCCAACTTCCACCCAACTTAATATATATACCTATACCTGCACTGCATATGCCATTAATATCTTATCCCACCACCAATAATAACTCATCTATCTATAGCCTTTATGCCACCAATTTTCACAACTTAATTAAGGGCTTTCATAACCAAAACCACCCCCTCTCTCTATCTCAAATTTTATTATAATCTCCGTCCAATATTGGACCGGGCAATTATAGATCCTAACTAATGTTTGGGAGACACACGGCATCTCCAAATTTCGTTAACAAATTATGGGTTATTTCATCAACAAAATACGCACAATTTCAAGTCTTATTGAATGACTAGAACACTACATGTTAAGATGTTAACCAATACATGAAAGTGTACATGAAAAAAAAAAAAAACTAGACTTATTTTTGTTGACGAGCCTTGAAATTACAATGTCTGATAACTGTTAGGTTTGAAATGGCATTGTTTAATACGTGGAAACTATCTAGACTCTCCTCAATAACCAAAGTGCTAAGTTGCACATTATCCCAAAGGAAACATATAATATGTAGGTTGACTTTACATTTCTCAACCCTAGCCTAGAACAAGCACCCCACTGCCAAAAACACTATGCTACTAGTTCATCAATGAATTTCTCTCTATTGCAACAAAATGGATAAAGAGGTTAAAGATTATTAGAATTGATTTATCCTAAAGTGAATCTTGGGTGTTAGCATAATCCAAGGCAAAGGGAGAGACTCACCGGACGTTTGCCGACCCCGAGCATTGGCAATACCAGGAAGGAGTCTGTAATACCTCCATATCATAGCTGCTCGTCCAGAGAACCCTGGGGATTTTGTTTTGGCTCCGATTCTAGTTAGAATGATTAGGATTTATGGTCAAATAAGTCCACAATGGCACATACCCATGATTCTTCTAACACGTAACAATCCGTGATACCAAAAATGTCATCTTAAACTAATTTAACCAAGCGTTATGCTAAACCTGCAATTTACTTCAAGCCAAGTTGAATGTCAAATGGACTCTTTACCTAGCAAAATTTGATGCACCTAACTACACCCTACATTGCACGGACATGGAAACGGACAAGGGCAAGTACAAGTACATTGGTACACGTACAGATACCAGAAACCTTATTTCTAAAACACAATCCGAGTAAGATAGCTTTCAAACGGAAACGCAAGCGTTCAAGCAAGATAGAATGTCTCAAGAAGAAAAAGGTCTAGACACCAAGTATGAAAGTTTACAAGATTGGAGAAAAATTAAGCAAATGAGAGAGAAGTGATGGAATTAGTTGTAGCCCACCACCATGGTACTGATAGAAAAAAACAAAAAAATTATTTCTTCTAAACATGCACACTATTTGGCCAGAAAAACAGGATCAATGGAGACAGACAGTGGAAGCAGCAATGAAAAGAAAAGCAGAGGAATAAAGACAACTACTTTGATAAAACAAATCTAAATAACAAAAACACACCCAGGTGGAAGAAAATAAATAAAATAAAATAAGAAGATACCCAGTTGATATATTTAAAAAAAAAAAAAAAAAAAACAAAGAAAAAAGGTACCTTCTTGATGTTGCAATCTGCATTACTACTACATCCAGCAGCAGAATTAATAAAATAAAATGAAACAAGACAGGATTAGAATAAAAGGATTAAACTAGAATAAAGATAAATCTTGAATCTTTGCAATGAGTAAACACACTAGCTAATTAATATAATTAATCATCACTTAAGCAGCAGCATTAACTTAATTAATAAACAAAGAACAAATCTTCTTTCCCCCAAATTACCATATAATGCTAAAACCCTAACTAAATAGTACTAGCTACTTCCATATCAATGTATACACAATTCCCACTGGAAGCAGCAAAAAAAACTTACTTGGAAACAGCAATTTCTCAACAAGAACAATGAGATTAAATAAATTATAAACAAAGATATTCTTCTTCAAGTTTTCTAGATATGGCATCCAAAGCAATTACATGTTTTGGGAGTGAAAGAACAGAACCCAAATGGCCTGTTTGGGATATTGCAATTGATAGCATAGCAACAAGGAGAAGGTAAGCAAACACCTTTAGCACCTCCACAGCAAGTACATAGAGCACATATTTGAAAACCCCCTAATTTTCTTTTGCTTTCATTCATCATCAACCTCATCTCCACCAACTTCTTTGGCTCCATCAAAGACACCATATCCTTGCTTGTTAAAGACCCATTTGCCTAAAAACAAAAACCCATAACTTAGAATCCACAAAGATGATAGGGATCTACGAAATTTCTCAACTTGACCACATTTAAGAAAAGAAAGACAAAAGAGAAACTCACTTGAGGTATAATTGTAGTATTTGCATCACTGTAACTGATGCAAATGCTTAGAAACAGGAGAATGAGAGGAAAGGTGACCCCATAGGAAGAAGAAGACATGATTTGAATCAAAGGTTGTTTTGTAACTTGTTAGATGGGATGGGTTGGGTTTGGTTTGGTTTGGGAGTGAGTGCTTTTTTTGAAACTTAAATGGGTAGGAGGAGAAGGGAATTGGGTTGTGATGTATTGATTTGGTGGATCATAAATGTAAGTGGGAAACTGAAAAAAAGATGGATTTTTTGGGGGTCATTTCATTAGCATAATGTAAATGTTGAGAGGGGGAAATGGGGTGGGTTATGGTTTGAAAGGGTGAAGTAGTTTACTTTTGGTCCATACTGAAACAGAGAAGTGAAGTGAGAGAGAGAGTGAGGTGGTGGGGTTCTAGAAATTCAAGTTGCTGCTTCTTTCTCTCTTTTTGGTCTTCTTTTTTTATTACTCCCTCTGTCAGCCGCTTAGGTTGATTTTCATTTTGATTTTTGACCACCTTTCTCATTCATTATCATATTTTCATACTACTTTCTTTTTCTTCAATATACTTTTGTTGCCTCATCAAGGTTCTCAAGAAGGGGACAGATATATGAGAGGGGGGTTCCTCTTCAAATTTATAGTTGTATATTTTATTTGTAATATGTATTTATAGTTGTTTCTTTGTTATTGTATTGCAAGTTGTTTTTTAATGTGGCCGTGAAGAGTTAGAAAATAACAAGGATCCACCACCATCGAAAAGTGAAGCACTTGGGAGAGTATATAACCCAAGTGGAAGTTATTCGGTGAAAACACAACTGTGAGGCTTTTCTTTTGAATTGTTCAAACTTTTGGAAGATTAATAAACTCACTCATAAACGTATTGCACATTACAGCGTTTTATAGTCTTTTTGGTAAGGAGGAGTCAATACACTCCGAACAAAAGAAAACAAACATAACAAAAAGACTAAACTAACATCGAACTCTCCGCATAAATAATAAAAATCTTCACGCAAACATAAAGATATTATATTTATAATTTTTCGTTGCTAATATTATGATCTTCAGCTGGATTTATCTTCAATTTAGTAAAGATTGTTAATCTCGCTTTGGAGTTTGATTTTTGCTTTGAAAATTGTTGCAGGAGTTTGTTTTTCCATTTTCATATTTATAGAGATGTGTTTTACAAGTTTGACCTTAAAATCTGAAACTTCTATTTTTGGTAAGTTTAAGGAAAATAACCTTCGTCAACTTAGTGCTTATGGATTTGTCCTTAGTGCGTTTCTGGCATTGTCGTCTTCTTGATGTGGGCACTTAGTTTATTTGAAACAGCTCTGTTTTTCAATATCAAGTTTTCGAGTAACTCAAGTTGACTCTGTCTTCAGAATAGATCTTCTCCTGAAGATAAAAAAAACGGTTCTATAGTCTTTATGCTTATAAGTTGTAGCCCTCAATGTATTGATTGAAAGCTATACTTAATATGTTTGATTAAGTGGGGATGAAAGCAAACCAATAGTCACTAATAAACACTCAAATTGAAATTAGTTTAATATGGGCCAAAAGTTGTCGAAGCCCAAATAAGAATCCATTTGATAAGAGAAGAGCCCAATTTGGGGTTATAAACAAACCAAATATAGAAAATAGAGAAAAGTGGGATTGAGTGATGAACAACACCAAAAGATTTGGAGCAGCGACCAAGCCTACGGGCACTCCGTCGCTAGGATGGTCGTGCGTTGTCGTCATCGCTTCTCTTCTCGTTGGAGCCTCCGTAGTTCACAACATCTATAAGCCCAACCTTGTAATCTACTTCACTTGTAACTTAGGCTAAACAATGTTGTTGCTTTTCATGTTTATCAAGTGTTTGATGAATTGTCTGAATGACCCCTTCGTTTTTATTTTTTTGCAGGTGCTACCTCCTGTTGAAATCGATGATGCTCCACTGAAAAGTGAAGCTCAATCTGCAAAATAGTGATTCTTTCTGCATTTTCTCTCGGGATTCTGTGTATCTTTTGGTTAAGCAAACTATGTCTACAAATATAGAAAAGGAACATTTTTATAATAAACACAAAGCTTAAACTTTCCATTTTTTCTATGTATTCACATGATTTTTTTTATTCGAGCATCGTGTGTACCAGCGTTGGGAAAATTGAAGAATTGACTGTTATGATTGAAGTGCATTAAGATTATCCACTAGGCTCCTTTTTTGCTATTGTTATGGATGAGTTAACGATTTGAATTCAAGACTATATATCGTATATTGGAGTGCATGTTTGCAGATGATATTGCATTGATTGACGAAACAAAAGGTGTGAAGACTAAGTTGGAATTATGGAGACAAATTTTGGAATCTAGACTGCTTTAAGTTGTGCTTTAAGTTGAGCAAAAATAAGACAGAATAATTAGAGGGGGAGTTCAATAGTGGCAACAAAAATATTAAGGCATGAACAATCACCTAGATGAGAGGATTGTTCAAAGCTCGGATTTTTTAAAAAATATTTTTATATTTAAGGTCTATTATCCAAACGAATGCTAAATTGGATAAAAATGTTGCCTGATTTAATCTAGTTAGTTGAAGTGGAAGAATGTTACAGGTTTCCAACGTACGACAACTAGACTTCAATGTTATATGATACAAAATGTTGGTAGTGAAACACGGCAACATTCAAAAGGCTTTTGTGACTGAAAAGTGTATCTTGCAATGAATATGTACGACAACTAGACTTTAATGTTATATGATACGAAATGTTGGTAGTGAACCACAACAACATTCATAAGGCTTTTGTGACAGAAAAGTGTATCTTGCAATGAATATGTGGCTGTACCATAAATGATTCAGTTACTAGTATTATTTCTTTAGCATAAATAAAACCTTCTACTTAATCACTAATGATTTAGATTTAATTATTTTACAGAAATAGAGATCAGTTATGGACGACGCTGAGGACTTCCCCTTTAATTCTCCGAGACTCACAAATTTATCTTGAGAGCAGCATATTTCCAATCAAAACATTTCAACTTAAATTACTTACATTATGATTGAAACTACTTTTATTTTACACGTTTAAACGCCTAACATGATCAATGAAAGCTGACTTTATTGGTTAAAAGCTTCAGTTGTTTAAGCTAAATTTCAAATTTAAGTTGGATTGATCCACCTAAAAGATGTTTGACAAGTATCGAACTGATACATTTCTTTAAAAGAATTATGTACTAGACTATTAAGTCGGAATTCGCAATGCCATCGTAAATAAAAGCAAACAGTTCACGCTAACAAATAGATGCAAAGCATCCCGTCTGTTACCATTATTTCTCAACTCAAACAAAATTGGCAAATCCTGCATTGCCACTATTCAAAGTTTCCTAAACGAGTGGATCATGAAACATACAAAGAATATTTTGAGATAGCTAGACTGAAATTACATTAGTGGCAAGATTTTATTTTTTGTTCTTTTGCATTGCATTGACAAAATAAGCAAAATGTCCACCCCTACCGACAATATCCAACCACACCAAGATGGGTTAAGAAATAGAAGGTGATATTTTGATTGCCGACAGAGACAGAAACAAGGAGCAAATAAAGCTGGGGATTACAATTAACTCATCTAAGACAACCTTTATCTAAATGAAGGCTAAGTGACAGCACATCAGTGGGGCAAAAGAAACTGCTTAAGGGAACAGAAAGTACAGTAAATCAAACTGGTTGGGAAATTAACAGATTCTAGAAGTTGTTGAGGTCTAATGCACCGACGGTAGTTGAAGTTTGTTTCACAAAGGTCACTGAATTTCAACGAAGTCCTTTAACTTCACCTCCGTTTTGAATAAAGTTATTCCGGCCAAATTGTGTACACTTGCTAGGAAACTAACAAGGCACAAAAGACAAAAAGCTATATGCGAACTAGGACATAGTTGAAGAGTATAGCTGACCTAATATACCTAATATTGAAGCAATGTGGCGCATGGTAAACTAAAATATAAATTTAAAAACCACATTCTCGTCCAAAGTGACACTTAATTAGAGCATATTGTCTTGGTGAGATTTCACACCCAAGTTGACTGAAAATTAATATATTGAAATCAAATGTGAAATCGAATAATTTTGTTCAATTACCTTTATCAAACAGGCCCGAAGTTTGGTGACTGCTGAAGCAATTTACACCAGCTTAGGACATAATTTCCTTCAGTATACAATCCTCACGACACTTTGCACCAAAAATCATAGAAACCATTTAAAAGATAAAATTGATGGCATTCAAAACCACTGAAAATGATCTCAAACCGTGTAATGATGCCATTATTGTCGAGAAACGTTAATCTATCAACAAAAACCCACACAGAGCTTATGTTAAGAGCTCAAAATACTATCTATCAATCCTATATGAAAAATGGAAACCCAAATTGCTTCTGCATCAGGAAATCTAAATGCCAATATATTCTATAGAGCATTTCAGACCACTGAAATAAATTGAGCAATCCACAAAAGAGTATCGAAACCTGGCAATGGGAGTGGTCTTCGCATCTTATCAGTTATAGCTTCAAGGAAACAATGCCATGTTCTTCTGGTATGTGATACAAATACAGCTTCTTGTAGAATATTGGTAAGAGAGCAGGGATGATAAATTATTGCCTGCCAAGCCTGCAAAACGAGATTTGTTATCACTGATCTAGCCATTAACCACATATCGAGATTGCAAACTATTTATTGATCTGACTGTTGCAATAGCTCATTGTGAATTAAGCTGAAAAGAACTATCTACCAAGATAAAAGTTCACCTGTAGCACATGTAAGCCTCGAGTTGCACATCTGATAAGCTGGCAAAAGTCCACCCTGGTCAGCTACCTACCAAATGCTTTATTATTACAGAGAACTCGAGCCAAATAAATTTCTGTAAGAGGAAGCCTAACCAGCGACATAATTATGAAAATAACAACTTAGAATTACTTTGTGAAGCAATAAGCATTATCGTAGTAGGATATTGCTCGAGACTAGTAACTGAAAATGAAACCATCTCTGCATTGTTCAGGTGAGAATACCAGTCACTTGTAGCTCTAGTCAATCAGCAATGGAGAAAATAGAAGACAGACAGATTCTGATGAGTAAGAAGTCCGGACTTCAATGAAATGCAGGGCCTTAAGCATTTCAAACTAGGAATCTACGAAGAAGATTCCATAAAGTCACGGGGACTCAAACCTTGCTACTGGAAAGTTATATAAAACGAAGTGGAAGAAAATTTGAACACGGATCAGAACAATGAGCTTTGAGAAAGATGAAATGTTCACATAGGTTAATTACCAAATGTGACAGTATTTGCAGATTATACAATGCAGCAATATGAAATTCAGAGGCAAGTTTGTCGACTGAATCTCATTATCATTTTGGCATGAACTCTGTACATCTCCATCAATGGGAAATGAATTTACAGCCAACACTTGTTTATCGACCAAAAGATTATAAATTTTAAATCTTGAGACAGCATTTATCCCTCTGTATCAATACTATCATCACCAGAAGGAATCTGTATAGGCTCTGATAGTGAAAGTCGTCTGGGCTTTGCTGAACCTGCTTCCACAAGTCCTTCTGTTGATAAAGTTAATGCAGCAGATCCTGATGATGACCCCAAAAAACGTCGAACTGGGGAATCAAATGAAGATGATGTTGAGAGATTGTATGTGAATATTCCCATAGGATGATCAAATTTGCAGCTTGGACCAAACTTGCAGACACCATAGCGGGAGTAGAAGATACACAAAGGTTCACCCTGTTATATTTAGATAAAAGCTCTATCAATCTTATTTCTGAAAAAGTTATGTAGCAACTAGATCCAAGTATAACACTGTTAAAATTATGTATAGACATACATAGCTGCAGTAAGCACTAGGAGACTCGCATGCAGTTGACAGGAACTTGCTTGTACGATAACGACAACTATAAAAAAGTGTACTATAAAACTATAGTCTACCAAACATCATTTTCTAATTCTTTCCGGTTTATCATTTAATAAGTTGGTAAGAGGATATGTCTATGCACATGAGTTGCTGAAAGGAAAACTAGCTGAAAAGCTAGTTGTGACTTGTAACAGGAAGAAATAAATTTTAAAGAGAAGTCATAAGTCGTAACAGTTTTCAGCGATCAACTAAAAATGACTGCAACCGTAATAAGTAGATCAATGTAGTTCATTATTGTAAGTCTAATCTAACTACAACATGACAAACAAATTTCACTAGGTTGCATGATTGATTATGACAATCTAATAGAAACAAAAGACTTATCGAGAAAAGAACTCACTGGACGTAAAGGGAGGCCTATAGGGCTCAAGACACAGTCTGGAGCAGGAATTAGCCTTTCTCTAGGGTGATGGAACTTGCAAACTGCACCAAACTTGCAGTCACCAGTTTTCATGTAAAATTGACATTCAGGCTGGCCAGGTCTCTCAGGAAAAACATTCTCCCTTTGCAATGTGTAGAATCCTACAGGAACAGAGCCTGAACGGTATGGAGAAAGGGGCGCTTGAGATCCCGCATTCAATGATTCACTCTGGCGTGAGGTTCCATAAATCTGATTGTTTCCAGTTTGATGTTGACCCTCCGGAGATGAAACTGAGCCCATCTGACCCTGAAAAATTAGCATCCCATAACAATGTCAACCTTCTCATCCATAGAGCTGCAAGTCAAAGCAACTAACACATATAGAAAGCTTAAAGGCTATATATGAAGTCCAAGAAGTAAATCTGAAAATGGAGTCCAAAAAAAACAAACAGAAAAGTACGCCATGTTTATTCAATTAAGTGTGCGAGTTAGTTCCTTAGGGAAAGAAGATAAAAAGATCATGGACAGTGTATTACCAGATATCTCATACCTTAAGACATAGAGATATTCAAAAGTATGCAAAGGACAAATCATACATGCAACATTTCAGTGTATACTTGAGAATTATGAAACTTCAACCAGAAGATTGTAAGGGACTATGCCTTAGAAAACAAGCTCATCTCAACCAGATAGAAGAGGTATTCAAAATCTAAGAAACCGTTAGCGTAAGAAATTCAGCTATTTCATACATAATTCACAGTTCGCCTCATTCCAGTTTTAATCAAACATCGGCATTTGGTAATGACATGCAACTCTAGACGTAAAGTAATACTACTAACTTCACTACAAAATTTAAATTAGAAAATAATCCAATTTAGGTTCAAATGGCATTGTCTATACCAAATCAATCACACCATATCCATGATTAGGATTAGCATCTTACCAAAGTATCAAGGTGCAAGTGCAACAAGGCTAAACAAGATTATTTCAACTGGAACTGAATCCAATAGGTGCTATGCAACCACATACTTAGACAATTGACCAAATTAATGAATCTAATGAAAAGAAAAGGAAATATGTACAACATTGTGCCAATGCAACTTCAACAAATAATTACTATGACACTATTACAATGGTGACCTATGCTCTTTCTCACTCGAGATTTTTCCCATTTTGTGCCCCCAAGCTTTATGACACCGAAACCATCTATGATCCCCATGATTGCCATTTGATAATGAAAAATACTATATTAATAGACCATGGCCAAGCCTGAAGATACTGTCGGCTTAAAATCTAAATGGTGGGCGGAAGGGTACTGTAGAACTTTGTCCTTTATGAAAAGGTAGTGTGACAGTCCTTAAAAGCCACTAACACATAGTTGAAGTGTTACATTGACTTCAAAAGACTTTTTACCTTGATCAACTTGCATTTCAATGTTCTTATTACTGTAAAGGCACGTAAAAGTCATTACTACAACAACAATAACGCTTGGTGGTGTGACATGATGGTCCAAAAACTTGAACATATAGCTGCAGCTCTTAAACAACATAGACTGAGGGTGCTTTAGTTCAACAAGTCTGCTCTTACCATAGCACAAAGTGCATTGTATCAATATCCCTACGTATTCAAACAAAAGCATAAGGAGTTTACACTGTATGTATTCCAGCCTGGAACCGATACTACTCCCTGAGGTAAAATCATAGGTGTATAACTTGAAGGAGCTTGCCAGCGTGGGCTGGTAATAAAAGATGCTCTTGACCAGTTTGCAAGTCCTCCGGGGTAGGATTGCTGACCAGGAGTAGTAGGAGACTGAACAGTAGGATAAACAGGGGAACCACGCAACGGTACCACCACATTAGTTGGTTGGGGATGATGAAATTTACAAGTGTTGCCAAACTTGCACTGACCAGTTCTTAAATAATAAGCACACTCCATCTCATTCTGCAGAAAAGGAAGATACGAGTTTTTAGAATTTTCCTGTACGAAAACAAGAAACTCAAGAAACAAGAGGTTTTTGAAGGTAAGACGGGCCTAAATGCATGAACCAAGACTACGCATATTGATTTTCATTATGAGGATAGCAGAGATACTTGGGTAAAGCAGGAAAGAAGGTAAATTACCACTCTTAAAAGTAATAATGATACATGTATATATGTATTAAAGATCTTTTCGTCATAACACTTCTTTAATCACATTATAAACATTCCCCTGCAGAATGTTCCTAATATTTTTTGGGCCAAATAAATGTACTAAAACATACTAACTCTATCTCATTTGCTGAGGAAAAAGATAGAAACAAAATCCTACCGGTCGAAGAGGATATCCCAAAATATTTAAAGATACTCTTCCAGCAATTCCAGCCTTGTCTTTAGGATGATGGAACTTGCATGTGGCTCCAAATTTGCATGTTCCTGTCTTTAAATAGTACTGTTCAACAGTTAAATCGATATTAGTATGCTATACAAAGAGCCCATTTAAGAACAAAGAACCAAAACCACTAAAAAGGACACGAAAATTTGAACCTGAACATCTATTCTCTAGCAAAAATCACAGAAACATGGGCAAATAGATGTATACGAAAACGTATGTGGTACTAAAGAAGAGTAGTAGTAACTTTTGAACTCCCGGCCAAAAGGCATTATTGTCATAGTCATTGCAATGAAACTAGAAGTAAATGCACAGTTCAGCTATTCTTTGAACTCTGAAGCACCGTTCGTATTCAACTTTAAAATATTAATGCATTTTAATTACGAGAAAAATACATCTGAAACTTTTTTTACTTTCAGTTTTTTGTATGGCATATTATTCTAAGTTCAAAACCAGTAAGTAG
Organism: Euphorbia peplus; assembly: GCA_028411795.1. Classification (NCBI taxonomy): domain Eukaryota; kingdom Viridiplantae; phylum Streptophyta; class Magnoliopsida; order Malpighiales; family Euphorbiaceae; genus Euphorbia; species Euphorbia peplus. Next base: position 471,333 of record CP110840.1, read on the forward strand.
TGTTACCGACTCCAATAGGTATACACACGGAGACTTCGTTTTGCTTGATCACGAGAAGATGAACTCCAAAATAATTACTCTTCTTGTAAGCAACTTACTAGAGCTCTGACTAAATCTTGTGTCCAAATAAAAACTTACTAAAGTAAGATGCCTCCTTTTCTGGAGGAAATATTTGAGCACAACATAATTATAGCAAGCACCGTAACATAGACGCAGAAGGGCTTTCCAAAGACTTCCCTCTCTCAAAATTGCAGGCTAAAATTTGATGTAAAGAGGGAAGATGAAACATGTAACGTAGTAAATACATGTTTCAGCCTTCTCCTTTTTTCTTTTTGGCAATCGGTAAGAAAGAGGGAACGAATTGATAATAAAAGCGATTACGGTACTATAAGCATGGAAGCCGAACATAACACCTGGCATTCAGGCTGTCCCATCCTTTCAGGAAATTCACCTTTCATCCTTGCAGCAGCAATAGCCTAAAAGTGATTGAAAATATTAATCCCATTGCAGTACTTCAGTTCATAGTAAAATAAAGCGCAAAGTATGTTGGTGTGGAAGCAATAAACAAACATATTCATGTGAACATGTGCATATAACGAGAGACTCTTATATATATATATATATATATATATATATATATATATATATATATATATATATATATATATATATATATATATATATATATTTATATGAACATATAAATTGACTCTGTGTTGTTTAAACATGCTGCATCTCATACCAGCTTTCTGTTTGGAGGATGATTAAATCGGCATGTTGCCCCAAATCTACAAAGCCCTGTTCTAATATAATAAGAACAATCTGGCTCTCCAGGACGCTCGGGATAGGAACCAGATTCCATGGCTTCACTTCTCAAGTTCATTTGCCACATTGCATCTGAAATGAATTAGATAACTGGGTTTATTATAATTAGTAGCAAATCTTTGTAAAACGAGGAAGAGAAAACAATGTTACAACTTATATTCCCTCAGTCAAATCAGCACAATGTGGCTGTTCTTCAGTCATGGAGTCAAACAAAAATATAGAGTTAGATAACAAGAAGTGGAGGGATTGGGAAGGTCAGATTTGAATTTCTAAAGAAAAATTCAAATGTTAAATAGAAATTGGCCTTCCTAAGAAAAGAAGAGAAGTGAAGAAAGAAAACAAAAACGGTTACCCATTAGGAAAATAAGAAGAACAAAGAACAATTTGATTAGCTTATGATTGAATTCGTCGAAAAGAGTAAGGGACAGTTTGCCATTACTGTGGGCGGAAACATTTGTTGTTGGGGAAAGTGTCGTTGGAAAAAGCAAACAAAAGCTGAAGTGTTTGTTAAACAGATTTCAAAAGTCCTAAAATCAAGAAATAAATAGGAAAACATGTATTTGTTAAAATATATTGAAAGTTGAACCGTTGTAGTAAAAAAAAAAAATATGAATATGAGGTTTATGGACAAGTTGTTTGTAACAGCAGCTTTGCATTTACGAAACATTGTTTTTAGGTGGGAAAGCAGAAGCAATTGAGAAAGTAATGAGAAAGTGGTTGTAAGTGGTGAAGAAAAGAAAGACAGAAGATAGAACAAGTAGTAGCATAATAAAACTGAGAATTGAGGTCAGAGAAGTTGAAATTCCTAAAAAGAAATAGCAAAACCAACAAATTAGAGCTATGATCAACAAAAGATGAGGGCAAAACAGAGAATTGAGACAATAGCTGAACATTCTAAAAGAGATGAATTACATTTTTGTACAAGAGAAAGAGAGAGATGAAAAGGAAAAAAGGACCTTCGGGAGACAAAGAAGAAGGTCCGTCGGGCATAGAAATTCCGGCATCAAAATCCATAAAGAAGAAGAAGATGAAGAAGATGAACGGCGGTTAAGAATCATGATGATCGTCCATCATCACCAAGGAATCTCCATTACTCCAATCATATCATATCATAATTCAAACAAAATCTCAACAGCTTCTGTATCTAGAGAGAGAAAGAGGCGTTATTTTTCTTCTGTTGTTGAGAGAGAAAGCAGAAAAGGCAGAGAGAAGGGGCGTTGTCTACTCTTCTCCACACAATTTTTAAAAAAAAGAAAAAAAAGAAAGAGAAGAGGAAGAGGAGCAATGAAAACCAACCATCCAAAACAGAGCTTGATCTCTCTCTCTCTCTCTCTCACTCTCTCTCTCTCTTCTCTTCTCTTCTCTGCTTTTCTACCCGCGTTTTTGTCACTGAAATCAACTCACCCTTTGCCTTCCCTCTCTCCCTATCTCACTCGCTTCCTCTACCCTTACTTCCTCTTACTCTCTCTAATCTCTTGACACCTGTTCATACTTTTTTCTCATTTTTAAATTATTATGCAACATTTAAAAATGTATTAGCTCAACTATTAACTCTTAAACTTTCAGTTAAATAACATGTTAAAAAAAAGTCTCCACACTCAAAATTCCTAGTTTTGATGTATTAGCCTTAACTATTTATATGAACACTTATAACCAAAGTTTCCACACTCTACTAATAGCTCAATGATAAATAGTGCGACCGAACTAAAGGCATGATCATAGTTTGAATTTCATTGTTAATATTAAAAAGGAGAATAATAGTATAACCTACTAAATTGTTTTCCAAACCTGAATTAACCAATACATCTCATAACTATTTGAATATACAAAAAATAAAAATAAAAAATGAAGTAACATACTCTGAGTCTTTGTATTTATAGTTTCTCAGTTTTTCTTACTTTGATTTTTCTGCTCTACGTTAATGTTAATATAATATTATAGGTGACACGTGGTAGACAACCAACGCGAGTGACATGTTTCAAAAATTGCGTGAGTGGCCGTTAAACTAACTTGATACCATAACTATGAACCACTTCTTGCAAGTGCTTTTACTTTTTCTGTCTTATTTCTTTTTATTTCGTAGTGATTACCTTTTTTTTTCTTTTATCTCATTTACATTATTATAAATTTTCATTTATTTAGGAAATATCTTTTGTTGTTACAAATACTACCCATATATATAATACTTTCCTTCTTATTATCTTTTAAAAAGTTATCATTTTCACATAATTTGAACTTTTAATGTAATACAAAGTTTTTGACAAGATGTAATACAAAGTTGTTTTCTTGAATTATTAAAGTTCCGTTTATTTGGAATATAAATTAGTAAAATTTGGAATGTTAGTCTCACGATGAAAATGCATATTGTTAATAGAATTTTTAGATTGTTTAAACTTTTTGAGTGATATTATTGTTACTTCCTTGTTTATGTACTCTTTCGTGAATCTCTCAAACCATCTCACGAAGAATATCGAGTTAACTTTTATTCCTAGTGTTGACTTGATAGCTGGGAGTATAAGTTTTTCTCACATTTTAAGAATATTTTGTTTAACTTTTTCTCATATTACCCTTATAATAAATGTTAAAATATGCTTAGCATTTATGACAAGTTTAGGTTCCAATATAATTATTCACAAAGTTAAAGGTTAAATTAATAATTTAATTATATAATAAATTTATTTTTTAATATGTGTGAAAAACTCTAAATTGTCTTATATTTTAAGATGGAGGCGTAGTAAATTCTTCTGAAATAAAAGAAAATAGAAAATTGGGAGACATACCACCAGCATCTAATTAATATTTCATTAACAATTTTAGAAAATCAATATTGCGTAATAATTAAGAATAAAATATATTAAGAAGGAAATTGAAGGGGCCACCTAGGCGTGAAGTTTGAGCTACACATCCAATAACATAGAGACCAATACACATAAAATACTATTATACATTTTTTGTTGTGTGATGCCCTCTCTTTCACCAACCACTTTTTATTTTATTTTATTTTGAGAGGAGAGGTATATTATTTTATTTTTAAGTATTTTATACTATATTTGAAAATAATAAAATAAATAAAAGGTACAAAGCACACAAAATCTCCAAATAAATACAAAATCAAAATCCAACATGTGCTTATAGAAAAAATGAAGCTTTGTTTAATAATTGATGCTTTAGAGAAATAAGTGTTTATGATTTGTATAATGTCATGATTAATATATTGAAAAGTTAAATGTTATTCCAATGAAAAGTCAGAGAAGAGAGAAAAGCAAATGCCTTATTTTTTAATTTACTTTATTGAGTCAACCAAAATAAGAAAATAAAGTTTCCTTTTATTCATTGTAGTTTTGCATGAAAAATAAAATCAGTTTAAACGAGTAAACAAACTAATTCTATTATGTAAACTCTCACTTTGATATCACTTTTTCATTTTCTACGCCTAAATCGACCAACTAACAGTGGAAACATAATCAAAATATAGAAAAACACTTCGAAGATTTATTGCATGAAGAACAACAATTGTAAAATTACTTTGGAACACGCATATTGATTCTAAGGACGAGATATAATCACGAAAGTCAACTTCTCTAATTCACACACATGACGACATACATGAGGCGGCTAAGGTTTTATTTCTGCTAATCAAGATTAGGCTGTCTCTAATCCCTAAAAGACGAATAATGAACCTATATTTACAATATAAATAATGGCTATAGGAGTATTTATTGTTGACCGCAATGAAAAATTACAAATCATGACTTAACATTATTAATCGAGATAACGGTTACATTAAAGAAGCGATACAACAAGTTTACAAACTAAAAGTGCACATCACAACAAAAGGAGCGATAAAAGCTTCTTGAGAGGGAAAGGAGAAAAGAATTTTAATATTCCTTTTCTCTGTTGATTAGAAATCTTTGTTGATTAATTGATCTCTTAACCGTTATTAAATTTTATTTCGTTAATCAAAATTTTAATCCTAACCCATAAAGTTATTGGCGGGTTAATGGATCAAATTTGAGCCAACTTCCATAATATCCATTAATTATGCTCCTACAAAATATAACATTGGACTACTCACCCGTGCAATATCTTCAATTTTTGCATCATGTAACAAGTATGAGATCAATGTAGGGGCAAATTTTTTTTATCTTAGAACCTATAAATCAGTGTCAACGTCAAGTGGAGTGAATTTCCATAAATTGCCATGTCATATCTTTCTTGATGCTCCTTTAAATCTAATCCAAACCACACTAGCTCTATCTTTAATACTTTATTCTTCCTTTTTTCTTGGATCCTTGAATTGAACCAATCATAATACCCAGCAAGTTAGAAAGGCTTCACTTTTTAATCCAACACACTTTTGTATACGAATACCTTTTAATATTGAAGTATGTACATCACACGTCTGTTTTACGATATGTTAAATTTAATACAAACATAAGATGTTAGGATTCAAATTTTTGAATCATTTGGGTATCCCGTTTTCAAACCTGTTTGAAGTAGTCTCTGAAGTTAAATGTGGTTGGTTGGGCGCGTGATGGTGATATTATATATGGATATTGGTTTAATGGTGTATCTAATTAGTAGTTGTTTAAGTACCTGAACGAAATTTAGGATTTAAACGTGCTTGGTCGGGATTAGTAGTATGCTGTTGAATTTACATTGTGGTATGAAGTTTCATGGATATGATTTAATATATGTATAGTGGTGTAATTGTATATCTAATTAGTAGGTGTTTAGGTTGATTAAGGCTGCCAAACTGTTTTATTTTTCTTGTGTATAATTTGGTTTTTGAACCATCTATCTGACGAGCGAGAGTAGTACTAAGACGAGTGACCTCTTTGGAAGTCCTGATCTACACTGTGGTATGAAGTTTCTTGAATATTCTAGTAGGAGATTATGTTCCTAAATGAAATTTACAATGGTTAACTAAGGCCGCCAAGCTGTGGTGTTTTTCCTTGTGCATAATTTGGTTTTTGAACATGACATATCCGACGTTTTTGACAGGACGACGAGCACGAAATGGAGGTTGATACTGCTACATCTGTGACTCAAGCTTCTATGGAACACCAGTTGCCAGAATTGGAGATATACTGTTACTTACTGGTGTTATTATATCTGATTGATCAGAAGAAACATGGACTATTTTTCTTATAGGCTAAAGCTTGTTCGACAGCAAGCATTGCCCACCTGCGAAACATGAATAGGAGGACGGTTGATGTTCTAGCATCCCGGCTCTTCTTTTATTACTCCCTTAGCTATGAACTCATCGGTCATCTTGCTGATATCAGAAGGTGAGTTGTGCACATTATCTTCTTATTCATACTGTGGTATAGTTGTTGAAGGCGCGCCTCAGGCTCAAGGCTCATCTAGCCCTGGACCTACCGCCTTAAAATGCTAAAGACAGTTTTAGTGTGTCTCGTGTAGCTCAGGCGCACCTGTTCTCTAGGACCGATTAGTGTGCCTTGCGCTCTTATTAACTTTGTGAATTACTAAGCACGAGCGTGTTCAGTCGATCCAAATTATCTAATATGCACGGGCATACATTGTTTCTTACTCTGGCTAACTGTTTCATTTTACAGTAATCTCCTTGGTCTTCACCGGATTGCAACATTGCGTCATGATGAGCTTGGTCAGGTAAAATATTTCCGATGTACAGATTCATAGCAGCAATGTTTCTTTTCATCTCATACTCACATATTTTTGTGACGCAGGAAACGCTTCTGAACCTGCTACTTCGCAATTATCTCCACTACAACTTATATGACCAAGCCGAGAAGCTGAGGTCAAAAGCCCCTCGATTTGAAGCTCACTCGAATCAGCAGGTACTCTTTAATATTTCCAATAAGTTCTCATTGATGCTATTGTTCCTTGATTGTGCCTGTTCACTTGCTATTGCTTATTGAAGCATGCATTAGGATCTTTCATTTCGACGTAGTCTCATTCCCGTTATTTACATTTTAAATCAGTGTATCTTTTATAAGTTTGCATTTGCAATGAATATACGTTATAATAACTCATAACCTGCAGATTCTACGCCTACGATTTTAATTGTTATTTTTTGTACCAGTTCTGCCGATACCTCTTTTACCTGGGAAAGATCAGAACAATCCAGTTGGAGTACACGGATGCTAAGGAGTCCCTCCTTCAAGCCGCTTGGAAAGCACCTATTGCAGCCATTGGTTTCCGAGTTCAGTGCAACAAATGGGCAATCATTGTCAGGTTACTGCTCGGAGAAATCCCCGAAAGGACGGTCTTTTTGCAGAAAGGAATGGAGGATGCTTTGAGGCCATATTTTGAGCTAACAAATGTGAGTCTTGTCTTTTTACTGTCATCTTGCAGGTTTCTTTATTTATTTTTTCAATCGAAGATTAGTTTTGGACGTTAAATAAGTGTTCGAGAAGGAAAGTTGTTAAGTTAAATCTACAATGTGTTTTGTTTTTTTTTCAGGCTGTTCAAATAGGCGACTTGGAGCTCTTCAAATCTGTTGCAGAGAAGTTTTCGAGTACATTCAATAAAGATGGCATTCATAATCTAATTGTTAGATTGCGACCCAATGTCATAAGGACCGGACTTCGCAACATCAGCATTTCATATTCTCGTATTTCACAAGCTGATGTGGCCAAGAAGTTGAGGTTGGAGTCTGTAAACCCTGTTGCAGATGTTGAGAGTGTCGTATCAAAGGCAATACGAGATGGTGCAATTGACGCTACTTTGGACCATACTAACAAATGGATGGTATCAAAGAAAACCGGAGATATCTACCGTACAAATGAGCCTCAAATTGCGTTTAACTCGAGGATTGCTTTCTGCCTGAATATGCACAATGAAGCGGTATGTGCACTGAGGTTTCCACCGAATTCCAACAACGCGAAAAAAAGTGCTGGGAAGATAAGGGAGAGATAACAACAGGAGCAGGAACTTGCCAACCACATTGCTGAAGAGAATGATGGGTTTTAAGTTGGTACATTTCTTGCTTTCTTGGTCTCTTTCTAATAGATCATTATATCTTTCTAAAAATCGGGTTTAGTTTATACATTAAATGTAAATATGAAATGAATGATTTGAATAAAGGCTCGTGATTACAGTTTTCCGGTGAAATACATTTGATATTAATACAATATCCGAGATACATTATTCAATTGAAGCAAATTGAACTCTTCTTTTCCTAAATATTGCCCAACAAGCTTACGCAAACAATCCACTACGAAATTCGGACAAGGAAAGAATATTTGAAATGTTAGAAATAAATACAGCCAAAATATACATATATGATAAAAACAAATTATGAAAAAAATGTACTTCTAATTTGAAACTATGAAAATAACCGCCTGCGTGGAAACTCTTCTTGGTTGCCGTTTCACATCTCGTGTCCTTTTCTGTATCTGTTTCATTTGCTTTTCTGTGTCCATTACCATTTCCAAGCTGTATGTTATAGAAATAACAATTACCAATGTCAGTTCCGGTGGAACATAGTGCTCGATGAACTCCCTCTGATGACATACCTTTGTATCACCGACAGTTCCTGAAACAGAAATATAAGTGCTCAATTCCCACATTAAAATACGACGAAAATTCATCAGAAACAGCAAGTTTAAAAACCTGGCAGGAATAGGATATTTCCATTCTTGTCTGCTGCAACACGTTCAGCTCGGAAATGACGCGTATGATGCCTCTTTTGAACCACACGAAAAGTAATTGGTGAAAGATACACTCTTGAGGTGATGAACAAGGCTGGAAGGTATCGGCTTTGGACCACTTGTGTGTACTTCAGTTATCACTAGGAGGAATCTACCCAACTTAATGCTGCTTCCTTTTTTATTTTATTCGTTTCCATCAATGTTCTTATTTCTGATGCATTTTCCCATTCCCCGACGTCAACGTACATGTTGTATAACAAGACATATGGAACTGAACTGTCAGGGTCAACTCTCATCAATGCTTCAGCAGCAACTTGAGCCATCTCCACATCATTATGGACTCTTGAAGCATTCAGTAACGCGCCCCAGACGGTCTTATCTGGCTTACATGGCATGCTATTGATTAAATCAAGAGTCTCTTTGAGCTGTCCATGCCGAGCCAAATTATCTACAAGGGATGCAAAGTGTTCTATCCCTGGCTTAATACCATATTCACCCATGGCGTTAAATATCTGACAAGCTTCATCAACTAGTCCGACATTAGAACAGGCATTCAAAACAGATATAAAGGTTATATATGTAGGACGAACATGGGAACTTATCATCAATCTATAAAGTTCCAAAGCCTCAGAACCATAACCATTAGATGCATATCCTCCTATCATTGCATTCCAAGATCTTACTGCTTTAGCCCTTCCCATCTCGTCGAAAATGGAACGTGCCTCTGTTATTGCCCCACATTTTGAGTACATGGTAATGATAGCATTGTTTAGTGGGATATCTGGAATAACCGTCTTTATGACCAGCTGGTGAATCTGCAAACCTAGGCACACATCGGCAATCCCAGATGACACACCGAGAAGAGAAGATAAAGTATGCTGATCAGGTTTCTCTCCTTCTATTTGCATCCTAATGAAGAGCTTAATTGCCCCTTTGAAATTCTCATTCTTCTCATACCCAGCAATGATGGAATTCCATGAGATCAAGTTCTTGCAGGGCATCCTCTGAAAGAAATCACGAGCATCTACCAAATTACCCTTTAGGGCATATCCAGATATCATTGCATTCCATGAAACAGTGTCCGGGTTTGGCATTTTAGAGAAAAGATTCAAGGCCTCCTCCATATTTGATGAGATAATGTATCCATTAATCATGGTATTCCATGAAAAAGTATCTCGTTTTGTCATTTGATCAAACAATTCTCTAGCAGAAATGATGTCTCCAGCCTTTACATAGCACATGAGCATGACATTCCATGACATTAAATTTCTCTCAAACCCACTTCTCTCTCTTCCTTTGTCACTATAGAAAGGAATCTGATCAAAAAGACTTCGAGCCTCACTAACCTGTCCCCTCTGACCGTACCCAGCAATCAAAGTATTATAAGCAAGCAGCTTCCCACCATCATTTTTCCCATATCCACTCAAAATTCTTGCAGCTTTATCAAGTTCTCCACTCTGAACAAGACCCGCAACGAGCACATTCAAAGACGAATCATTCCTTTCTGGCATTGTCTCAAAAAACTCAATTGCACTACACACATCCCCATTCTGTAGGAAACCAGAAACTATAGCATTGCACGTGATAGGATTTCGCTCGGGCATAGACTTAAAAAGCTTTATCGCCTCCTCCATCATCCCGCTCTTACAATACCCACTAATCATCGTATTCCACGAAACAAAGCTCCTCTCAGGCATATGATCAAACAACCACCGCCCGACCTCCACAAACTTCCTCCCGCCACACGACAATACATACGCTGAAATCATCAAATTCCAAGAGATAACGTCTCTCTGTGGCATTGTATCGAACAAGTTTCGAGCTTTGGTTATCTCTCTTCGATTGACATATCCAGTGATCATTGAATTCCACGTTACAGTATTCTTTCGCTCCATCTTATCGAAAAGAGCTCTTGCATCGTGGATTCGGCCGGTTCTAGCAAAATGTGAAATCTTTTTGTTGAGGGAATACAACTCCTCGTCGCGAAAAGAACAGTTTGATGCTGCTGTGGAGACAAAACAGGAAATTTCCGTCGTCGCGAAAAGGTGTAATCTGGTTCTAAGTGTTTGATTGTATGAGTTTATAAACCCTAAATTGAATCTTCGGATCATTGTCTTAATACACCTAGATAAAGATATTAGAAATTCAAATTGAGAAATAAATGAGCAACAAGAAAAATTGAAAGCCAAGTTGAAAAAACTAACCTTGTGGAGATAAATTCCGGCGAAGGACGGCGGCTGTGATGGAGGCTAGCTCAGTCGCGGTGGCCGCCGGCGGCTGGAGAAAAAAAGGAAGTGAGGAGCTGGGGAAGGATTCCTACTGATTTCCAAATTATATTTTTCTAACTTTTGTATCTAAACCTTCAACCCGCTTAAATCCTAACCGATTAAATTACTAACAAAAAATTCTCCATTATATCAATAAAATTGACTATTTCCGTAATTTTGTAAAAAAAAATTATTTTACAGTTCACATTTTGCTAAATACAAACATCACATACTTATTTGCAAAAAATTCAAATCACAATACACTAGTAAAATTAATCAAAAAATAATAAAATAAAGAGCTCATGTTAAAATCTCAGCGAAGTTCTTCAAATTTCAGCTCGATCGGGATTTTTAGGCCGTCAGGATTCTCTGAACCCGATTGGTGCCCTTTAGTTCCAAGACTTTTATAACTATTCGATAATATAACTTTTACGTGATTAACTAATACCTTGCAACTTAGGTATATTCTGTAACCATGATCACCTAAATATATTCGATGTGATAGTTGAATTATAGGTCAAATGATGGTAAACTATTCAAACCACAGATTTATATTTTTGAAAATGCAGATTACATCTCTTAGCGTATTTATAAATTGTAAACTTTTACTGCCTTCGAAATGTACCATTTTTCTTGTGAGTGAAACTTTTATCCTTACTTTGTAAAAGAAAAAAAGGAATGGAATTGATTATTTTTAAAAACTATCGAAATGAAATTTTATCATGTTGGCATATTTTGGATAAATATACACTTTAAAATAATAATGAATTTACAAAGGGTTTATTGCTCTTATTTTGATCTTATTTTAGTACGCTTTTGTAGCAAATTATGGGGTTTATATGCCTTCTTGTGAAATAGACAAACGAGCTCAGAAAAGTGGTCATATAAATAGATTCAAGTTCAGTGCTAAAGCGTATGATGAGCCATGTTATTGATCATCATCCAATTGGTTGGAGTATTAGACGGTGTCAAAGTTCATAGATCAGGATTGGAAAGTGATTTTTCTTCATATTTATCGAGAAGAAAATCAAGTAGTTTATACAAACTATCTTGCCTTAAATCATCAAAACTATAATGCCCTTCTTGCAAGCCTCCGGGATATCCTCTTTGAAAATCATAATAGTCCTGCATCTAGGAGAGAGACTAGTAATAGCGGTTGATTAAGGTTTGCTATCACTATTACGGATAGAATAGCGATATTAGTAGATCTTTCTTCCAAAATAGTTATATCCAGCAGTTTCTCAATCCTAACTAAACAATGTATATCCATTATTGCTAATAATGTATATTTTAAGGGAAAAAAAAAAGTATGGAAGAGGCACTTTTCTGAGGGAAAAAAAAGGCATGTGAAATTAGGACCTTGGCTACAATATCATTGATACACACTGTGTAAATATGTGAAAAACAGGGAGAGTGCCTACCACTCCCATTCCTTGATTATCAAAATGACCTGAAACTTTCTCTTCTACATTGCACATATATTCTAGTGATTCTAAAAAACACAATCGAGCACCCAATTTCCAGATGCTAATCGATACATCAAATTCAAAACTCGATCAATGAAGAATACCTCATTATTCTGTCCAAAAATCGGAAGAGGATAATTGTGAAATTACTACTTGTATATAAGTGCATCACGCCCTGGTCCAACACCGATGTAATGGATAGGGACGCCCACGATCTCTTCTATCCTCTCTACGTATTGTCTTGCAGCCACCGGAAGATCTGAGTACTTCCTAATTGATGAAATATCAGTCTTCCATCCAGGTAATACTTCATATTCGACCTGTTCCCATTCAAAACAGATTAATTACACAAAAATGTGATGCAACATTGACACGCAATACAAAACATTCTAGTTCAATCATGCAATGAATGATACTTCTTCACGGTTGTTTACGGGGATCAATTTGCATAAAGTTACTACTGGTCACAAGACAACTACTACGAGAAGACAAACTTATATGCAGGTTTGATATCAAACAAGTAGTTCAAGGTATGAAAATTGAAAAGCATCCTACCTTCAATTGTTCAAGGACACGGAGGTCAGCAGGGAACGATTTAATTGGTGTACCATCATTTTGTTTATACGCAACCCCCAATTGAATTTCAGGAAGATCCGACAAAACATCGAGTTTGGTGAGATTCAATGATGAAAAGCCATTAATCTGACAGCAGTACTTCAGGGCAACTATATCAAGCCAACCACATCGTCGAGGGCGACCAGTGGTTGTTCCAAACTCTTGCCCAGCAAACCTAAGGAGATCCCCTCCTTGACCTAATATCTCAGTTGGGAAAGGACCGGAACCAACTCGTGTAGTATAAGCTTTCACCTGTTACAACAAAGTTGCAGTGGTAAAGTCAAACAAGCACCGTAAAGCCATTAAGTATCTCGAGAAACATTTCCAATGCAATGATAGTTGTTTTGGCATGACAAGTCATCAAAAGTAAGCAAAAAGTAAGAAATTTTCAGACTAGGAGATCATTAAGTAAAAGAAAACTATCAACTAACCACTCCAATGAGATCACCAACTACTCGAGGAGCAATACCAAGACCAGTGCAGATCCCACCAGCAGTTGGGCTCGATGAAGTCACAAAAGGATAAGTCCCAAAATCAATGTCCAACATGGTAGCTTGTCCGCCTTCAACCAAAATCTTCTTTTTCTGTGCAATGGAATCATTCATTACATGGACAGTATCAGCAATGAAGGGTTCCAACCTTTCAGCAAACCTCTTGTACTTTTCAACTTCTTCCTTGAGCATTTCCGGGGTATAGTTAAACCCTCGGAATCTCGAAGCTGCATCCGACAACAAAAGATCAAGCTTCTGAGGGAAAGTGTCCATGTGCCTCAAGTCACATACCCTTACACCATTTCTGATTGCCTTGCTGGAGTAAGCAGGTCCAATCCCTCGTCTAGTAGTACCAATAAACGACTTAGCAAGCTCAGCTTCCCGAAGCCCGTCCACTTCTTGATGAAAATCAAATAACAAGTGAGCACGATCGGAAACCAAAATTCTCCCGTTGCAATTAACACCATTGGCTTCTAATCCTTCAATTTCCTTAAACAGACCAGGCAAATGAACCACAACTCCGTTACCAATAACACAGAGAGTTTCCTCATTAAGTATACCGGACGGAACAAGGTGAAGGGCAAATTTTTTCCCCTCTGCATTGTAGATTGTGTGACCGGCATTAGCTCCACCCTAGCATCAAATAATATTACAGTTTCAACCGTAACTCAAACAAAATTATAACTAATTTCATCTTGTTTAGATAGCAATCTAGCAATGTTTAGCTTAAACATCCAAACCTCATCTAATTAAAACATTCAAATTTTTCATCTAATTACCTGGCAGCGAGCAACGATGTCGAAATGTTCAGCCAAGATGTCGACGAGCTTTCCTTTACCTTCATCACCCCACTGAGTACCCAAGACACCTGAGACTTGACTGAGTGACTGGATTCGTGAGTCAGAGGTGGAAGACTCGGTGATGCTCAAAGACGGCAAGGGAGATTTGACGGAACACAGTACGAAGTTTCGTGGAGGGCGAGGTGAACGGAGAGGTGCAGCGCGTTGGGACCAAGTGGAGGAAGTGATTGAATTAGAGTCGAGGCGGAGAGAAGTAAGATTCATTGTGAAGAAGGAGAAGATATTCCTGCAACCTGCTCAGAAAGTCCACAAAAGAGAAAATTTTATTACCCATACCGCATCGACACAATAAACAGCCATTAAAAGACATCCCCTATCAAATGAATTCAGCGAGAGTCTCAGGAATTCAACAATGAAATTGCAGCAGTTCATCTTACTTTTTTGTATGATTTCCTCATGAATAAATCCATTCAGACTTTTGAATAAGGCTTCCATTAAAACAAGATGAGACATGATTCTAAATTTCTTACTTATATTCTACAACTGTTTGCAAAGCCCATTTCAGTTCACTAATAAATGGAAGGTCAAATTGCAAAATGTCCACCTATTCTAATTCTCTGCTCAACACAGCTTCTACAGTTCAGTTATTCGAGTATCTCCTCTAGTTTAATCACACAACCAAATTGTGTCCTTATTGGTAACAACAATAATCAGGGACGTAGCTATAGGGGGGCCCCGCCTCCAACCCCGGAGCCACCCTTACTAGGATTGTTCCTCCCATCCGTTGAAACTATCCGTATAATAAGTGGTATCACCCTCGGTTTCAGAAATTCACTATAACAGCTGATTTTCGATGATAAATTCATCAAAAGTTCGTAAAAGTGTCAAAATATGTAAACTTTTGTCGAAAAACTAGAAAATTTCGTCAAAAAATTGCAATTTCCTTGATAAAGTTGATACTTTTTTCCTCTTTTCGACAAAATGCACAATGAAAATTTTCACTCTGAGAAACCGGCTGTAATATCGGGATACACCCCAACATTTCAACCCTGGATTGGCCACTGATAATAATAAGATTAACAAATAATACACAGGGAGCTGAAAGAAACACCATATACTAGCTCAAAAAGACTTGGAAATGTTCCATGTTATTCACTAATTTTTACAGGAAAGATTAAAACTTTAAAGATTAGAGAAGGATGAAGGAGGTGGAAAGTACCTGAGGAAGAAGATGATGATGATGATGGATCTTCAAAGCTTCAACTGGATTTTGGGACAGCCGGGAAATTATTTTCGGCGCTACCAAATTTAACCTATTGTTTTATGGTAAATTGCGGGTTTACTTGCAAACCTATAAAATGTTATAATTTTAGCCTTAATGTTTCTATAGAAATTCAATTTAGTCCCCAACTTATGTGGATATTTGAATGGACTGTGTTCTTAAGGTTATTTGATGTCACACCTTAGCTTACAAATGGTTTTGCTGCAAGGACTTTCGTAATGTAGTTATGCGATTAACTAATATGTTGTTAGACTTAATATTTGATGTCCCAAAAGATTGTATTCATTTTAAATATATATAACTTCATCGGGTGTAACACCAAGGTTTGACCACAAGTTCAATCGAATTGGAAATCACCAGAATTGACATTAACGGTATAAATCTAACTAATATATGATTCCAACTAAATTAGAGATTTACTTTCTAGTAACAATTGGCAGAACATCCTCTATCACATTATAATAAATGACAGTATGATTACTTACACACGTTACTCACTTTGCAGTCTCTTTCTTAACTTGTACTGACTTAATTGTTAGAGTATATTCAAAAGTACGATTTCGACTCACATAATAATCTTGACATATTAAGCCCAAAATTGAGAACCATTTTAAAAGTCATTTATATCCACTTTATCATTTGAGTTTAATTGGTTGGATGATTTATAGATCAAATTGATATGGGCTTTGAGGCCCAAGGACAAATCCTATTCTAAAAAGATAAAAGCAGGGTCAATTAGTCGGCTTAAAACCAACCCAAGTAATTTAGGGCGGCAAACACGCGCGCACGGCCACGTTCAAAGGCGGTGATCGTTCGTCATTATAAATAGAAGCTCCAACTCTAACCCTAGAAATTCAATTCAATTCAATTCAATCTCTTCATTCAAATTAATTCAATCTCTTCTCTGTGTGCTCTAAGATCGCATCAAGGTATTTATATGCTGTTCTTCAATCATCGTAGATCCATAGTCGTTTGATCAATTTAATTTGATTTGTAGCCTTTTCTATTATTGTTTTTGGATTGAGAATTGATAATTCGGTAAATATTTTGTTCAGTTTAGAACAATTAAGGGCTGTTCGGTCTACTTTAAAGCCCTCTTGATCATAGGGTTCTCGGTTTCTGTCGCTGATGATATTGATTTTCCGTTTATTTGTTGTATTTATATCATATGTATGCAATTCAAATAAATATGTAGATTATATGACATGATTATGATTAATATTTTGGGGTCCGGTTTAGGATTGGGATTGGGTTCAAATTTGTCTAATTTTGTTGAGTTTTTGATAATTGCTGATGTGATCTAGATTATCATTATCTTGATCATAGTAAATCGTATATAAGGATTTAGAATATATAGGTTATATAGCATGATTATGTAACTCGTTTAGACACCCCTGCTTCGCAATAGTTTGAAGGTATATGTTGGGTTTGCTGTCATCATCTTTAACGATTTCAGATGTTGCTTAATGTCACTATTGACAAGATTACCTAACAAGCTCTATTAACTTTGTTTACTATTGTTCTTTTCTTGGGACTGAATTGATAGTTATCGTTCTTATTATCATCCCATTTGCAATGCTTTCTTATGTTGAGTGTGTCACTAATTTTAGTCTTTCTAAATTGATATATTTTGCTCTGAGCAGATGCAAATCTTTGTGAAAACTCTAACTGGGAAGACAATCACCCTTGAGGTGGAAAGTTCCGATACCATTGACAATGTTAAAGCCAAGATACAGGATAAGGAAGGGATTCCACCGGACCAGCAGAGGCTCATCTTTGCTGGAAAGCAATTGGAAGATGGAAGGACACTTGCTGACTACAATATCCAGAAAGAATCCACCCTCCATTTGGTTCTTCGGCTCCGAGGTGGTATGCAGATTTTTGTCAAAACTCTCACTGGGAAGACCATTACTCTAGAGGTTGAGAGTTCAGACACTATTGACAATGTAAAAGCCAAGATCCAAGATAAAGAAGGCATTCCTCCGGACCAGCAGAGGTTGATTTTCGCTGGCAAACAGCTCGAGGATGGGCGTACACTTGCTGACTATAATATCCAAAAGGAATCAACCCTTCATTTGGTGCTCCGTCTCCGTGGTGGGATGCAAATTTTCGTGAAGACTCTCACAGGAAAAACAATCACTTTGGAAGTGGAGAGCTCAGACACAATTGACAATGTGAAAGCCAAGATTCAGGACAAAGAAGGCATTCCCCCAGACCAGCAGAGGTTGATTTTTGCAGGAAAACAGCTCGAGGATGGGCGTACCCTTGCTGACTATAACATCCAAAAGGAATCAACCCTGCATTTGGTGCTCCGTCTCCGTGGTGGGATGCAAATTTTCGTGAAGACTCTTACAGGGAAAACAATCACTTTGGAAGTGGAGAGCTCAGACACAATTGACAATGTAAAAGCCAAGATCCAGGATAAGGAAGGCATTCCCCCTGATCAGCAGAGACTTATTTTTGCTGGAAAGCAGCTCGAGGATGGTCGTACACTAGCCGACTACAACATTCAGAAAGAATCAACCCTTCATTTGGTCCTCCGACTTCGTGGTGGCATGCAAATCTTTGTGAAAACCCTTACCGGGAAGACCATCACTTTGGAAGTGGAGAGCTCAGACACAATTGATAATGTAAAAGCCAAAATCCAAGACAAGGAGGGGATCCCTCCAGACCAGCAGAGACTTATCTTTGCTGGAAAGCAACTTGAAGATGGCCGTACTTTGGCTGACTACAACATCCAGAAAGAGTCCACACTTCACTTGGTGCTCCGCCTCCGAGGTGGTATGCAGATTTTTGTCAAGACTCTTACTGGAAAGACCATAACTTTGGAGGTTGAAAGCTCGGATACTATTGACAATGTCAAGGCTAAAATCCAGGATAAGGAGGGAATCCCGCCCGATCAGCAGAGGTTGATTTTTGCTGGGAAGCAATTGGAGGATGGACGCACCTTAGCTGATTACAACATCCAGAAGGAATCAACTCTACACCTGGTCCTTCGTCTTCGGGGTGGGTTTTAAGTTTGATTGATTGCAACTGTTCCAATCTGTATATCGTTTCGTTCTTTCTGTGTTGTTTCTGGTTTATATCTTCTGTTTTGTGCATGTTTGGATGCTTTAAGATGTCCTAAGACAATAATTAAGGATACAGTTCATGATAGTTGGAACTATGATTTGTGTTTTACCTGGAAGTTTTCTGGCATCTGCAGTTTCATACAATATTTGAGTCTTTGGTTACGAAATTGCTTTCTTTACGGTTTGAAGTGAAGTTTGAGAGTAATTAATAGAATGTAGTTTGTACATTTCTAAGCCGGCATGTTCATCATAATAGCTGGTAATTGCTGCTAAAACCCTGTAAATTGGAAAGTAAAATGTGGATCACTTAATATGTTGATAACAAAATTGACAACTCTTAGAATATAAGCGGCCCTTTTGCTACGTAGTAAACAACTTAATAAAATATTCCATGAATACATACATAGAAGATATGATTAATTAGTAACAATTTACTACAGTAAGTTTTTATTGCTAACAAAGTCTTTATATAAACACACATTCAAATTCTTAGATTTCGTGGTGAAGTGGGAGAAATTATTATTTACAATTGCTCTTTGCTCACTTTGATGTCTATATTTAAGTTCTTCTTTAGGATTATGCCTATTAGGGCTGAGCATCGGTTCGGTTCGGTTAAAACCGAACCGCACTATTAGAAAACCGAACTTATATGTATGGAATTTTGGGAACCGAACCGAAGTATTAACGTAACCGAATTAAACCGAACCGAAATATTTCGGTTCGGTTCGGTTACCAAACCGAACAACCGAAATTTCTATTCCTTATAAAATTTGGATTTTATTGATTTACAATTGTTAATTTTTAGACCAACTAATTCAATAGTTATTTAAAATTACCAACAAATAAGTATAAAATTAAATCCATACAAGAGATTTGATTCGATCGGTAAATAATCAAAATCAAATTCAAATAAAAAGCCAACTAAGTAGTATGTATGTAACAAAATCCCATAAGTTTGGTTCGGTTTCGGTTTACCGAATTTTTTTTTGCTCAAACCGAACCGAAAATCGAATACCAAAATTTACATATCTCTAAACCGAACCGAACACCGAAAACCAAAAAACCGAACCAAACTAACATTTCGGTTCGGTGTTCGGTTCGGTTTTCGGTTTCTGGTTCTTTTGCTCAGCCCTAATGCCTATTGTACTCTACTTGAAGAAAGGTATCTATTCTATTTTTAATTCTTGCAAATATTATTTGCAAAATTTTCATATCCAATAATCGGACCCCTCAGCATAAGAGAGTTATCAAGTGATTTTATTATAACATTTTTTGAGTATAAGTGATTTTCTAATAACTTAAATACGATCAGAATCCATCCCTTAAATTGTGATTGCTTCCATATGTATAGAAGATTATGGTCAAGATCATATATATTATCTAAAACTACATTGACAATAAAGTAATATAGAAAATCCCTATTCATATGAAAAAATTGTCAAAATTGATTTTTCTTAGAATGATTTTTAAAGAGAATGCAAATCATTAAGCAATAGAAGAGTGCACATAGGTCAACGTTGAAATCAATTCCTACTTTAGAATTTTCCACCCTTTTCTAGAATTGTATTTTCTTTTATTTTTCTAAAATGTTTGTTTATTATTTCATCATGTGAGTGCTTCATTTGTTTATATATTTTTAAAATATATAAATTCAGTCATATCATCTGATTTTCTATTGCTTTTGGAGATAGATTAGACTATGAATAATACTCCACTTTTCAATTATATTTACAATAAGTATATATATGATATAGAAATGATTGAGGCACTATATAAGCACTATCTCTCTTACCTACAAACAATTAACATCCTCTTTTTTGTATATTATTTATCTCTTTACTGCAATAATGAAATGACAAATTCAATTAGGTTTCAAACTTCTTTGAGTTAATCATTTCATTTATGCCCTTAAAGGCTACTTCAAATTCTTTAATTAGGTAAGTAAATATGCTCTCAAAATAACACTCTTTACTATTTGTTTTTTTTATTTTCTTTCATTAATAAGAACTTGTTTGTCTACAAAAACATATATTAGCTTAGCCCATTACGTTTTGTTACTGCTTGTTTATGATTTATTTTAGTCTCCAAAGTGAAAAGGATTAGTAAACCTGATATTTTATTTTAATGAGCTAAATAGAGAATGATGCGGGTGAATTCTTTAGCCGGATTCTTTCTATGCTCGTACACCAAACTGATATGATGAAAATTGAAGAGGAATTCAAGAGTAGGGTTTGGTATTGTTGGTTTCCAAAAATAAGACAAACAAGATAAAGGAAAAGAACAAAAATGAGGCGATAAATAAAAGAACTCTAAAATCGTGCAATGATATACATTAACTATGCAATTATATTTTCTATTTTGATGTGTTGGAGTAATTTTCACAATGTCAATTCAATAGTGATTTAAGATACGCTTAGAAATAACAATAGAATATATTCTTTGATCAAGCGCAATGAAATTTGGCGTGTATTATCATTCGAGATATAGGTAGCTCGAAAATTTAACATGTCTTTTCTATCGGACAAAGTGTTCATGACAGTTATGTCCTAATCGAGAGGTGTTCTTTGGTTTGTGGGTCATCGCCCTTTCTTTGATGTAATTTCTACAAATAGAGGGTTAATAATGTGGAAATCAAAGAAAGAGTTTTTCATGGGTTCTTATCATCTAATCAAGACTATGTCCTCTCATTCTCATGAAAGAGTAAAATAAGAAAAAGGAAGTTAACCCAAAAACTAAACTATTTAAAGGGACAATACAATACGCATCATTATTAAAAGTAAAATAAAAAAACCTTTTTTATATAATCAAATTCAAAATATTAACAATAAAATAAAAAGACATGTTTGTTTCAGTGAAGAAGAGATTTTATTTTACTCAAAAAGACAATAATTGCAGGCTTTGACGTTTCTCTCTTTCTCCTTAAAAACCTCTTCAACACCCACACGCAATCTACTTTGACTCTCTCCCAACTACAAAATTTTATTTATTTATTAATAGTTTTATTTATTTAAAATATAATACTAGTAAATAATAATAAAAACAATGGAAAAGCAAAAAAAACACAGCCGCAATTAAGCCTTACGAAACCCAACTTTTCTTTCCATACTTCACACAAGTGGGCTTTCAGCATTTGCTTGTGGGAATCTCAATCCCTTTTTCTTTTCTTTTTTAGTTTTCTTTTCATGTTTTAATTTTCTTTCCAATATTATAGAATTTCCCAAATCTTGAGAATTTTTTTATTGTATGCTTACAATTTAAGAATTAATTAATACAATTTACTCATATTGTTTAGTTAAATATTTACTTAAATTAATTTTATGTGATATTCACAATTTAAATTTTCACTCTCCTCTTGTAATATAAGTGTTCAAACAAATAAATTTCTTCTTTTTTTAACGAAATAAGCTTTAAACAATACATATTTAGTCTCTTATAATAATTTTATTTTCTACAAATAATCATTATTTTGTTTATTTTCATAATTGGATGAATGGTGTAAAATTTGATTCAATGATGAAAATAAAGTTAAATTACTTTAGGTAATCATAGAAAATCCATTAACTACATATGGATTAACGGTCATGATAAGTAAGTATAGAAGGTTTTGTCTTTGATGTAGATGAGATCTGCGAAAAAAAAATACGAAGTCTCAAATTGGATGTCCTCTTACATCTCTTTCATTCAATGTTTGCCCCTTCTCTCATTTATCCTACTCTATTGATATTAACTACAGTTAAATTTAGTTACAGTATAGTTAATGAGTTACAGGTTAAAAATTGAAAGCATAACATAGAATGAGACAAGATACAAATTTTTCATCTCATCTCATATTTTTTTTATACATTATCCATTATTATTATTTTAATTTTGGAAAAGAAATTAAAAATAAAAATTGTGGAAAAGGAGTTTCCCTTCCCCTTACGGGATTAGGCTTCTTAATTTGTCAATGTTTGAGGCTCCATCCAGCTTAACTAAATCTCAACTGTCCCAAGTTACCTCCCATTTTCACTTCTTTTATTTTCCTCTACCACCCCTTCCATTACACCGTTTTTACATTCATGCCATTGATTTAGGTTTTTTTTCTCTTCTAAATTTCTGAATAGACTATTTTATCATAATTAATTTGGAAAATTTGAGTGTCATAGACTTTACTATCACTCACAAAAATATACCAAAAAAACTATCACTTACAATTATTTCGGGCATTCTCATTGATCAAATCAATAGATATAAACTAGTTTAAATGAGAGTGGAAGGAGGGCAAAGGAGTAAATGAAGAAGAGGATAGAGGTGGTTGATAAATAGAGAAAATGAAAAAAAGGAAATGATAGAAGATAGTGAGACAAGAAGATTTGGAAAATCTAGAAATGGGGTATCACATTGAAGGTGGCATTTTTGTCACTTGCCCTAAATCCGACGTCGTTGCCCGTCGTTTTGGAGGCATGTAGGTCCCTTCTCTTTTATTCCCCTCACCCACCTCTCCCTATCCCTTCCCTTTCAGCATTTCCTCACCCTTAAATTACCCTTTTACCCTCCCTTCTTTTTTTCTTCTAGGAAATTGATAAAAGGAATAACCTTTTCAATTATCTAGCATAAAATATCAGAAAGTAATTTTGGGGAGTGTAAAATCAAACACACACTTGGTTTTCTTTATCACATTGAATCTTTTGCGAGTTATGAATTGATTTTCTACATCTTTTTTTACTATTAGTTTTATCTTGACTATGTTCCACATTCCCGTTAATTAATAGTTCAAATAACATTCACGGATCTTTTGTGGAGTATAGTTACACAATTATTAACAAAAGGTGAATTATTGTATAAAAAATTTACAAATTTGTGGTTTCTTCTCGTGCACGGTTAACTAGTGTAATTTTTGTTAGATGTTACACATTCCTCTTTTAAGATTCTTGATTGTTAATTTTATATATTTACACAATTATTTTCCTACTCATTTTTTACTTCAAGTGAAAAGGAGTTTATGTTATATTTCATTCTTGTCTTTGCCTATATGTGCAAGAAACCATGCATCGTCTTTTTGGATTAATTGTTGGTAGTTTGAGATAGTATTTCTCATCAACGGAACATTTCGAGAATTATTTGATTATACTAGTGTCAGGCCTTTTAACTCTCAAGTTAGCTCACTATGGGCAACAACTATAATTTGCGGCATTTGGATAATTTGTAGGACAAGGGATCTAAGTATTTTTCTAAGACCAAGTAATGCGACTTTCTTTTACTGTACATGTTGGCCAACCATCCACCTGCTTAGTAAATTATCAACATATCTAACGTCCGTTAATTCTAAAAAGATGGTTACAACTCAACACAGATGACTTCATCTCAAAGTTGTTTGTCAGAAATTGTGGGCATTACCGATAAGGATGACAATGGGTCGCATTGGTGGCGGGTTTGCATTCCCCACTCGAAACTTTTGAGTACGGGTTCATGAAATTTCCAAAATGGGATTCGGTGATTTTTTTTTCCCAAATCTGCCCGCACGAGTACCCACAAGTTTCAAAGAGTTTTTTCATCACCCAAAATATTTTAATATAATTAAGAAATATCGAATTTAACAAATAAAATTAATGATTTATACCAATAATAAATTAACATAAACTAATAATTTTACTTATAAGAGATGTGTAAGTTGCAACATTATTAAGTTTTTTATTTCCTTAAATTTTATGATTGAATAAAAGAAATTTAATATCGTTCAGTATATACGTACTAACGCATATTATATGAATGTGTTTATATTTATATATGTATCCGTGGATTTTACAAAGGATCTCTGCAAAAGTGTTTCTGATACTTCATCGTGTTCTTTCCAAGCCGAATAGGATTTCTCTATAATCGGATATAGTAACACCTTGCATCCGTCCAAAATTAGTCTTCGGGTGGAAAATTGCACCCGCATCCATCTTCAAAGCCAAAGAGTGATTTTAATAGTGTCAATAAAAAATGTTCGTTCTCATTTTGTTCAAGTGTGAAACCTCAATTCTCGTTTTAACAATAAATAAATCACAAAATTTTATAAATCAATTTTATTTTTATTTTGGAAATTTGTCCAACATTAAAGCACTATATTTTTTTCATCAAATAAATAATGATGAATTTGGTCTCATGACAAAACACTTACCTTGATATTGAGTTTTCTTAAGAAAATAATCTTATCCTTTAACTTTTAAGGATAAAATTGGGCATTGAGTTTCCCCGTTCCCAAATATTAGTATTTTCTCATACCCAAGAGTTTCATAAAATAAATAAATTATTGCCTCCTATGGCATTTATATTTGATGGTCCCTTATCATGAATTAGAATATTTCCATAAGTCCACTTCATTGTCAATTTCAACGAGTCTTCTCCTTTTCCCTTTCAGCAGAAAAAAAAAAGGAAAATATAGAAGATAATAATACCTTTTAAAAAAGAAAAAAAAAAGAATGATAACACTGCTAATTATTAATTTTCTTTTGAAAATCAATTCCGATTATTAATTAAGAAAATAACAGCATTTTTACAAAATAATTATGTTACTTAAACACGCATCCAATGCGTGCACCCCATAATGCAAATAACCCTTTTCTTAATTTCTACTACTAAAAATGCAATTAGGTTAAAAAGATTGATTCTTTTGGATTTGAGATTCTTTTCATTTTTCATATGATAAAAAGGTCGATTATTTATGCAAGTAAATGTTTTTTTATAATTAACTTGTAGTATCATTCAAAAAGCGACCTCACATCTTAAAATAAATAATATGGTGAAATTTATGAAAATATTTTAAGAATCTAGCGATTATCCAAAACTTTTTTTTATTAATTTGATCCACAAAGCTGACAGATATAGGTAAATTTGAAATAATTTAAATCATACTAGTCTATGACCTGCGTGTTGTGCGAGTTTTGACCCATTAACTATTTTAATATTGTCCTATGAAATGAGCTTGGTAATATACATAAAATTTATTATCATGTCTTAGATTGATAATTATACTTGTCACGTTTTGGAATCAATCCAGTACAATATAAAGTGAGCTATCAACACAATCGTATGAATTTGTATCGATTTATAACGAATATATACTTGAAAATAAAAGTAATTTGTTATTCAAACTTAAAAGTGAAGTAACAAAACAAAGATCTGAAAAATGTGTTAGTCAATACTTAAACTCATCACTACATATCTTTTTTTTTGCTTAAAGTTGAAATACGTGTCATATATAGTAGTATTTAAATAAATAATCTAATTGTTGTAACATATGCTAACCGCTCGATGTCACTTCTACCCCAATTCAGCTCCCAAATTTTGAGAAAACCATGCCAACCATTAAACAACAATTGAACAATTGTACTTGAAGAAAACAAAAAGAAATATCAAATACTATTTTCCTATCAATAATCAAACTTAATAGGAGGTACCAAATTGAAGTACAACATCGAGCCACTTTTACCCCAATTTTTGAAAAAACTATGACAACCATTAACAACAACATGAACAATTATATATACATGAAAAAACAAAAAGAAATATCAAATACTATTTTGCTATCAATAATCAAACATTGGATACACCAAATTGAAGCTTATAATGAACCTACAGAAAATTTTAAGAATACATTGTATTTACAGAATTTAAAATTCCAAGATTTTGACACATAATTAATTTGTTGATGTGGCAAATTGTGGTGAGATTGTTAGAGCTCACCTTTTATATATCTATATAGATAATTAGGCTTACTTCGTGTACCTTCGTTGTATAGCAATGGAAGAAATCAACCTTTGACTTCGATCACTAATCTTTGGCTTCTTGTTTTTCATTATCTCTATCTATATATAATAGTAGGGTGTTATCTTTATCCTTACACAAGTAGAATAAGCTTAACTCATTGTTATCTTTTCATAAAGATGATAAGCTTAACCTTAGCCGATAGTCAAGTTACATGCGAACATTATGTGAAGCGAATCGAACCTTTGCCTAATTTGCACATTAATTCTAATACTTTGAAATATCAAGTACATTAAAAGTTAACTCGAATTTTTCACATAAGTATATGCAATCATAAACTTATCATTCAATAATTGTCCAATACAACAATTGATTAAATTGAAAAATTTGTGATAAAAGTGGTGAAGTGTAGCTTACAAATAATGATATACTATATATTTTCTATTTATTTATTGAATTAATTTAGTTCTTCTAAGAATTTTTGAAGACGATGATGTTCTGATAAATTTAGTAATCGCAACAATGTACCCGTTTATATTCTCTTTTCTAATACATATCAGCTTTCGAGCTTAATTTATATGTTCAAAAGTGTCAAACGAAAGTTTTTTTCAATGAAGTTCTACAAGACATTTTTTATTACTTATTAAGTTTGAAGTTTTATTGAGATGTCCGACTTCCGTTGCCTCGATCTGTCCGGTGTTTTTTAAGCAAACAAATTTGGTTCCCCTAAGGAGAACCAAAACCAACTAAAAGTGAAAAATGGTTGTGTATGGATACGTGGGGGTACTTTTTCGTACTTTTACAAATACAAGCAATTAAGGCAAAACGGTGCGTTCCAGCTGTATTCAATGACGTCAGCTCACATCACCCTTACATCCTTGCAACCTCCTCCTTCCATCTTCTCCTATGGTACTCTCTTCTTTTACCTTTTCTTCCTACATTCAATTTACTAAATTGCCCCTTCTATTTATATGACCATATTGCCCCATCTGCCGTCCAATATTTTCATTCTTTTAATTGGAGAAAGAAGAGATCAAAATGTAAAACTCTTAATTGATATTTTATTTGACAAAAGAGTATTAGATCATTTGAGTAATGTTTCTCTATTATAATATAGTGATGCTATTTGAAGTGCAAAAATTAAAATTTGTATGTCTTTCTTGCTCACTATTACAACTAGCTTTATTTTTCTATAATTTAAGCATGGATAACAACTAAATTAATGCTTTGGCTTGTGCATGAGCATTCTATTAGTAAATTAATTAAATTTTAGCATATTTACATATGTTGTAAGACATGTTTGATTCAACTATTGTTAGTTTACTGATTATTATTACTAGTATTGATAGCTTATACAATATTAGCTGTTTTTTTTTTTTTTTCAAAATATGTATATTGTTTATCAATTCTAATGGATCACTTTATGTCTAATGGCTAGAATAAGGTAACAACAAACAAAAAAGTTATAAAGAAATCTTCTCATTTCCCTAAATAATCTCTTATTAAATACTTTAAATATAGGTAGAAAGTGTTTAATTAAAATTGTAAAACAACTATACATGATAGAATAGTGCAATATTTTTCAACAAATGTATTATAATAACAATGAAAAATAGTTGAATAAAGTAGACTTTTAATATCTGTATCCTTCTTTTAATACATGAATATTATATTCTCATTACTCGAGTCTTGTTCGATGTTAGATAAAATCAACAACAAATATCATCCAGAAAAGGAAGCATATCATATATCCGAAGGCATATCACAGTCGTGACAAACAAGCAACAAGATAAGAGAGAAAGAAACACAAAAGGTTAAGTAGAAGTTTAACATGATCGGTGATTCCCACATAGAACAAAGCTAAAGTTTTAGAAGCATTAGGTTTGGTTTTAATATTAAAAATTAAAACCCTTTTTGGCTTAGACATAAAATTTAAACTGCCCTTTAGAAAGTCATTTTAACGTTTGTAACAAAGGGCATAAAAAAATATTGAAGAAAGAGTTTGAGTCTTGTTTACGCCAAATGGGTCGTCCTTATTCTTCTTCTTCCTTCTCTTCAACACCCATTACTATAAAAAAACCTCACTTTCCCTCTCAATTCTCCACACCCTATCTTCTTCCTTCTCTCTAATGTCTTCTTCTTTAATGGGTATTAATAAAAATTGAAACTTTACATGAAACTTTGAGACTTTTTTGGTGAACTCAGCTCCATTTTTTCTGGGTGAGCAGGAATTGTAATCTAGTGGACATTTCCTGAAAAGGGTATTTTTTCTAAGGATGGAGAAGCTCAACTTTGTGAAAAATGGTGTGCTTAGATTACCACCTGGATTTAGATTTCACCCTACTGATGAAGAGCTTGTTGTTCAATATTTGAAGAAAAAGGTGTTTGCTTTTCCTTTGCCAGCTTCTATAATCCCTGAAGTTGATGTCTGCAAGTCTGATCCTTGGGATTTACCAGGTTTGTTTTCAAATTTTTCAATTGGTTCAGTTGAACTTAACTTCATCAATGCCATAAATGGAACATGTTTTGAAAAATTGGAGTTTTGTTTCAGGTGATTTGGAACAAGAGAGATACTTTTTTAGCACACGGGAAGCTAAGTACCCAAATGGGAACAGATCTAACAGAGCTACATGTTCTGGGTACTGGAAAGCAACAGGATTAGACAAGGAAATTACAAGTTGTAAAGGAAATGAAGTAGTGGGTATGAAAAAAACTCTGGTTTTTTACAGAGGAAAACCCCCAAATGGCACTAGAACTGATTGGATTATGCATGAGTATCGCCTACTCACTACTTCTGAAACTAAGGTGAGAGATTTTTAGTCCATCTATGGCTTCTCAATTATCACTTTCAATGATGTTTCATTATGTGATTTCAACAATTTGAAGCTTGTAGCCTTTAAGAAAGTTTAAGGGACCAATTGATCATTTTATGATAATATGAAGGACCACTAGTTTATTTTAAATTTTTTTAAGGTATTTCACTTTAAGAAAGTTTAAGCAGCTTAGGTCAAAGTTTAAAGGAACAATATACTATTTTGAGAGATTTAGGAATCAATATAGCAACTTAAAGAAAGTTAAGGGGCTAATCTATCATGTGAAGTAAGTTTATAGGTTATTGTCAATATATGCCATTTTCATTCTTTTTATCCATATCATAAATTATGTAACATCTACTTTCAAGCCATTGTTTAGTTAATTTCTTTCAGATTTTTGTTTTTTAAATTGGATTTTAAAGTTTAGGATTGTCTGTCACCCAATTAATTTTAGGGGTCATAATGTTATTGCCCTGTAATTCAAGAGTCATGGGAGTAATTTACCCTTTCAAGAAACTTATTTATTTTATTTTATTTTTACTTTTGTTAAATTTACTAAACTAAACTGAATTAAACTAAATTGAATTTAAGTAAAAAAGAACCGCATCTGTTGCAGCTTAATCTGATACAGTTTTGTTTTGAATGATTGTTACAGGCAATGGAAAATTGGGTACTTTGCCGGATATTTTTGAAGAAAAGAAGTAACAAAAATGAGGATGCAATTGCAAACAACAAAAACATTCAGGGTGTGAATGAACATAGAGTGAAAAAATCAAGGAACACAACAACAACAACAACATCAAAAAATAAGCCAGTGTTCTATGATTTTCTTACAACAACAACAACAACTGATTTGAATGTTGTTCCTCCTCCTTCATCTTCAGCTTCTGGATCAAGTGGAATTACTGAATTGTCCTCCTCAAATCAAGAATCACCAGATGATCATGAAGAAAGTAGTAGTTGCAATAGTTTTCCTTTTTTCAGGAGAAAACCATAATTGAACTAGAATTATTATTATTAATTATCTAAATTTCTCTTATTTATTTTTTTAGCTTTTTTAGTGTTTAATTAGTTCATCCTTTAATTATCCTCTTCTTCTTCTTCTTCAAGTTTATGTATCAGTAAATTTTGGTTCTGCTTTCTGAATCATAATATGACCAATCTAAGCTATCTGCTTTCCTTAACTGTGTTCTTGTCTCTAATTGAACAGTAACAAGATTATCAAGAAAAAGCAGAGCAAGAATAGGAAATGGTTATCTTGTAATTAGTATTAATTAGAATTTCAAGATTAGTGTAATGATATTAATTACTCTTTTTTGGCATAAGAAAGTGTCTTCATAATTGAAACATTTCAGCATCAGTCTTTATCATTTGATCTATTATTTGGTATCATTTGCTCCACAATTTGTCAAAATTTGTGATATATCAGTCAATATAAGTTCACAGTTTTGTTACAACTTTATCATATCCAACCTAATTAGTCCAAAATTAACAAAATTGTTAACGTAACTATTGAACTTTAACAAAAATGCAGACTTAAAATCTTGGTTGGTTGAGATTTTCTTAATCTTGATTGGTCAGGAGGTAATTTTACCAAATAATGAATCTAAGCATAAATACTTCAAACGATAAATTTCAGGAAAAACTTATGATTATATTGTTTTTCGAAATGGTGTTTGTGATTTAATTTTTTTAAAAATTGCAATTTGTACTATGTGATTACTGAAATGTTTAAATCTAAGGATTCTTAAAATTTGACTTTATAAAAATGACAGTTAACATCTTCAAAACAGTTCTTTTCTAAGAATTAAAGTTGTTTGGTACTACATTTTATTTTGGGACATCACTTTCGACTTCTAAAATCTCAATTTTAGAATATTATCTCTCTAAACATCCATTTTTTCTTCTTATCAAATAACACTTAAATAATCTTAAAAGTAAAACTCGAAATAATTAAAGTTCTTTAATTGTCCGTTTTTCAAGTTATTAACAGTCATTTTAACTATATAAACGACAAAAAGTCTTCAATTTGAGAATTCTTATAACTACATGGTACAACTTTTTTTAAAAAAAAACTATAGACACCATTTTGAAAACAGTGTAATGACGATTTTTTTGAATTCCCTATTTTAAATAGATTAACATTCTAACATATTAATGTTTAAGCCAATATTTTTAACAAATACCCAATTGAAGGTGTGAAAAAAGTAAAAAAAAAAAAAGAAGGTGGAAAGGAAAGAGTATGGAAAGAGATGAGGGAAGAGTGAAAAAAACATTTGCTTTCCAAGAATATAAAGAAAAATGGAAATGCTTTTTGGAGAGGAATCTGAACAAGAACTAGAACAAGAACAAGAATAAGATTTTAGCAAGATTTTGCAAAGATTGAAGCTTCACATCAGGTTCCTCTCCAATATCACTTTCAACCAAACCAAAAAAAAGTTTAATTACTCCTCAGAACCTAATTCCTTTATACTCCATCCTTTTTTAAAACAAAATGGATATAGAATCTCCAAGTTTAGGGTATTTTTAAATCACAATCTTCATTTATACACTCCAACTCCCCCATAAGGTTGAAAATTGAGGAGAATATTCTTGTTTAAAAAACATACATTCTTGAAACTCTTGTCCAATGCATTTGTGCAATTGTCAGATTAATTATCATTTTTTTTAATCTATAAGTATCTTTATTTTTTATTGAGATAATTATGTTCGGGGTTTGGTCACTAACATGAAACAACATGAGGATCAATTCCTCGAGTTAATTTGAACCAATTAAATTTTTATATAAGAAAAATAAAATGGATAAAAAGAGAAGCTGACACTACGCCAAAAACGCCTTCAGATGACGGGCAAAAACCGTCATCTGATCGTTTTTTTGTCCGTCACGGGGCTCAGCGCCATCTATCGAGCCTTCAGACGACGGTCGGGAACTGTCATGTGAATGAAATTCGAATGACAGTCAGCAAAATGGCGTCTGTCATTGTACATTGTTTCGCATGACCTTTATTAAAAAATCATCCGTCCTCCATGTTCATTTCCCATGACAACAATTGTAAATGAATCTGTCAACGTAACCATCATAAGTTGGAGTATGTGGATGTTTGGATGACGCTTATTTTAATTTTGTCTGTCACTATGATATAATTAATATGACAGTCGAACTTTTGTTTTGTGTCATTGAGGCAACTTGAAGATGACACTTTCTTTATTATTGTATGTCATTATATAATGTTTAGTAGGACATGATCATAAAATTATCTGTCATAGTAAAGTATACAGATGACATTTTTTTAACCCGTAATATCAAATATTACGGGTCATTTCGTTTTGAAACCTGGCCAAACTAAAGGCAGCACCACAACCAAATCTAAAAGCAGCACCACAACTTGAGCAAAACTTATACTTGATATATATGCCTTCATCTCCTGGTCGGGCATATGAACCGGGGTCATCACCAACAACATTATCAAAGGTATCAACTTGTGGAAAGATTGGAATGTAAGGGTGTTGTTCCATATTTCTGTGATTTTCATCATCGTAGTAGTCATCATCAATCTCATCAATTTCATCCTCATCACCACCTTTAAAACACTTATCCGGACACGGTACAACCACGGACCATTCATCATCTAGGGGGTCCTGGATGTAAAACACTTGCTTCACATGCGTAGCTAAAACAAATGGATCATTTACATGACCTATTCTATCAAGTTTAACCAATGTAAACCCTAGTTCATCTACTTTCACCCCCCTAGCTGACTCCACCCAATCACACAAGAAGATTGGTATCCTAAACTTGTAGTAGTCCACCTCCCAAATTTGGTTTATACACCCATAAAAATGCATATCCGTAGTTTTGGGGCTTTTATCCTTTGCACTTGCAACTTGCATTGCATCAGCAACAAGAAAAACCCCACTGTTTTGAACTGCTCGAGTAAGGTCCCGGGCTTTAGTGTTGAAATCCACCCCATTCACATGATAACCGTGGTATGTAGGCACTTGACTATTTGGTCCGGAAGCTAACCACCTAACAGTATCAGAAACTTCATCCTTAGCAACAGTAATCTGATTATTAACCTGACATATAAAGCTTAAATGTTACTACATATTAAAGTACAACTTGGAAAAGAAATTAACTAAATTAAACTAACAGTATGTACCCTATTTTTCAGCCATTCGGGAAATGTTTTGTTCTGTTTATCCCTCATCCACTTCGCATTTTTCTTTTGGTATGGATAACACAAGTGTAAGAAATTCATATGCTCCCTGCAATTGAGTTAATTCTCATAAGTGTTCATCTTAAAATCTAACTATAGATGAAAAACAAAATTGAAGTCGGAGTGAATATTTACTAACATGAAATATGGTTGCATAACTTCACAATTCTGCAATATTGTAAGGTGAGCCAAATGAAGTCTGGCGCTATCCACCTTCATAATAGTAGCAGCAGATAAGGACTTGCAGCCATTTACTAGTCCTTTTATGTTTCTTTTAGGAAGTCCTACTGTTGTAGAATCTCCATTACACCTACGTTCTTGAATAAATTCAACTGCTTCTTCAACAATGTAGCGTTCCGCAATGCAGCCCTCCGGAAATTTACGATTATGAACCATTCCTTTAAACACTTTCATGTATCTCTCAAAGGGGTACATCCATCTAAAAAAGACCGGACCACATAACTCAACTTCTCGGACAAGATGGAGGGTTAAGTGAATCATTACATCAAAGAACGCGGGTGGGAAAAACTTTTCAAGAAGACAAAGGGTATCAACAAGATCTAGTTGGACTTTCTTAAGTGAAGAAGGATCAATTACTTTGCTACAAATAGCTTTGAAGAATAGGCAGAAACGAATTATTGCTATTCTAACGGGTTTGTCCAAGACGGAACGCAATGCAATCGGCAAAAGTAATTGCATTATAACATGGCAGTCATGTGATTTAAGATTTGAAATTCTAGAATCTTGTAGGGACACCAAGTTTCGTATGTTAGATGAAAAACGAGAAGGGGGTTTCATATTGAAAAATGAGTTACAAACAATCTTTCTTTCCGATGCAAACAAGTTGCAGCCTCCCATAGGCAGTTTGTCTCTCTTTTCACCAGCTGAAGGCTTTAAATCGGTCCGAATGCCCATATCAACCATATCCAATCTAGCTGCAATCCCATCCTTTGTTTTTCCCGGAAGGTTCAAAAGCGTACCAAGAATAGACTCACAACAGTTCTTCTCAATGTGCATTACATCAAGATTGTGGGGAACAAAATGAAACTTCCAATAACTAAGTTGGTAAAAAATTGACAACTTCTTCCAACAAGGTCTAAGTTCAGCAGGGCCCTTATACGGGACTGATTTCTCTCCCTTCCCACTAGCTACAGGTAGAAGTTTCACTCTTTCATATCTCTCCTCTCCCGATAAAGGTTGAGGAGCATCCTCCTGCTCTATGGTGTTATCAAAAGCAGAAGCTTGCTTTCGATAAGGGTGACTACGGTCAGTCCACCTACGAGTCCTAATGAATGACATCTTTTTAGAATGTTTTAACCTAATCGGTTTGGTTTTATCAATGCAAACTGGACATGCATTATAACCTTTAACAATGCTCCCCGATAAGTTCCCATAAGCCGGAAAATCGTTAATTGTCCACAACAAAACTGCCCGTAGCCTAAAGTACTCACCTCTAACTGAATCATACACTTGCTCTATCCCATCATCCCATAAGATTTTTAGATCATCAATCAAGGGTTGTAAGTACACATCGATGTCATTCCCGGGCTGTTTTGGTTCAGAAATTAACAATGTTAACATCATATACTTCCTTTTCATGCATAGCCAGGGAGGAAGGTTATAAATAACCATTATCACTGGCCAACATGAGTATGTACTGCTAAGGGTTCCAAATGGATTAAACCCATCAGAAGATAGGCCTAATCTAAGGTTCCTAGGATCTAACCCAAATTCTGGCCATTTAGTGTCAATCATGTTCCAAGTTGGAGAATCAGCAGGACATCTCATAAGGCCATCTACTTTCCTACCAGTTGAGTGCCAAATGAGTTCCTTAGCTGAAACAGTAGACTGAAACATTCTTCTAAACCTAGGAATGGGTGGAAAATACCATAAAGTCTTTGCTGCCACCCCTACTTTCTCTGAATTATCCCTAGCTAGCTTCCACCTTGAAGCATTACAAGATGGACATTTTGAATCATTCTCATTCAAGCCTCTATACAAGATGCAGTCGTTAGGACATGCATCAATTTTCTCATATTTCATCCCTAAAGCTGACAGAAATTTTTTAGCCGAATTGGCCGAATTAGGCATTTCATTCCCATCAGGAAGAAGGGTATTAAACAACACTAATAAGTCTGTATAACAGGACTCTGTAAGACCATGTTTAACTTTTAGATTAAAGGTTTGAATTAGTCCGTCCATCTTAGTTGATGTTGTACAACCGGGGTACAAAGGCTTGTCCCCGTCTTGTACAAATTTATTAAACTCATCAGACTCTACGGAGAAGCCATCTGCTTCGTCTAAATCTACCCCCAAGTTAGAGTTCATTTCAACTGTTTCTGAACTTTTAGACATACTATTTGACACTGCGACAGAACACTCACCATGCCATGTCCAATTAATGTAATTTGTCATAATTCCATTACATATGACATGATCCTTAATAAATTGGACACTACCACCTCTAACATTACAACATTTGACACAAGGGCAGAAAATGTAGTTTGGGTTCTCGGCTCTAGCTACCGCAAAGTTTAAAAACCCTTCTAATCCTATCCTAAACTCTAAAGATCTCCTGTCCGCTTTCATCCATGTTTTGTCCATCTTCAATAAATAAAATCCATAAATCAGCAATGTATAAAGTCATATGAACATCAAAATAAACACCATTCATGCCACAAGAGTACTAACAAACATCATGCTTCAATCAATATTAACCCCTATATCATTTTAGAAAAAGACTATATACCCCATTCATTACATTTCAAACAAATTTGGATTATGGTATCATATCAATTATCACAAATTCAAACCATTCAACAGCAACAAATTCGGATTATGGTATTACTTATTTTGGCATGATAATATATTGCACACACAACACAAACACATATACACAAAGTGGAGCATCAAAAACCAAAACCCTAGATTGCAGAAACCTTACACATACTATATCAAACAAAACCCCAACAACAAATCAGGCAGAAAAAACTCATTTGAATCATAATACCCTAACAGAAATAATCAAAAACCAAATCAAAAATCCAAAACCCAAATAGAAATGTATACCGGCAACCAATCAGCAACGATGCTCTTCGAATCACGCCAGACTCCGCCGGAAACTTCACACTATCCCACCACTCCGGCCGCGTCTTCTTCAAAATTGGAGATAGATTTAGGGTTTGTTCCTAAAAATTAGAGATAGATTGAAGATGGGTTGAAATTGGAAGAGAATGAGTGAAGAGAGATTGATAAATTTAGGGTTTGTTCCTAAAAATTGGAGATAGATTGAAGATGGGTTGAAATTGGAAGAGAAGGAGTGAAGAGAGGCTGATTTAGGGTTTATTGAAAGAGAGAGAATGTTTAGGGTTTTTTTTTTCCTTTTTATATCCCCAATTTTTTAATAACCGCGAAAAAGTTGGAAATTTTTTTGCTCCGCCCGCCCAAGTTAGAATATCTCACTTTTCAATTTTTACATTTCACATGACAGATGTTATAATAACTGTCGTCTTATTGAAAGTGCATTTTGGCAAATTTTATTCACATGACAGGCAATCTTAAAGAGCTGTCATGTACAAGGTATATCAAATTTCATTGTCTGCCTTCAGATGACGGTTTTTTAAAAGCCCGTCACAAAAAAACAACAGATGACGGGCAAAAATTTGTCTGTCAAGTATCTAGTGTCATCTATCAAGGAAAATGGCGTAGTGTGATATATCTGAGTTTTTAATAAAGAATGTGATGAATATCATAGACTTCGTATTTTTATGTTGATATACCATTTGTTCAATCATCATTTATAAGATGTTGTGGGGTAGTTTGAATTAACATGAATTTTTATGCCTTAGCTTGTTGTCAACAACACAAAGCGTCAAACAAGAGGAACACATCTTTTTATAGGACAATTGAGCTTCGGCTTCTAACAAATGCAATACATACATTGAGGTGATGATTGCTTCATGAATATGCATGTTTTTTTAAAGGTCTAGTGATCCATTTATGTTAGCGGTTACACTATTTTCAAAGTGTCATTGTTATCATTTATTAACTATCATTTACATTTAAAGTTGTCTGTCGCTTATTACATATATAATCTAAATACATAATTTTCTTTACGAAAATTTAGTCTGCATTGTCAACCATTACAACTAAATGTATGATTTATTTTTTTATTTTTACGAAGTAGATGTAAGATTAAACATGCTAAGATCACCAAAGAAACAAGTAGAGTAGGTATGTTAAGGTGGGGGAACATGGGTAGCTAAATGTTGAAATTAAAAGACTAGTAGGTGAAACTAGAGAGACTAATTAATGTTTATTATGGAATCTTTAACAAGATTACCATGTGATATATGAGTTGTGGTCCAAGGTTTTATAAAGCTTATATCCTATGACCTTTTTCAGGTTCTCAAATCTTGATTTTGTGATCTTTTTTTTCAAATGTGTGGTGGTTTCTTACTCTTTCAAGCAATTCTTTGAATTTCCTAATCAAGTTTTTTGTGACTTTATCTTATAAAAATGCATTGAATTTCCATTACAAGGTCACCTAGCTATCATGAATTTGCAATATCATGATATTGGATATTGCAAATTCATGATAGCTAGGTGACCTTGTAATGGAAATTCAATGCATTTTTACAAATAAAAACTAATTATGATCATAATTAGTTTTTATTTGGTTGTGATTTACAGCTTCTTTTTACTTATTCACTCCAAACATCATTTTTAGAAGTATTTGTGATTGGTTTATATTCGTGTCTATTGAATTGAGGTAAACAATTCCCGCAATCCATTTTATGACAAAGTTTCAATGTGTAAAAAAATGAGTTTGTAATGTGAAATCTTGGAAGTCAATAAAAATACTTGTGTATGGAAGTGTATCACAAATAATAATAATAAAATAACAACAACAATAAATATATGTTATTCTTAATTTCTATTACTACTTTCATCTCAAAAAATAAGACACTTTAGAGTTTTTCACACATAAAATACATTTATTATATAGTCAAATTGCTAATTTAACCTTTGACTTTTTGGATAAATATATCGAAAATTTAAACTTGTCATAAATGCTAGACATATTTTAATATTTATTACAAGAGTAATAAGAGAAAAAGTTAAATAAAGCATTCTTCAAATGTGAGAAAGTCTTATATTTTGAGATTATTTTCCATGACTAGTTTTTATATAATCAATTTGTATTGCTAGTTTACACAATTAGTTGACACTAATCAACTCAAAAATATTAGCTGGAGATGTTCATTTTACCCGTAAACTTTTTATTAAAATAAATGAAAGCATAATTTTTCATTTCTAAAGCATGAGATTCTCCCACTAATTTCCAACTATACTATTGGCGTTGACTTCATTAAGAGTTAATTAAGTGTTAAACAGTTGCTAACCTTATGTATTAGCTTAACAATTCATATTCAATTAAGGGCTTGTCTGCTACACCTGGCATCCATGCAAAGGCAAAGACCAAAATTCTTGGTTGACCTACAAACCTTTAATTCAAATATATATAAATAAAAACAAAAAAAGGAACAAATACTAAAAGAAAATGATGATATGATCTCCTTTATCTTATTTTTTACAGATGGAAGGAAATGATGATATGATTGCATTCATGCAAATTGCACATTTTAAAAGGGGGAAAACCCATTTTTAAGCCCCACAATATCTCGAGTTTGTTAGTTGCAGCATAGATTTTAAGTTTAATGATATATTAAACTTCGATTAATCAATAATTGTATATATTTAGCTCATTGTTATATATATAATATGATTACGAGTAAAAGAAGGCGGATATTTCAATTAAATTGGTTATTTTGGAACAATTAAACACGCAAGCCAAACCAATAATTAAAGAACGAAAGAAATATAAAGAAAACAAAAAAAATTAAATAAAACGAAATTGCTTAATACTACAAAAATCATTGAAAGTAGAAGAATCACAAATCGATGACTTGTATCCCACCAAGCAAGTTGAGCTAAAAAAGAACCATACTTTGTAAAATATCAGTTGTTTTGTTTGTTTCTCTTCCGAAAAAAATGAGTAATCACGATATGAAATATGCGTAATCATTCGAAATTTTCAAGGGATAAACAAGAAATATTAATGTTACACGTCAACTACGTAACTTAAGCTTGAGTCACATTCAATCCAAAGACGATGCTAACAAATGCTCCTATACAGTGGAGATCACACAATTTGTCATCCTCGACTCTGTATTAAACGCCATATAGTAGGTTGAACTAGGAAAGTACTCATTTTATCTATTTATTGTCAGAGAATATTATTGGACCTAACTATTAGCTCGAGCTTTTAGTTCAAGAGGTTAAGTAACTGGTATCAGAGTCTCTGTAATCGAAAGATTCTGAGTTTAATTTCTGGCGAACTCAATATTTGTTGAATTAAAAACACATGGTGGGTTAATCTGCTTTGTGCATGCTTCATGCCCAATGGATATTCGCATAAAGAGATATGTTAAAAAAATATTAATATTAAATTATAACTGAGACTTAACTATATCAGCATGAAATTTTAATTCAATCGGTTAAGTAACTTTTAATTCAAAATAGTTTTTTTAATCCTCCTATGATGAAACCTGCAGGCATAAAAAATGATTTTGATCCGCTAAAACTTTATATTCGAATACTAAAAATGTTTTGTTAATTTATTGTACAATATTTGAAGTTCATTTTGCTAATCACAAAAAAATAAGTGCAATTACAATTGACTAAAACCCAATATGTCAAATCTGAAAAATAATAAGATAATAAAAGTATTTTTTTAATGAAGAAGATTAAGAGGGTCATAATACTTTAATTTTGAAGTATTACAAAAACAAGGTAGTCTTCCATTATACACAACAAATTAAAATAAATTAAAAAAGGTCATACGGATTAAAGCGTGGACCAGAAAACCAATAAGAAAATGACAAGTGGACGAGGGAGAGAAAAGGGACGGCATATAAACTATAATATTATAGACATTGCGGTAGTGTATAATTGAGCTAATCCTTATTATACCATAAAAGGAAATAAGAAAACAAAACATTGCTTAAGAAATTAATTAATAAATAATCAAATAAACTAAAGAGAAGAAAAATGAGATAAAATAAAGCCGACCAATGTTTCTTGTGAAAGTGGGTTTAGAATCAAAACATCATCCAAGGCTAAGCTCTTGGTGTTCTTCACGTCACCATTTTTCTATATTTTTAAATTTCATTTTCATTGACATAAACTAATTAAAAGGGAAGTTAAAAACGAGAGTAAGAAAATGGACCCAAGAGAGTAACTACTTCCATGATCCTTCATCTTTTCGAACTCAGTCGGTATATCGAGTTTAACATAAAACTCATTTGGTATATCGCGTTTAACATAAACACATACATTTGACGACTTTAATTATGATACATATTATACTTTAAGTGAATATATTTACAGAGTTTGGATACCCACTGGAGGTTTTGCTAAGAAGGGATTCCCTTGAACATCTTTTATTTTAGCCATTATAATCTATTTTTAATGGTAATTTTTTCATTTTGACAAAATAAAACAGCAATATATAAACACACATTTAAATTATCATTACTTTTATCTGTTAATGAGAACATATATAATACTACTAGGATGATAAACTTCACTAAGCAATTGATATATTGTTCTACACATTTATTTTTTAACATCCATTATCTTTTTTCTTTTTTAATTGATCAGATAAAAAATCTCGAAGATAATATACGTAATTCAACCCAAAATAGGATAGTTAGTGACTATGGATTGATGAGTTGGGCTTGAATCACGTGGGCAGCCTTGATGGTAGACCACACCAAATAAAAAGCAAAAAAAGGTTTGGTTAGCTTCACCTGAAGAGGTCAATCCCATGAAGGAACGAAACCCCTAACTTACCTGTCCCACACGGCCATTAATGCAAACTTAAAAACTACAAGGACTAAAGGTAAACAATTTATTCGTATCAAACACTTCAATATGATCTCATGATGTAGCTTTATTTTATTTATCTTTCAATAAGAGATTTTGTTGGTACTCTTTATTAGTATTTTACTTACAAAATGATCCAATTGAGTTAAGAGTTTCTATATAATGAAGCATGTATAAAGCTCTAAAAAAAAAATGAATTTATGATCTACACTAGCATAATTGACTATTTCTTTAATTTTGTAAATAATGTTTCACGATTTTATTTTATTTTTACTTAAAAATAAAACATAAGAATTCATTTAAAAAAACAGAAAGTAAAACATATTTACACTAATATGAAGTAAAATTACTATATTCAGATTTGAAGAAAAAGTTAAGTAGAAAGCTTATTAATTAACACATAAGATATATCATTAACATATTTTTCCATGGTTCTGAAAACCGGACCGGACCGGCCGGTCGGACCGGGTTCGACCGGAACCGGTGCTCTATCCGGTTGGTTTCTAGCCGGTTTTCTCAGCAACTCAAAATCGTCCAAGAACCGGCGAACCGGCCGGTCGAACCGGCGAACCGGTCCGGTTATTGAATCTCTCAAATTTTAAATAGAAAAAATGCAAATTTTGCTTGGAAGGGGAATTGAACCCTAGTCATTGAATTACAAGCCTTTATTGCTAACCACCATGCTACTCCTTTATTTTGATATATAACTTTAATAATTATTTATATTTATTATTAAAAGTAAACATTTAAACCATTATATTAGTTATATTTCAATTTATACTAATAAAAATTTAAAAGTATTAACCTATATTATATATTACTATATTTGTAAAAAAAATGTGTCAAATGATAATATTTAATACTTTTTAACTAGTATGTAACAAATATTTTTATTAGTATATTTTTATTACGTTGTTATTAATTTACTTTATTTTAATTTTAAAACATGAATTTTAAACTCTTGACTATTTTTAGTCTTTTGATATGTACGATTTTGATAACTATGATTTTAATATAGTGAACTTTAAACTTTATCACGTCTTCTAATTTTATGAACTTTGAATTTGAACTGTTAATTATTGTAATTGAATCTATTTAAGGACATTTTAATAGTTATCAAATATTAACTATTACTTTTTTTTCCAAAATTGATAATTTCACTAATACAATGTAAGATTTTAGTATGTATCAAAATGTAAAATGTTACAAAATAATAAAAATCTATATATTTCAGTTAATATACTGAACCCGGTTCGACTCCGGTTGAACCCCGGTCAGACCCCGATTCATTGAACCGGCACCTTTACCGGTCTAATGACCGGTCCGGTTCTGAAAACCATGTATTTTTCTATGTCAAAGTAATTATTTTATTAATTTCTATGTAGCGAATTTGATGGAAAATTTTATGTGGCTATGTGTTTGCTAGTAGGAGTTGCATTAATTTCACTCTCTATATCAATATAGTTTCTTCATGGACACCAATCTTGGCCTTTTTAATCATACAAATGTATCCCTAATACGGCCACTTGCACACTATACGATGCTTTAAAAACTATTAACGTATTTAATTTCATAAGAAATTGAGGAGAAATTCTACAATGAACCAAAATCATTACTTGTCGTGCTCAATATAGAACTCTTGGTAAATTGAACTACAAAGACAATATTGGATAATTTTACATCAAACATATAGCAAACTCAACCTTATCTCAAAGTAAAAGGGTGTATTAGAAAAGGGTAGAGTTGACATTTTACGAAGAACAGAAAACAAATACTGCCTTACAGACAGGGCAAGTATTTAAGAAAGTAGTAAGTAAGTTGACTAGTTCATTATGATAATAAATAAGAAACCAACCACTTTTTTTAAATGCTGTTTTGTTTGGACAATTTGAAGCTTGTCATGGGTTGCTTACTATCTCTGCAACAATGACTTGTGCATTATTCAACTCATATCATCTCATACAAATAGAAGAGAATACAGAAATTCGAAATTAAAATGGCCAATTTTATAACCATATTTATATTAAAAACAAAAATTCATTATTTTTAAATGATCATTAGAACTAAATCCCTTATTATTAATAGACAGTGGCGACTGATCGAAACCGCTACTAATATAAGACCGGTTATGGCGGTTGAGGATGTCGTGGACGGGGAGCCCT
Source organism: Euphorbia peplus (assembly GCA_028411795.1). Lineage (NCBI taxonomy): Eukaryota > Viridiplantae > Streptophyta > Magnoliopsida > Malpighiales > Euphorbiaceae > Euphorbia > Euphorbia peplus. The sequence continues at coordinate 514,657 of CP110840.1, forward strand.
CATGCCACCCTCTGGCTACTCCCATAGTCTAATCTCAACCATACATTTCCATGAATTAATAGGTCCATTTTGACATTGAGTTCTCAATCAATTATAATTATCCACATTAATTATTTTTTTACTTTCTCAATTTTTTAGTTGTAAACATCTAGGTTTTGTATACAGTTTATTTATAGCTCATACGAGGCATATGAAAAACATTCATCGACATGTTGAAAGTGAAAATTTTGAATTTCGGATGAAATGAATAATACTTTGTAAATCAAATTTTATTCTCAAAGGTTGATTTTATTAATAACGTGGAATTATATATGATAAAGTAGCTGGTGTGCTAGATATAAATAGATATATGGTATCTTGGTAAAGATAATAGATAAATGTGAAATGGGTCCATTGTGATAAATGAAATTGGCATAATGCCCCTCTTATGCAACAACCAAAGTTTAATGATGGACAGCCTCAGCAGCTAACAAAGTTTGTTTCATCAACATTTCTTTGCTTTAACTTGCCTTGTGCTATTTCATATCTTACAATTAGTTACATGTACACCACGAAATTATTTTTAGCTTTTTGTAGAGAAATGTATTGGAGAGGAACGCTAACTCTAGTTCAGGGTATGATTTGTCTTGAGATTCGAGTATCATTCATTTAGAAAGAGAAAAATCAATGGTTAAAATTAGGACTTGTGAATTTTTTCCGAGATGATATATCAAACTTGTTTAATGTAGTGACTTAACATTTATCTAGGTACAATAGTCGTTCGATATATATTATATTCTTTTCAAAACTTTTACTAATTCGAGCATCCAAATGACTTTTGTAATATTAAATCCTTGTAGTGAAAAGTATGAGTATAAAAAGATCTTAAAAATATGACGAATGATTTCTATACAATGCCCACCAAGCTATTAGACTTTCTATTTGATTATTTGCAAATCACGACCACTTACAATCCTCACCGTACCCGATTTCCAACATATTAATTATTGGAGTAATATGCAAGTAATATATTTGAATGTCTAGAACCATAAAATGATGTTCAAATTAGAAATGTAAATGAGGACGAGAAAGTACGTACAAGAATAAGAAAGGAGGAATTTCAAGTGAGGCATACTTGTTGTACTTGTTAGGAGTTGCGTGTAAAAGTGAACACTTCCGGCAGGATATCATCATTATTTTTCATTTCTTCACATTTTAAACTTTAGATTCCACAATTTCTATTTTCCAATGTGAAAGCCAATTAGTAAAAGTGTGGGCTTGTCAATTTCTCTTTAGTTGTTTTGTATTTGAAGACAGTGTATCATGTTCTAATTCCCGACCCCCGATATGCACCCAAATCCAACATCATGGATCATGGGTCTCATATGTTAAAACGTGTCATTTGTGTATTGGATTTGCATCATAGTAATAAGCATCAACAACACACTCTCAATTATACAAGATTCACTTTATTTTTTACATCATTGTTATCTCTTAGAATTGCTCCTTATACATGTCTTCCGACTCCAATATCTACTCTGGTATTTTTGCGAATAATATTCTTCCTTGAATTGAACTTTAATCCTCTTTGAATTGATAATGACCTGCAAAATAATGCCGGAGATGGAATCTCCGGGTAAAGCTCCGACGATCAAGTCATTAGAGCATCTAAGAAATAAAGGTATTTTATGTGATTTTAAGTGTCTAACATTTTCTCTTCTCTTTCTCCTCCTTTTATATCCGCTTTTTCCTCCCCAACCGTTAGCAACTGGTTAGTTCGTGGAGATTATGGGGACCTTTTTGCACGATGACTAATAATTGCTTTAGTAGATTAGACTTGTTGGCCTTGCTTAACAGACTTTATTGGGCCTTCTTTTGCAATTGTACTTCGGCCCATTTTAATAACTTTTATTAAGTTATTATACTCTGAACCGGATTGTTACAATTATGATCATTACTCATTAGCCATTTGGGTGCCCTTTTGTATGGATTCTAGTAAATAACTCATGTTTTTCTTACAAAAGTAAATAACTTATTGTTCTCCTTGGAAGAGCAACCTTTTGCATTATAGTTGATCAAATCGTCATTGAATTAACTGTCTAATGAGTTGGTCCATCTATTTTTATTGGGCTTATGGGCCTTATTGCATGGACCATGATGGCATTTCTTTTCATTTCTTATTGCATGGAATTGACTTTACTTGAGTAAAATGTGGTCCTTCAAAGGCAAACAATGTTTTGGCAAACAATTATATCTTGGATCTTTGATACACGGAGACGTTCTCGGATATTCAAAGAAGGGAGATAAGATGCTTATAATTTTACGCGGTATTTGTGTGTTTTCATATGATTTTGTTAAGGGAGATTTCCAAAAGATTGAAGATATGGGAATAGGTTATATAGCCAATATTGTTTCTTGTATTAAAAGCTTGGTTCCAATAAACTTTTCTCGGCGAACTAGAAAAAGAAAAATAGTCTGTGAAGGATTGTGAAGAATAAATTATTGAACCGCTTTTCTTTGACTTGTATGTTGTTTACTCGTGCCAAACTGAGCTATATTTACATTTAACATAACGGAAAATATATTAGAACATTTTTGATTTACTTTTTTAATGGAATCAAGAAAACACACCAGACTACTTTCATGTTTAATGATAAAGGTAAAAAATTTTGTTGCCAACGTTATTACAGAAGAGTGGATGAGAGGCCTTTCTAAGCTCTCTCTCAAAGCATCATTGGGCTGATGTCTATAAGCTTGCCTGGGCTTTCTTATTTAGCATTTATCAATATTAAGTTCAGTCTTCAAGTGCAAAATGATTCACTAATTAATTTTAATGATTCTTTTTCTTAAAACATTAATTTTAATCATACACTTGTATTTTTAAAAACTATATTCTCATATTGGATTTGATTATTAATTGACTAATTAACCTAAGTATTTAAATCTTTTGTTGTAGTTGTTTTCCAAATTATGGTTTTGAATTTTAGTTAGTGCAAGTAATTTTAAAGAAGCTGATTCAATTATGTGTGTGTTCTTAATCTAAAAAAACAATGAACTTCATATTTAGTAACAAAACAATCATGTGTGGATCATCAATTGCACAATTATTAAAGAAGCTGATTCAACTTCAATATTACTTTAACTAATGTTCTTGATCCAATTAAGGGTTTATTGAACATAAAAAAAGCAAACAAGATCAATGTCTAAACAAAACACACGGTCTTTGAAAATCGAGATTGAAAGTCAATTTCAAAATCTCTTATGCACAATCCAATCACAATACTTAATCCAACTAAAAGCTTCCCAAACTTAATGTCAGCTAACATACTTATGAATAAAATTAAGGCTTAATTTTATATAGACACCCTTTAATTTTACATTTATGCAAATAAAAATATTGTAATTTGCATTGTTTGCAGAATTAAAATTTGAATATATTTTTAGATAAAATACCCTCATTAACAGAATCGATTTTTTCTTTTAATTTTTTTTATAAACAATCCAAATTACAATAATTTATTTACTAAAAAGTAAAATATTAAGAGTTACACGAAACTAACTATAAAATTATCCTTACATGAAAAGAATTGGAGTTAAATTTTGGTATGATCCGTGAAATGAAAATAAGATTAGAAAAATGAAGCGCGAGAGTAGGAGATGGTAGGATTATTAGGGTAGAGCTGTCGTACCGGATTATTCCTAGAAAAGTCGCACGCAGATGTGCTGCCTGCCTTGCCTACCTACTTAAATAACGCTAAGTGGCTATTCGATTCGATCCTATTTGTACTATCTGCTACCGGATCCGATCCATTTCCGATCAGCTGTCTCCAGGTTCATCTTCTTATTCATTTCCCTTCATCTTCTCCATTTCTAAACCTCCTTTCGTTTTAACTACTCTTATCTTTTACACTAGATTTAATCCGATCTTACCGTAAAACGTCTATATAGAAATACGAATAACCTCTCGATTGTTATACAATTGTCCGCTTCGGAGTGCTTAGAATTTTGCTGTTTACTCTATTCACCTCTGTTTAGTAATAACCTCTCAATTGTTATATTAATAGTCCGGTTCCACGTGTATCATCGGATTTTATCGTCTATATAATAATAACGTCTCGATTGTTATACAGATAGTTCGGTTTTCTAGTGTTGAGAATCGTTGTTGTACGAAACTCTATAGAGGAATAACCTCTCAATTGTTATGTAAATTGTCCGGTTCCACGTGTATTACTATATAGAGGTTTTACTGTATGTGTTCTCTTGTTTGCAGTATTTGAGTAGAAGAGAAGAAGAAGACGAAAGATGCTGGGGATTGTAAGGCAAAAAGTGAGTACTGTAGGATTTTGTTTTCTGTTGCTACGATTCTATTGAATTTCAAGTTGTTGCCGTTGTTTGCTGTTTTAGTTTTGATTTTGATTCGATTTTCTGTAGGTTTTAGGGCAGTCGCTTCAGAAGATTCGGCCTGCCGCTGCAGCATGGAGAAACTTCTCATCTGCCTCTAAAGAGGTGCAGTATAACTTTGTCTCTCTTGCTTTTTTTGGAATTGTTGTTTAAGCGTGCCATGGTTAGCTTAGTTTCTTAGGTCTTGTTTATTATAACTTCATGCATTCTTCATTTTAGGGAAAAGTATTAGGGTGGAAGTAGGGGTTACATGTATTGAGAATAAGATTTGGCCATATAAAAAGAAGGCCGAGTGATGCACCGGTTAGAAGGCTTGAAAAGTGGCTAGAGGAGGAAAGAGTGAGGGATAGGGGAAGGCCTAAGGAAACTTGGAAGAGAGTAGTTTATTAGGGATTGAGGAAAATATGGTGGTAGATAGGACGGAGTGGCGGGAGAGAATTTATGTCGCTGACGTGACTTGAGCTTTACGGTTCTTTTTTATAATGGTTCGAGTTAGCTGACCCTGAATCATTTCGGGACTAAGGCTTTGTTGTTGCTGAAATTTTGCTCGTTGTGTGAATTTGTAATGATGTGCAGATGACGGTTAGAGAAGCACTTAACTCTGCTCTTGATGAGGAAATGTCTGCTGATCCTAAAGTGTTTTTGATGGGAGAAGAGGTGAAATTAGTTTGAAACAGTATTTTGCTTTTGTTGTTTTCTATATGTTGGGAGTCTCTGCTCTTATGTGTTTTTATATGAATGCAGGTTGGGGAATATCAGGGTGCATATAAGGTAAGACTTTATCTCTGTTTTAAGGGTGCTGTCGAAGGTCTTCCGGTTTTTTTTTTGTGCCTGACCATCAGATTTTCACTTCTGCTTTTTGTAGATTACTAAAGGGCTTTTGGATAAGTATGGTCCTGAGAGAGTTCTTGATACCCCGATTACTGAGGTTTCTTTTCCTTTGTTTCTTCTTCTTTTGTATTTTTGTTTTTACTTTTTAAATTGCAATTGCCTTGGTATTTTGTTTTTGGCCTTGGGCGGCAATGGTTGACTCACTATCTTCTCTGTTTCCTTGTTTTCTTATTAGGCTGGATTTACTGGAATTGGAGTTGGTGCTGCTTACCATGGTCTGAAGCCAGTTGTTGAGTTTATGACATTTAACTTCTCTATGCAGGTTTGTTTTATGTTGTTTGTTAGTAACTTCTACGAAGTAGTTTTTTGTAAAATCATCTTTTTTGTGTCCCGAGGTTGAATTCATGTGTTTTTGTGGCGTATGAAGGACAATTCTTTATGTAGCTGTAGGCTAGTATTCTTAGGTTGTGGATTCACATTTGATGGTGTTGTTCAAGACTTCATTTCTACAAGGAAAAAGTTATTGTCAGGATTTCGGTCGAGATTTGCTTAATTTACATCATGTTGTGCCTTTGATGCAGGCTATTGACCATATTATAAATTCAGCTGCAAAATCGTGCTATATGTCTGCTGGCCAATTATCTGTACCCATAGTTTTCAGAGGACCTAATGGAGCTGCCGCAGGAGTCGGTGCCCAGCACTCCCAAGTATAGCTTCATAATACCTTTGTTTCACTTGTCATTTAATTGTTCATTGTCTGTTAGTAACTAATACCTTTAATTATATTTTTTCTCTGTATTCTATTATGTTCTTGCTCCAAAGGTGTAGTTTAAACTCAGTCAGTGGATGTTAATTGACTATATTATTAGGTCTCTAGAGGGTAAAGAAAATGGACAATAATAGAAAACCAGGATTGAAGAATTACTGAATTTAATTGACTTGAAATTGTTGTTGTAACATTTACCACTGTACGAGTTCTTTAAGGGAAAACAACAAATTCTGTCTGATTATTTTACTATTGCCACGTTTGAATTGTTATATCTTTTATTACACGTATTTTAAACAACCAATAGTTGATTTTCAAATTTTGTTCTGGAATACTTCACATTAATGATTTCAAGAGAAGGCCTTTTAAATTTTAAAAGTCACAGTGCATTATATTAGTCCTAATATCCGTAGCTAGCAAGCTGAAGAATTAAATTAAAAGCGGTCTATTACTTTAGACCAACAAAAGCATGTCTTTATTACAATGAAAGAGAAAGCATGAAAGAGAGAGAGAGAGAGAGAGATTAAGAAATATTGTGTATTTACTTGATAATAATCTACAGCACATTGAGCTTATTTATAGGCAAAGCGTAGGCTAGTTACAACTGTTAGTACAGTAAACTATAGCTGTAAATTACATTACTCTAAAACCCTATACTTACTAGCTAATTAGCTATTATGCAGAGTTCCACAATCCATAACAATACTTTATGCTATTGAATTTTATCCTCATGTCTCATGAATCATTTTACTAATAGTTTGGGGAGACTCCTAATCCAGTTGGGGTTTTGAATGAAAACTATTTTGATATAGGAACACTAAAGAATTAGAATTTGTTTCAGAGGGCATATTTGCCACTTCTTAAAATAAAGACAATTTAGAGGGATAATTGATGCATTGTTTGAATTCATTTGTAGTGTTATGCGGCATGGTATGCTGCCTGCCCTGGCTTGAAAGTACTCGCTCCTTACTCAGCAGAGGATGCTCGTGGACTTTTAAAAGCAGCCATAAGAGACCCTGATCCTGTTGTTTTCCTTGAAAACGAGTTGTTGTAAGTAGCTTTTGATACATGATAACTGTAGCGTTGATTTCTTTTTGTGTTTATAGTATATGTAAAGTTGTGAATACTGAATATGTAGTGTGGCTCAGGTATGGTGAGTCATTCCCGATTTCAGATGAGGTACTAGACTCCAGTTTTTGTGTCCCAATTGGAAAAGCCAAGGTAAATATCCCGATATCTGGAAGTTGATTGGTTTAATGTTTATATTGTTTGTTGATCATTGTCATATTGTGCATGTTCCTTTCGTCATAATCATTTGTATGTCCTATTGTCTACTTATAACAGATTGAGAGAGAAGGGAAGGATGTGACTATCACAGCCTTCTCAAAAATGGTGGGCTATGCTCTTAAGGTTTGTTTCCTTGTCTTGTACTCTTTCTACTGTAATGTGTTAAACCCATATCCGGAATTGATGTGCTATGAGATTGATAGCTTATACGCATGAGCAGTCGCCATCACAAGGGCACAAAGTTTTTAATTGAAAATAGAGAATAGAACTGTGTCATTTGCATCGAGTCCATGGGTAAGTTTCCTGGAGGCATAATGATTTTATTGCCAAGCAAACAAATGCGGAAAAATCTAATAACCTTCTTAGTAACAGGGTTCTAGAAGCTGGTGAGGTTGTTATTACATTATCCATGATGTCTAACTGTTCTAGAGATGGACCCTTCATTGTTCAAGTCCCCAAAATTACTATTGAAATTTGTGATTTGTTTTCATATCGATTCGGTTCCTATTGTATTGTTGAGGTCTTTCTTCAGGACTGCTTCTACTGTTTGGCATTTGCTGGGATTGGAGAATTTCTCGTGATATTGTTGTTCACTATGTAAATAATACCTCTTCTCCTCTTTTGTTTGGAAATAATTCATCTATTTGTTGTTCAGGCTGCTGAGATACTTGCAAAAGAAGGAATCAGTGCAGAGGTGAACTTTCACTAAAATATCAAAATCCCTCACAAATTATTGCTACTGTACCTTTCTTAATTAGCAATTTTGCTTGCAGGTGATAAATTTGCGCTCAATTCGGCCACTAGATAGACCTGCAATCAATGCTTCAGTGCGGAAAACCAACAGACTGGTGACTGTTGAGGAAGGATTCCCTCAACATGGTGTTGGCGCTGAAATTTGGTTTACATCTTTTCCCCATTGTTTTGATTCACTCCGTTGAATTCATGAATCATTTATAGTTACAATTACATGTTTACCTTTGCACAGTGCATCTATTGTTGAGGAGAGCTTCGGTTATCTTGATGCCCCAGTTGAGAGAATTGCTGGAGCCGATGTTCCTATGCCTTATGCAGCCAATCTTGAGAGATTGGCAGTACCACAGGTCCAATTTTTCCCTCTATTATCTCAGTCTATTTATCTGCTGCATTCACATGCTTATTGCTGTGGATGTTCAATTTTTTGGCACCGAATGCTGGATTGTTCCAAACATGCTGTTCCTGTGGCTATGAAATTGATGAAGTTTTCTGTTGCGTAGCTATGTTACATGGACATGGAAAGTGAAAACTGAACTGTACCCTGAGAAACAATGTTTTTAAAAAGTTACGAATAGAAACGTGGAAATAATAATAAGAACAATAATACAAGGGTGTATATATGAGTTTTTAAATTATAAGGTTCATGTTTAACTTTTTTATGTATACATTAAAATGAAGTTGCATACTAGTTGTAATGGTGGGAAATTGGAGAATGTTTTCATCTTTGAAAGCTTGAGAAGTTATCTTTTAGAAGATGATCTAAAATATGTAGGAATTTATTGAACATGTGATTAGCATTGATCTGCTGAAAACATATTACAGTATAATGAGTTTCAAAATTCTAAAAAACGAGTCAGTAATTTTCTTAAAGTACGGAACATAGACCCAAAATGCTTTGTAGAAATTTTGATAGAGTTTTGGTTTCCAAAATGTTTGTGAAACTTAAAAAGCTTTAAAATCAAAGTTTCCGTGCAACATAGTTACATTGGCCAATCTGCTTGTGTGGATTAATTTCAGAAGCTCTTTTCATACATACGAAGCTCTCATTTGAAGTTCTGAATTCCGTTGTAATATTATGAATTTACCAGTTATTAAAATGTTTTTACCCATTGCCTATGTAGGTTGAGGATATTGTGCGGGCAGCAAAGAGGGCTTGCTACAGATCTACACAAATGGCTGCAGCCGCTTAATCAATACAACAAAAACAACTCAAATTCAGGTTAGTTTGCTGGTTGTCTGTTACACCCGGTTTTTGCTTTCATGAATATTTGCCCCTTTTTTTTTCTTATTCTCTTCTGGCTATAGTGCTCCTGCTCTAATTTAGGGGTGGCAGTTCATATAATTTTGTCGTGTTTGTTTCATATCAATTATGAGGTTAGTGGCAAAGGAGTTAAACTGTACTGAAACATTCATGTCAAATCATATCAATCCAATTGAGTTCCTGTCGTGTTACAACATCTAGAAATACAATAGGATGTAGCAATGCTTAAGTTCTTATGTCAATTCTGCGCTAGTTGTTTAGCGTACTGTTAAATCTTAATCTGCTAATATCATGTTTAACTCTGACCATCCAAAAGTTTGGCCAGGAATCTATTTATCAAATTCTTAAATCTTAATCTGCTATATTGTGTTGGGTTCGTGTAATGTGTTATTTTTATTATATCCATTAAGCGTGGCCTTAAAAATATAGGAGGTTCGACTCACGTTCGGCTGTTCATTGGTAACAACTGTGACTATATTATTGCTATGAAGGTGACATAAAAACTCAAAGAGGATTCCTTAATAATTTTATATATCAGTGTCATGATTGAGTTAGCAGGTGAACTCCAACCTAATCCAAAAGTTTTCATGTCAAAACCCAAAAAGAACTCTAGCTATTTAGTAAAACTCTAATCCTTTATGTTCATGTTGTTGTGTACACAATTGTCACCTCTACTCTTGTATAGGTTGTACATGCTTTTCTTTAATGCATGACTTAAATTGTTCTCTCTTTTTTCGCCAGGATTTCTACAGAGCAATTGTTCTTTGGCTGCGGTTTTGATACTTTTGGGGGTAGACCTGGGAGGAACACTTAGATTGAATAACTCGTGAATATTGAAAAACATGGAGAATGTTGATGATGCCAGAATACTTTTTTGTCAAGTTCGGCCACTTTGATGTTGGACCGATTTTATACTATGCCGCAAATTTATATTTGTTTTATGGCATAATTTTTCTGGAAGGGTCTATATGGTGTTCTCAAAGACATCTTCCAATACTTTCAGTGTACGTAAATGTCTGGTTCACAATTGACCAATCATTATGACATCAAAATCATATCATATCATGTAAGAATGTGATGCATAATTGGGTTTTGCAACAAGCAACCACAATTTTTTCGTACAGATGCAACTAAAATACGTATGAGATCTCATAATTTTTTGGATAGTTTCGTAATCGGCTAACTACTATCTATTTAGCATTAGTTGTGTTAAATTGGAGTTGGATGCGAGGTTTGTATAGTACAAAATTCGCTGTTGTGGTATTGTTTCAGAACTTGAGCAACTTATTCAGTTAAAATGCCCTTGTTCATATGCACTGCCAAAACACTGTAAACAGAGTTCTGCAGATCTCGTCTTAATTTAAGACCTTTATATAGGAATACTCTTTTTATTGTATTATTTGTTTTCCACTAATTTTCATGGTCTGTCAAAATGATAATGATAATAAAAAAAAAGATAAAGGGAATGATGTGGAAGGAGGTTCAATAAATTAATATTGTTAAATAGCATCTATTCCATTTGACTAGGACCAACAGACAAACCGCTTCAGGTTCTTTTTTATGTGAAGCCCATGTTACATCTACTAACCATATTTTATAATCATTTTACAACATATTAAATATTAATTGTTGACATTTATATGTAAACAAACTTCTATAAATATATTATTCATTTGTTAAAATAATCAAATTTAAACTATTGATCTCATGTTTGAGATATACCAGTGTAGTAAAATATGTGAGACGCTAATCAAATGACTAAAGTTTTTTGAAGAATATCTGGAACTATAGGACAAATAGAATTTTGAGCGGCTAGCGAATTTTTTAGGCACTTAAATCAGTCCAAACGGAATGCTCGATTTTGAGCGTTTTGGCATAGCTTAGATGGCTAGGTTGCATTCCTTTGCAATAAAGGTATTAACCTAGTCCGATTGGCATTTTCACTCTTTAAACATGTACTCGGTTTTGTATGAAGTTAGCATTTTGGTAAGCACTTTAATATTATAATGGATTTTTCCGGTGCAAATTAGAATTAGTTTGAATATTATTCAAAACTTAGAGGTGTTAGGTTGCATTCCTTTGCAAGAAATGTATTAACCAAGTCCGATTGGAATTTTCACTCTTTAAACATGTACTCGGTTTTGTATGAAGTTAGCATTTTGGTAAGCACTTTAATATTTTAATGGATTTTTCCGGTGCGAATTAGAATTAGTTTGAATATTATTCAAAACTTAGAGGTGTCTTTCATAGTTAGACCCTTTTGAACATACTGCTTTGTTTATTTAATTTAAACAAAATTAAACAATGTGGTGTGAAAATTAAGTTTTGAATTGAAATCAAATTTAAGAGTATTTAAACACAAAGTTCTACTGCTTGAAATTTCGAAGTAAACTAGTATTCCAAATTCCAGATAATTATTAGTTGAATGAATAATTGATTTCGATTTATTTTTTTGTTCATATTGGTACATTCAAAATAACCATATAGATGGACGGTTTGTTAGGTTATTGATGAAGAAGAGGAAAAAAAAGTTAAGACAAAATCAACAAAAAATATCATGGGAGGAAATCACTTTCATTAGCTTATATGCCAAGAAAACACGTTATCTTGAATCTTGACCATAGACTTTCATTCGTTTTAATAAAATAAAATAATTATTGATAAAAAATAAAAATAAAATAAAATATAAGTCGGAAGCTTTTGAATTTCTCAGTGAGGGAATAATTTTTATTTTTTTTAATTGAAATTCAATCAACCTAACAAAGATACCCTTTCCTCCTTTTTAAAAGAAAACAATCTTAATTTGAAGAGCAAACCAATTAACAAGTTAATACATTTGTCACGCTAGCAATAATAATTTTAGAAATATAAAACGTGGTTACAAGAAGTACAAATTAAAATATTTGGTTAGAATTTTAGAAAGAAGAAGAAGAAGCTAAGAGTGTTTCGTGTAGCACTTTTGAAGAGTGTATATTATTCCAAACCACGGAGTGTTTTGTTAAGTATATGCAACTGCAACGTTTAACATTAGCTACGGAAAATAAGAGCATTTTAAAAAGATTCACGAAAAGGTCTATTTTATGAGTTTTTTTGTTTGTACTTGATGTTAATAAAATTATTTTTTCTAATTTTCACAAACAACAATAACTGGATGCAACAACCAACAACAACTGACAACAAACATAAAACTATCTCTTAACATATGTAACAAATATGCCGTAACAATAACAATAAACAAACAGTAAATAAAGACTAAACTAAGAAATTCAATTATTCTTAATTCGATAAAATATATTTTTACTCATAATCAAAATTCCACAGAAACATCTTGTCGCGCCCCCAAAAACGCTGGTCAGAGCGCGAGGCCGTACTCGTCTACTTTTTGGTTAATTATTTAGGTAAATGGATTAAGAGCGATTAAGCTCTTTTTAAGACGAGTCGCCACTAATCATCTCTGATCGGTGTGATTAGAATACCGTTAAGATTTTTGACTCTGTTTGCTAGATAAGAACCTTATCTGGGTTTTGTTTATTTATTTCTGTTAAATAAAGATGTAATATTGAGTTATGACATAACCCTCATTATCAAATGTATTTTTAGTTTTTAAGAGAAAAGAAATAGATTATCACATAACCTTTTTATAATTTAGTCATACCATGACTATTTTTTTAAAACATCTAAATTCCTAATTTTAAGAAATACACGTGTATCACATAGACGTGAATCATAATTTTAATAATGTACGAAAAGGTCATAACATGACGTTTAGAGAGTTTGGCCTTAATCATCTTGTAGTTTAGTCATTACATGACTATTTTTTAAAAATGCTTAATTAACTTCAAAAGTAATCCACGAATATTACATAGACGTGGGTAAATAGTTTCAATTATGTACAAAAGGGTCATAACATGACATTTAATGTTTGATTATTACATAACCATTTAAAATTATAGTTTAATAAAATATAACTCACATTTATGACATAAATGAGAATACACAATTTTGAATCAATAGAAAACAATAATATTTTATATTTTAACGGGATTTATTTTACGTGTATCACATATTAGTGAATAAACCATTATAAGATTTAAATTTTATTAAAAGGGACTCGATTCACGTTTATGACATAAACGATTTGACTCGATAAAAGATTGATATTTGTACTTAAAAAGTTGACGGAATTAGCAATCGCGTTGTTATTTTTTAAACGATATTCTTGTTCTTAGCGTACTAATCTCATTATTTATATGTCGTAAATATCGAGCATTTATAATTGTTTACGCGAATAATAAAATTAAAATTTACTAGTTGTGGCTATTAACCAAAATTTACTCTAATGTGAATTTACCTAATAGTTTGCATATTATATATTGAAATTTGGCTAACTAGATTTTGAGGTTAAGATGTCGTTGTGTTAATACATACAAGCATGCTAATATATTAAAAAGTAAATTCTATGTATTAAAAAGTAAATTCTATGCATATGTACATTTTCTATTTAATATTGATTTGATGAAATATAGACAGTAACTAAAATTGATTAAGACCATAATAATCAACTTTCCCTAGAATCATGCATTATCATAATTACCTCATATTGACTATGCTTAATCATGGAACTAACAGATATATATACATGGATATATCTAGATTAATTACAACTAAATATCATTATTTACAAAAACTATAGAGCAATTACATACGAAATTGAATCTTTAATAATCAAAATGTTTTAACTAAACAACTTAAACTAAATTTAGAAAAGGCTAAGAATATACCATACATACATATAAATAAACAAGCGGGAATGAGATAGAAGGCTTACCTGGGCCAAAAACATTGGCGAGCTGGGCTTGAAATAAGACAGGAAAACGGGTCGGGCTGAATGGAGCTTAGAACTCGCGGGTCGTAACGGAACCGTTTAGAAAATGGGTTGAGACAGGGTATAAATATCAAAACCCTAATTTGTCATCATTCATTTCTCCTTCTCCTCCTTCTCTCTAAAACAGCAACCGAAACTTCCTCCTCTCCTTCGTTTTCTGTTTCTCTTCTCCGTAACTCCGGCGGTTTCAAGATGACGGCGGCGACGGTTCAAACGGCGGCGGTACAGCAGACCGATATCGGAGGAGTCCGCGACGGCCAGTGGAGGTTGCAACGTCATTGTGATTTCCGGTGAAGTACTTTTCGGTAAGGATCCTTTCTCCGATCAAACTCTCTTCTTTTTTATTGAATCAATAGATCTGTGGATCTATTTGCTTTTATGATTTTATTTGTTCTCGATTCATTTTTTAGGGAGGCCGGCGGTTCAGACGCCGTCGAAGTTTTTTTTTGGGGTTCTGGAGGCTGACGGTGGTCAGAGGTGGAAGCAGCGGTGATCGGAGAAGTTTTCCGGCGACGACGGTAGCAGATTCCGGCGACTGTTGGCGTGAGATACCTGCAAAGGGCAAAGCTGGAAAAAGAAATGTGAACTTTATTGCTAAACGTGTTAATAGTTAATTTTTATTATGGATGACTGTAAACCTAATTGGTATAGGTTTGAGTAGATTTTCTGTTATAAAATGTAATGAGACTCAAAAATAATGAAAAAGGTGAATGATTCGGAGGGAATCAGTGAGGGAACGAATGAAACTCGTGAACGAGTTCGGAGAGGAAACTGTGAGGTGTTCGAGTTTGATATCGAATCAAAACCATTTCTCTAGTCAAATGATAAAACCTCTCATTGAATTTGAAAATGGTTTTAACAAATGAGAAATTTCAGAGAGTAGTTCTAGGAACTACAACTTATTTTCTTCTAACTAGTAAACCAGAAAACAACAAATTAAAAAGAGCAAATGAATAGCATTGCAACAATTATTAAGAACATGAATAGAATTTCGAGTATAGATTTTTTGTATTGATATTTGAGTAGAATTCCCAGAATTGAGAACTGATCTTTACATGTCCAGAATCCCCCCCTTTACATCTAATGGATGCCATATTTATAGGCAGATTTAGCTTAGTTTTTAAGCTAGGATCTTGATGAGATTTTAACAATCAAATCTACATAAAATCTGATCTAAAATCTGGAGAATTTAGCAAGATTTTCAAATCAAATCTGAGATCAAATCTCATTACAAATCCAATTAAAATCTAATCTGAGATCTTGAAGTGTTATGGGCCGAAATTTCTCGACTGGGCCTTGATGCTCCCTTCAATCCAAATGTTTTGCTCATGATAATTAGCTGGACCCGCTTGAATGTGACTGTTAAATTTTAAATGGCCTTGGCTCGACTTTGCTCTCGAATGAATGTTTGGATGACTATCTTTAGACTTTATACTTGAATCAAACTTCTCTTATTATTGACGATTCTGTGAACTAGGTTTGTATTTGAAAATGATGTCGGATTGGACTTGGAATTGAATGATGACTTGAATTTAAATTGAACGTCTTCTTGGATCTTGACTGCTCGGCTCACTTCGAGACTCGAACATTTGCTTTGGAGTTCTGTTTGCAGATTAAACAGCTGTACCTGTCAAAAATTAAACGTAGATATAAAATAGATACAATTGATAGCTAAACATTATTAAGATGAAAATAATGTTATAAGTTGAGAAATGTGTGCTAATGAAATTTTCATTATAAGTGGATACGTCTATCGATTATTCGTCAAAATATGATAAATCGAAGTTAAAAGTACTATTTAAGTTAAGTTTCATATTTTAAAAAAGTTCTAGAATATGTTCAAAATTTTAAGCTTATTTATTAAACGGATAAAAATTAAGGGCACAAAAGTTCATTTTTACAGAAAAAGATGTTTTTCGAGCCGGTCAAAAATGGGTGCTAACAGCTGCCCCCCTTTGTATATCTCCATTGAAAAGGGAGTATACAAAGCACAATAAAGGCGACCATTTTTGGCCGAGTCATAATGTAACTAGAATTAAATGGAAATTGATGTAAATTAGATGTAATGTAATTGAAATTAAAAGAAAGTGATAGAAGTTGGTTGAATGTCTTTCACTGGGCATTCTCGAGGATGATATTGTTGTTGAAGAGTTGGATTGCAAATGAACCGCGCATCCGTCGGGTTGAAGAGGTAGTGGATTGCAAATTAACCGCGCATCCATCGGGTTGAAGAGGTAGTGGATTGCAAGTGAGTCGCGCATCCGTCGAGTTGAAGTGGTAGTGGATTGCAAGTGAGCCGCGCATCCTTCGGGTTGAAGTGGTATTGGATTGCAAATGAGTCGTGCATCCGTCGAGTTGAAGATGTAGTGGATTGCAAGTGAGCCGCGCATCCTTCGGGTTGAAGTGGTATTGGATTGCAAATGAGTCGTGCATCCGTCGAGTTGAAGTGATATGAGTATCGTGGCTCCCCACCATTTGAGTGATTAGGGTGGCTCTCCACTATTGGAATAAATCTGTAAAACTGAATAATTGGGTAAGTGGTAACAGTTATGGAGTGATTCCTTTGTCTTTAAGAGGTGGAATCGAAGTTGGATAAGTTGTGAATTGATTGTGATGGAGCTTGACTCCAGTAAGATTTAGTTAGGAAATTTTTGTGGAAAGTTTGATAGATAGAAAATTGTGGAATTGTGATAAAGAATGACTCTATTGGAATTGTCATAAATTTTGTTTTGTTGCAAAAAAAGGTTTGAAAACGTGTAACAAGGAAATGGAGAAAAATTGATTTTATTTTTGAAATTAGTTGAGGAAATGAGAGCAAAATTCTTGATAGTTTTGAAAGCAATGCAAGACGCATAATGACGAAGCGATTCTTTTATCTTTGAAAAGAAGAATTTAAAAAGTTTATTTTTTAATGTTTATGCTTTTTATGCATGATTAATGGACTATGGAAATGTCAAATGGACTTGACAAATGATCTTGCATGTTACTTTTACATGTAAATAAAAAAATGATGATGAAGAAACACATGCTTATAAAGGGTAATAATAAAGATTTACAATCAAAGAAGATAACATGACATATTGACAAGATTAAACAAACAGTTATATATACAAGTTGTTATTATCGTGCTAATTGAAGGAAAATAAGTTTGTGTAAGAGAATGAGAATATGAATGAAGAAATATGGTGAAATCTAAAGCAGACTCATCTAAACAGGATATTTTTGTGATATCGAGATAATTTATTTGAAAAAGTTTCTTGAGGAAGAAAAATGCAGCTTATACTGCAAAAATGATATTAGGTGATTTTTTATTTTTTATTTTTTTTGAAAATTCATTTAATGATATAAGAACATTAACCTATTTTGAAAAGATTTGACGAAAATGTGATATGACAAGTATTAATGTGAAACAATTTATCATTTAAGAAATGTGGTAGGAAAAGAATGAATCTCAACAAGAATTTTTTAAATGTGATATAAGTTAAAAATGTGTGAAACGTGACATAAGAACATTAAATATGATTTAAAGTGAAAATTAAACGTAAATAAAATGAAGAGGAAAAATGAATGCTACTTGAAGTGAAAATTGAAAAGAAATGATATGATGAAAGTTGTATTGACATACGATGGTAAGGATAACAAAATGATTTATGGTAAAAGAAATATGAAACATGATGAAGAATAACGCTTATGAGAAGTATTAGTGTGAAAGATAATCATGCATAAGGAAAATAATGAGATAATGAGGAATGAGATATGATGGTGAAAATAATGAGATATGACATGGTGATATTTTCTAATGCATGATTAATGAAGACTAATGGTATTTGAAACGTTTTATCTAAACTATTTATATTGGAGTTTAACAAATGAATGGACATGTATTTATATATGAGATGCAAAATGATCATGGGTATATTTATATACATATTTATCATGGGATATAATGGATTTAACAAATGAATGAAGAAATATTTTTTACGTACGTGATGCAAAATTATCAGGGAAAATGCATGTATATAAGAATGGATAACTGAGCTTATACTAAATGATGAAAAAGATGACTTATTAACAAGGCTAAGGTCATTTTCTATATGATATAAAAATAAACATGGATATGAATATAAGAAGGAACATCTAGGATTCACAGCTTATTGAGGACAAATAGATTTATGGATTGACGAGAGTAAAGCTAGATTTATCTATGTACATGATGCAAGACATTTCATGAATACCTATACGGCGAATATCTAGGATTTATGACTCCAGAAAGACTAAATCGACCTATGAAAAAAAGAAACATAAATACCTATATGTCTATAACTATAACTTTGATAATGACAAGAGGATTTGTTGATTGACAAGAGAAAGACTAAACGACCTACGTACAGGTGCAGAATAAGTCACACATATCTATATGCATATAAGAAAAAGTATCTAGGACTCATTACTTAACGAGGAGAAGTGGATTGACAAAAGAAAAGCTAAACTGTCCTATGGACAAGTTCACTCCAAAGTAGTAAATCAAATGATATGTTGATGAGGAAAAGTGAAGAAAATTGTATGAACAAACTAAAACGATGCGTACAGAAGACTTGTCTAAAGGAGGTGTGTTTGAGATGGAGAAATGCATTTGAGAAACTTAAGATGCAACTAATTATGCAAAATGAGATACAAGATTTCTTTTTTTATTATTTGAACAATAGGCTTATTCATTTGGCTTATGGAATGAAGAGATAAAAATGCTTCTTAAGGATCTTGTTTCATTGGACCAGATTTGAAGATTTTAGCAAACTATCATTCAAGAGATTTTCTCGACTCGTTCTTGCGCAAAAGTGCTCCATTTCTTTGGCTTTTTAATTTCAAGGATTCTGAAAATCATGCTTTTGTATAACGTCTTCCCGATAATCACCATGTGATGTGGAATGATCTGCAACCTCTCCGGTTCTGGGCCTCAAAATCATCGGTCATTCTATTAGATAGACATGATATTGGAAATTAGTCATCTTGCCCCCAAGCACGTTGATATCTTTGTAAAACTGGTGAAGTCAAGCAAATGTCCCCAAGAAGTCAAGGATTTACCGGTAGGAATACTTCATAGCAATTCTTATGTTGTTCAATTCAATATTGTGTTGACGGAGCTAATGATCCTTGTCAATAGTTTCCACAATTGCCCTCTGATTAATGATTTTTATTACATTTCAACCACTTGCGCCAATTAACTCTACCACTTTTATCTTAGACAGATGACATAAAAATCATCTAAGTGGAATTTTCTCGGTTGCTCCATTTTATGAAAATAACAACATTTATCAACGGCTTTCAGAACTATCCCCTGATTAACGGTGATCATGACATTTTAACCACTTATTCCAATTTTTATACCACTTAATCCTAGAATGATGTCATAAATAACCCCAAAGTTGCAATGCTCTCAAAAACGAGTTTCATCAATGGTTTTCCTGATTATCTCTCCGATTTTGGCATTCATGACAATTTAACCACTTGTTCCAATTTTTATACCACTTTATCCTAGACATATGTCATGAATACCTTTAAGGCAACATTTCTGCAGTTGCCCCCAAGTTTGCCCGATTTAGTTGCATGCTTGTTCATTTATGTTGAAGGTACCTCCACAGCTGCTTCGACTCTATTTGTACCAATTCCAACATGATTCACTGATTGACACATAAGTGATAAACCCTTTATTTTCCAAAAATAGAGAACCAGCGGAAACGGAGCTAGACATCCCAACTAGGTTGGCATCCCTGGACAAACGCCCCAAAACTCGAACCCTAAAGTGATAATAAATCTCGATGACCTGGACTTTCCTCATATCTCTTCAAGGAATCTCAAAATGACTTGTCATTATCTTCTGGTGGTGATATGATGGTTGCTTCCTTGCGACTGATATGTTAAAGCTAAAGAATTTAACCATGATTCCTCCCACTTTTCTTTAATTTCATCAATGAAACAAATTTATCCATCTTATCATCGAGATGATCCTTTAGATTGGTCATGACATTGTTCGATCTTTGCATTGGTTACCCTTCCGTAGGCTTCCAATCCTTGTTAATCTTGAATGTAAAATCCATAAAAACATGGTCTACTACTCCATGTGTTTGATTTGGGTCTAATAAATACCCCTGAATAACCATCGAGATGAAACTACCATAAGCTTATTTTTCGTATTTATCTCCACTAATGTAGACTAACTCATGACTATGGATCAAAAGGTCTTTTGGGTTTTAAGGGTTAATATGGGAATGGAAACCAGTTGAATTGGATGGCCTTCGGCTGATGTAAAATGATCTTCTGGATATCTTCTGGCTTTATTACCGTTGCGTACTGGGTAATTTCATTAATTTGTTTTAATTTGCACAATTTCTAGGGGTTTTTATTTGATCTCTCATTTTTTACTTTTTCCTTATCATTATCAGCACCACTCTCTCTTTCTTTTGCTCACTTTCATTTATTTTATTTTATTTTTATTTATTTATTTTTTTGTATTTTTTTTTTTTGCCCCCTGCCTAGTATCTAGGCCGCCCTTTGCGGGTTTTCAACCTAACAGACTTCATTATAGATCTTAGCTGCTTTAACTGACATGTTGCAGCATCTTAGAATTTGTTTGACCTTGCTTGGGTACTTTCAGAGTATTTGTACATCTTTGATCCAATTCTGACCTTTTGGTCAGTTTTTTTATTGTTGACCAATTCTTCGTTCCTGCTCAATTCATACTGGTATTCATTCTTCGGTCAACTGGTTTCGTTTGGTGACTGACAGCCGGACTAGGCGACACGAAAGAAAATATCGTCGGCTTAAAATGGGATAACTAAGGGATATATTTTAAGGGTAGGTAGGGTTAAATGAGTTATCCTAAGGGTGCCTTAGTCATTTCCTAATCATGAGTTAATCAGATATTTCGCCTCGAAAAATACTCAAATAAGTTCTAGAGTTTCACATTGGAGCAACAAGTGAATTAAAATTGTCATAATTTCATTTATTACTCGAAAAGGTAAATACATATGCGATAAACATCCTCCCTCACAGAATCTCATCATACCCGGCAAGATAACAAAATATTCAAAAAGATAAACCGGACTATAACAATATCTCTAGCTTAGTCGAAGCTTATTTCCCCAACTTCCAGCATCTGCTTGACTAGTCGTTTAAAAATATGAAAATTGTCAATTGAATGTTCGACAACCCTATAATGGAATTCAAATTGTTTCTTCGGTTTATACCACTTTGGATAAGGTGGTTGTGTTCGCTTAACATATCGAGGGGAGAACTCCTAATTTTGGTAAAGGGTGTCCTCAATGACAAAGATGGAGGACAGCATCCTTTGCACTTTTCTTCATTTTCAACTGTTCTAAATCTCTGCTCAAACTGTGCTCTGAATACAACTAAGGATGCAAAAATCTTCACCAGCTTCGCCTTTATCATACCGACATACTTGGGTAACATGTAAGGAAAAACAAGATTAAGGCTTGAACTATACTCAGTAGATACGGTCATTTCTTTAACAACTTCGATTTCTTCGTCAATGGCCCAATTCTTCCACTTGAGTCTTCATATTTGAAGCTTGAGATGTATTATCCTTCATTTGCTCAGCTTTCATCCATTCCATTAATTGTGCCATTTGTTCCTTCACTGATAACTGAGAACACTGTTTCTTAAGTTCGAAGATCTCCCTTCTCAAATCCTCATAATGTTGGTGATTCATGATCTTTGATCCTTTTGAAGCCTTCCCTTTTGTAAGCCAAATAAACACGATATTACTCATTTCGTATATTTATCATGTTTTTTTATTAATGAAAAAAGGAAAGCAAGGAGAATTTTACATTCTCGAAATACCGGCATGAATGTTTTAAATGCATGTGACATGTTTATGCTACTTGGATAATCATGGAGAAAAGAAAGGTTGACACTAAACGAGAAATTAAACTATTAACGGCAATGACTAGATAAAGATAAACTATGAATGAATCAAGAAATAGACAGAACTAGGTTAACGAAGAACTTCTACGACATACCCTAGAATACGTAAAGACACTATTTGTTTAACGAAAGATGGGGAAAAGGAAGGACGGTGAACACCTAGGAAAAGTATGAAACATGTCACAAGATAAGATGGTAGACCTTAAAATATAAAAAGACGATATACAACATTTTTATACTTGAGGGAGTTGATGCAAAGTGGGAAAGCTAATCTATGATGAATGGACGTCACTTTATAAGAGGATAGATATGCATGAGAAAGCAAACACAATATGAGAAAGTTAGACAATAGACGAATCTAGACAGAACTAGGTTATTGAGAAAATTTCACGATATTTTCTAAAATATGCAAAGACACTATACATTTGACAAAAGATAGGAAAACTGGACTAAAAGAACATAGAACATCTAAACAAATTTAGAAAATACTTAGCAAGATAAGATGGTAGATCCTAAAATATGCATCAACTATATATTAAAGATTGTGACACTTTTATACATGAGGAAGCTAGAATATAAATGATGTTTAGTGAGCACCTAAACAAAACTAGGTTAACGAAAATACCTACGGGATATACAAAGAAATTACACGTTGAAGGTAAACGTAGCGGTTGCTACAACATTGTTTATGCATGAAAAGGGTCAACATAGAACAACGGCTAGACTACAAAGGACTATGAGTGAATGATTAAACAAAAGTAAGATGCTTAAGAAACAAAATGGTAAATCCTAGAATATGTAAAGAAATTATAAGCTAAGGTAAGTGAAAGGTTATTGATGTACTAATCACATTAATTTTCCTAAGACTATAAAAAAAAAAATAAAAAAATAAGCATGCATGGCAAAGATTGTTAATAAACATATCATGATATAATGTAGACTAGAATAAAATTGGATGAAATGAATTTTGAAAGATATACGACCTCCGACATATACATATTTTCATTTATGCATGCAACACGTTTGATAGTACTGCAGTGTTATAAAAACATGTGAAAACATGGATGACTCTGACGACACTGTTTATGCATGAGAAAATTGACATAAAATGAGAAATCTAGAGTATGAATGAAAAAATAGAACTAGGTTCTCGAAAACATGACACGACACTTTTTGAAATATGCAACGAAGCTATATGCTAAACCTAAAAGGGAAATGCAAGCTTTAAAATTTATCATCACTTTAATTGTCTTAATTGTCTTAGGATCATGTTATATATACATATAAAAAGTAAGTGCTCTAATGTTATAACAAGCAAGCAACTTAGAACCTAAAAAGTTATATGAAAAGAATGATGCTAATAATTTCCCCATTTTAAAGTTACGTTCGTAATACTCAATTCATTCCAGAAAGGTCTACAATTTATTGTTATTATTATTATTATTATTATTATTATTTTTACCATATTGTCCATTTACCGTCCAATGCCATATCTCAATCATGGCTTAAACCTACAGGAATGAATTGTCTATTACTTTCACAACTTTAGATCGGGGGGAAACTTTATGTATGCGATGCATGAACAAAAGTATAATATCAAAATCATTTGTATATACACGTATGTATACGTAACCAAAACCTAATAGGGTGGATACCTGCACAAAAGGGCTGGATACTAGTGGGGGTATGTTTGTTCTAGGCAGCAGTTCCCAATTTCCTTATCTCACCAAAATTGTGAGAGATCAGTCCTCGAGTTGAGTACGTTTCAGGATCCTATTCCCGCATTCGAGAGGTATCCCTACTTTGCCTCGTCCTAAATAGTAACGGGTAGATCATAGCATGACCCTTTGGGTGAACGTGTGCGTCCGTGTAGCTTTAAAGCAGTAAATAAATACATATGTGTAAAAAGTTATTATTACATTTTTTTAATATAAATAAGCGAATAGTTAAGCAAAATAAATAAATAAATAAAAATCGAATCCCCAGCAGAGTCGCCAGCTGTCGCGCCCCCAAAAACGCTGGTCAGAGCGCGAGGCCGTACTCGTCTACTTTTTGGTTAATTATTTAGGTAAATGGATTAAGAGCGATTAAGCTCTTTTTAAGACGAGTCGCCACTAATCATCTCTGATCGGTGTGATTAGAATACCGTTAAGATTTTTGACTCTGTTTGCTAGATAAGAACCTTATCTGGGTTTTGTTTATTTATTTCTGTTAAATAAAGATGTAATATTGAGTTATGACATAACCCTCATTATCAAATGTATTTTTAGTTTTTAAGAGAAAAGAAATAGATTATCACATAACCTTTTTATAATTTAGTCATACCATGACTATTTTTTTAAAACATCTAAATTCCTAATTTTAAGAAATACACGTGTATCACATAGACGTGAATCATAATTTTAATAATGTACGAAAAGGTCATAACATGACGTTTAGAGAGTTTGGCCTTAATCATCTTGTAGTTTAGTCATTACATGACTATTTTTTAAAAATGCTTAATTAACTTCAAAAGTAATCCACGAATATTACATAGACGTGGGTAAATAGTTTCAATTATGTACAAAAGGGTCATAACATGACATTTAATGTTTGATTATTACATAACCATTTAAAATTATAGTTTAATAAAATATAACTCACATTTATGACATAAATGAGAATACACAATTTTGAATCAATAGAAAACAATAATATTTTATATTTTAACGGGATTTATTTTACGTGTATCACATATTAGTGAATAAACCATTATAAGATTTAAATTTTATTAAAAGGGACTCGATTCACGTTTATGACATAAACGATTTGACTCGATAAAAGATTGATATTTGTACTTAAAAAGTTGACGGAATTAGCAATCGCGTTGTTATTTTTTAAACGATATTCTTGTTCTTAGCGTACTAATCTCATTATTTATATGTCGTAAATATCGAGCATTTATAATTGTTTACGCGAATAATAAAATTAAAATTTACTAGTTGTGGCTATTAACCAAAATTTACTCTAATGTGAATTTACCTAATAGTTTGCATATTATATATTGAAATTTGGCTAACTAGATTTTGAGGTTAAGATGTCGTTGTGTTAATACATACAAGCATGCTAATATATTAAAAAGTAAATTCTATGTATTAAAAAGTAAATTCTATGCATATGTACATTTTCTATTTAATATTGATTTGATGAAATATAGACAGTAACTAAAATTGATTAAGACCATAATAATCAACTTTCCCTAGAATCATGCATTATCATAATTACCTCATATTGACTATGCTTAATCATGGAACTAACAGATATATATACATGGATATATCTAGATTAATTACAACTAAATATCATTATTTACAAAAACTATAGAGCAATTACATACGAAATTGAATCTTTAATAATCAAAATGTTTTAACTAAACAACTTAAACTAAATTTAGAAAAGGCTAAGAATATACCATACATACATATAAATAAACAAGCGGGAATGAGATAGAAGGCTTACCTGGGCCAAAAACATTGGCGAGCTGGGCTTGAAATAAGACAGGAAAACGGGTCGGGCTGAATGGAGCTTAGAACTCGCGGGTCGTAACGGAACCGTTTAGAAAATGGGTTGAGACAGGGTATAAATATCAAAACCCTAATTTGTCATCATTCATTTCTCCTTCTCCTCCTTCTCTCTAAAACAGCAACCGAAACTTCCTCCTCTCCTTCGTTTTCTGTTTCTCTTCTCCGTAACTCCGGCGGTTTCAAGATGACGGCGGCGACGGTTCAAACGGCGGCGGTACAGCAGACCGATATCGGAGGAGTCCGCGACGGCCAGTGGAGGTTGCAACGTCATTGTGATTTCCGGTGAAGTACTTTTCGGTAAGGATCCTTTCTCCGATCAAACTCTCTTCTTTTTTATTGAATCAATAGATCTGTGGATCTATTTGCTTTTATGATTTTATTTGTTCTCGATTCATTTTTTAGGGAGGCCGGCGGTTCAGACGCCGTCGAAGTTTTTTTTTGGGGTTCTGGAGGCTGACGGTGGTCAGAGGTGGAAGCAGCGGTGATCGGAGAAGTTTTCCGGCGACGACGGTAGCAGATTCCGGCGACTGTTGGCGTGAGATACCTGCAAAGGGCAAAGCTGGAAAAAGAAATGTGAACTTTATTGCTAAACGTGTTAATAGTTAATTTTTATTATGGATGACTGTAAACCTAATTGGTATAGGTTTGAGTAGATTTTCTGTTATAAAATGTAATGAGACTCAAAAATAATGAAAAAGGTGAATGATTCGGAGGGAATCAGTGAGGGAACGAATGAAACTCGTGAACGAGTTCGGAGAGGAAACTGTGAGGTGTTCGAGTTTGATATCGAATCAAAACCATTTCTCTAGTCAAATGATAAAACCTCTCATTGAATTTGAAAATGGTTTTAACAAATGAGAAATTTCAGAGAGTAGTTCTAGGAACTACAACTTATTTTCTTCTAACTAGTAAACCAGAAAACAACAAATTAAAAAGAGCAAATGAATAGCATTGCAACAATTATTAAGAACATGAATAGAATTTCGAGTATAGATTTTTTGTATTGATATTTGAGTAGAATTCCCAGAATTGAGAACTGATCTTTACATGTCCAGAATCCCCCCCTTTACATCTAATGGATGCCATATTTATAGGCAGATTTAGCTTAGTTTTTAAGCTAGGATCTTGATGAGATTTTAACAATCAAATCTACATAAAATCTGATCTAAAATCTGGAGAATTTAGCAAGATTTTCAAATCAAATCTGAGATCAAATCTCATTACAAATCCAATTAAAATCTAATCTGAGATCTTGAAGTGTTATGGGCCGAAATTTCTCGACTGGGCCTTGATGCTCCCTTCAATCCAAATGTTTTGCTCATGATAATTAGCTGGACCCGCTTGAATGTGACTGTTAAATTTTAAATGGCCTTGGCTCGACTTTGCTCTCGAATGAATGTTTGGATGACTATCTTTAGACTTTATACTTGAATCAAACTTCTCTTATTATTGACGATTCTGTGAACTAGGTTTGTATTTGAAAATGATGTCGGATTGGACTTGGAATTGAATGATGACTTGAATTTAAATTGAACGTCTTCTTGGATCTTGACTGCTCGGCTCACTTCGAGACTCGAACATTTGCTTTGGAGTTCTGTTTGCAGATTAAACAGCTGTACCTGTCAAAAATTAAACGTAGATATAAAATAGATACAATTGATAGCTAAACATTATTAAGATGAAAATAATGTTATAAGTTGAGAAATGTGTGCTAATGAAATTTTCATTATAAGTGGATACGTCTATCGATTATTCGTCAAAATATGATAAATCGAAGTTAAAAGTACTATTTAAGTTAAGTTTCATATTTTAAAAAAGTTCTAGAATATGTTCAAAATTTTAAGCTTATTTATTAAACGGATAAAAATTAAGGGCACAAAAGTTCATTTTTACAGAAAAAGATGTTTTTCGAGCCGGTCAAAAATGGGTGCTAACACATCTTATTTATTCTTTTATATTAAGGAATACAATACTCTAGGTTTTTTATACATTTGTACTCATTTTATAGATTTAGTCTTCGATATAAGAAAAACAGCATGGGTCATTCATTTTGGGAAAAACATCATTAAAGGACAATTTAGAGATCTTCTCGACGTTCTCGTTAATAATATCATACATTATATTGTCAATTACTCGGTTTACAGATTAGAAAAATTATTTATTCTTTTTATAAAAAAAGATAAAAGGAGACAATAATTGATTTATTTTTTTTATAGACAATTGATTGATTGTTAAATCACTTGTCACGGTCATTCATATTCTTATTATTATTGTTATTATTATATTAGTATTTCTCATCATTTGACTATAGATGACAATGATTGTTGTTTTATTTAGGTGCATTCTTGTAACTTTACATCATATTTTTAATTATCACAATGTAAAACTTGCTTTATTTCAAAAAATAACTTTTTTCTTAAAAAACAAAAAAAAATAACTTTCAAAATATTATCCTTCTGAAAAAATAAAATAAATATTTTTTTCTTTAAAAGATAACAAATTTTGTTATCTTTGTCATATGTCACGGTTTGACATATATACATATCATGTAATAGCATAATATATTTAGATTTTTATTAAAATTAAATAGTCAACTAACATATGCATGTGCCAAGACAATAACACGTGACAATAAATAGCATAACTGCTATATTTTCGTCTAGTGAATATTCAAATATAACAAATTTAAATACTATAAGAGACATATATAACGAATTAAAATACTAAAGTAGACAAATTTAACAAAATAATATCACACAAAACAAATGTGAACATTTTGAATATCAGCAGAAAGTATATAGTGTTAATAAAAAAAAAACATAATGATGAATGATATAAAGGAATTACTAGGAAGAGTGAAAGAATGTGGTAATAATAGGAAAGTTAATATTGAATTTGACCGTGGACCAGTTTAGACGAAAAATGCGGGAACGAAAGTTGACCACTTACCCAAACACGCCTTTTAACCTTTTCACATTTCCTTTTTCTATTTGCTAAATAAACACAAAAAAAATCAACACAAAAAAGAGAAAATGGAGATATATATCTATTTATTTATTTTTATTAAGGGATATTCTATGGTCACTTTGTTTTTCGCGAAGTAACCATTACTTTGTTTTGTCAACCATTGAATCATGGGTTAAAAACTAATCCAATGGTGAAAAAGACAAAGTATAGACAAAGTAAGGGAAAAACAAAGTGATCATAGCCTATACCTTTTATTTTTGGTAACTATTTATTTATTTTTTTTGAAAGCATATCTATTTATTTCTGAAATTATTAACAATACAATTTATAGAAACAACACATTTAATAGATACATTTAACACTATATTATATTTTCACTAAATTATATTATATATAATTATGTAAAATATATAAATACACATAATGATTCAGAATGAATGGTTGAACTAATATTTAAATTGAAATGAGCTACAAATTATTGTTCAATCTATGACTCACATAACAAATATGTTTACTTTATTTCATAGAAAGTTTTTCGAACCTTTTATTTATGTAACGACGCATATCTTAACAAAACAAAATGCTTAAAATATTTACAGTAAGGTAGGCCGTTTGGAGAGGTGTAGATATATTTATTTTTACTATCTCCTCCTCCAGTCTTGGTTGGTTTATATTTCATTTTAATTTTCTTCCATGACGTAACCAGCTCCCACACGAAGACGACGAAGAAGAAGAAGAAGAAGAATGAATGTGTGTTGCTTCTTCCAATTCCAATCCATCCTTCCTCACTAATACGTCTCAGTTTCCGCTTCTTCCAATCCAAAACGCAAATGAAGACGTCGTTTAGGAAATTGCGAGGTCTGGCATTTCGCCATGGTCATCATCATAAGGATACAACTCGAGATCTCCGTCATTTCCCTCCTTCTGATGAGCTTCATCGCGCCTCTAAGGTTTTTTTCTCCTTTTTCCTGCTATTTCTTAGCTCCTCGTTGAATCTCACATGTTTTTGTTTGTTTAGTGTTATGAGATCGAGATACAGTCAAACTTCTATATAGAAATAACCTCTCAATTGTTATACGAATATTTCGGTCTCGAGTGTTGAGAATCTTTGTTATACAAATAGTGTATTACTCTAAACGAAACGCAAACAATCATACAACAGGACTATTTGTATACAAATTGTGAGCTATAGAGGTCGGTACAACACACTCAATTCATTGATTTATACGGTAAGATGTCTATGTAAGAATACTCTGTATAAAACTAACCTCTCGATTGTTATACAAATAGTCCGTTATCAGTTGTTGAGAATCTTTGCTGTACCGACCGCTGTTTAGTAATAACTTGTTATACAAATAGTCCGGTTCTATGTGTATTACTATATATAGAGGTTTTACTGTAGATTGAAATGATTGATTGATTTCTCAGTTGTGTTTGTCAAAGTCTTACTGGACTGTTTGTGATTCATTTTACGGTAAGACCTCTTATATAGTAATACAGATAGGACTGTTATTACTAAATAGAGGTTGGAATAATTACGATTCTCGGCGGTTGGGACCGGACTAATTGTATAACAATTGGAAGGTTATTCCTATATAGAGTATATAAGCGCAGATGGAAAGGAATGTGAAAATTTGGCAGAATGGGAGATATGATGTCGAAATAGATTGAAATGATGGATTTCTCAGTTCTGTTTGTCATAGTCCTACTGGATTCTATGTGATTGTTTGTGTTTGGTTTGCAGTATAACCTCTATATAGTAATACAAATGGGGCCGGACCATTTGTATAACAATTCAGAGTTTATTACTAAATAGAGTCTGGTACAACAAAGGTTCTCAACACTTGGTTCCGGACTATTTGTATAATAATTGAGAGGTTATTACTAAATAGAGGTTTGTACGAAGAAGTTTCTGAACAGTTGGAACGGATTTTTTGTATAACAACTAGGAGGTTATTGCTATACAGAGTGTTCCGATATAGAGGTTTTACTGTAATTGGCTGGCACAA
This sequence comes from Euphorbia peplus, assembly GCA_028411795.1. NCBI lineage: Eukaryota > Viridiplantae > Streptophyta > Magnoliopsida > Malpighiales > Euphorbiaceae > Euphorbia > Euphorbia peplus. The sequence continues at coordinate 545,300 of CP110840.1, forward strand.
AATAGTGTTTGTAGTTTTGCTTTACAATGCTTTTGATCATACTTGTGTGATTTTTTTCTAACAGGATATGGAGGATATGAGAGATTGCTATGATAGTTTACTTTCTGCTGCTGCTGCTACTGCTAATAGTGCCTTCGGTACACTTTTGTTTTTCCTTTTTTCTGTGTTCCGTTTGGCTTCTTTCTTTGCAGATGAAATGAGTTATTTCAAGTATTGTTCCTGGTCTTTTCCATTTAGATGTTTTTTTTGTTGTTTTATCTTTCTGGAAACTCTGGTCTTAAGAAATTGCTTGGTATTGTCAATATGCTACTTTCCTGACATCTTTATGTTTTATGATATTAGAGACTTTCTTGCGTTTGATTTGATTGTGGGAAGCTTGCTCGTTTTTATACATTATAAAACTATATCAATTGGTAGAGGTATACGACCGTTTTTCTAAGTTGAATTATGAGAAAACCATATTTATTCTCTCTTAACATTTTCCAGTATCTACGTTGATAGAGGTATAAAAACTATAACGTATTTCTTCATTCTCAAAGTAGTGAGTTATTGTGAATTTAGTCATTGGTTGATGGATACAGTCTTTCGATATCGATTGGTGGAGGTTTTGCTTTATGATCTAAATAGAAATGTTTCCAGTTTAATTGTAATATCTTAGTATATGCCACTTTGTAATGTTAATAGTAGATTTCATTTGTTTCAGAATTCTCAGAATCATTGCGTGAAATGGGTGCTTGTCTTCTCGAAAAAACTGCATTAAATGATGACGAAGAAAGTGGTAGGTTGAATCTTTAGTGATCATGCTTCTGTATTTCTCTTCAGTTTAATATCTAAACCTCAGGCATCTGTATCTATGACCGAAGATTGTTGCATTCTTAAATCATTTTGCAGAAGAAATAAATAAGCTAAAGCCTCCTTTTATGTCCTTGTGCAGGTAAAGTATTGCTGATGTTGGGAAAAGTGCAGTACGAACTCCAGAAACTTGTTGATAGCTATGTGAGTCCTTGTTATGACTATGGTATAATTTGTAGCACTAATTTTTCGGCTTTTCATTCAAGTGTGGGTTATATATTTCAGCGTTCCCACATATTCCAGACAATTACAATCCCATCCGAGTCTCTGCTGAATGAGCTTCGGAATGTAGAGGTTTGTTTCAAGATCCTTTGTTATTTCTTTCAACCTGTGTATGGCTACTTGAAATAGTGTTTTTCTTGCATAACATTTTAACTGCACATTAGATATTTTATAATCATTGTCTAACATACATGCTTGCTGTTTCTTTGTTTTTCTTCTTCTCCTTGTTATTTGCTTGTTTTTCCTCAATGTAATTTACTGCAATGATTCTTTTCATTGAACTTACCTTAGAGTCTTAGACCTCAAGTTATCAACCGGAGATTCTGGTGGCAACCCAGTGAAAGCTATCTAAGGTTTTTTGACATTAAAAATCACAAGCTAGTGAGAAACTCATCTTTTCTAGACATGAATGGTATGCCCTCAAAAATTCTGGTCACTTGTTTGTCTTGGTTCAAGGAAGGCCACTGGGAACCAGCATTGGTTCTTAGCATTCAAAACAATTGTATCAACTAATCTTGATTTCGAAGAGAAGTGGACTGACACAGTAGGTTAAAGTTTGTATCCTCAATTTCTTTGGTCACGAATAATGGAAAATTCCAAAAGTAATTTTGACTGTTACAATGTCATCTGAGCTTTTTAACAGATTTGACTCTTGGGGTGCATTCAAATAGTTCTAACTTCTAAGAACCTCATCAAAACATTTGGGAAATGCTCGTGATTCTGATATCAGTATGGGATACTGCAAGAATCTTGTTTGAACATCTGGAGTAATTCTCTCTTTATTTAAAATTGTCAGGGATCACCAAAGTTTGATATTTTATAGTTTCTACCTGTCTAAATGTTAGTGTCTCTATCAGAAAGTTAAAATTGTATTCTTGAAACACGTTCTCAGTTTCCTGACTGCGAATTTCACCTTCCCTTGCTGGAATTTTCTTGTTTATTCAAGCATTTTACTGAAGTGTCTTTAGCTTACTTTGTTGCATTATGCTACTGCAGGAGATGAAGCGACAATGTGATGAGAAAAGGTTTGTACTTTAAACTAATTTTTGTAATATCAATAGAGGCTGATCCCCACATGGCCACTCAATGCCTCCTAATATTCACGTGTATATATGATAATTATGTAATTATTCTAATTTTTGATCTGCAGAAACGTGTATGATTACATGGTAATGAGACAAAAAGAAGGTGGACGGGGAAAAAGTGGCAAGGGGGAGAGTTTTTCTAAGCAACAATTACAAACAGCCCATGATGAATATGATGAAGAGGCAACTTTGTTTGTTTTTCGTCTGAAATCCCTAAAACAAGGACAATCTCGAAGTCTTCTTACACAGGCAGCAAGACATCATGCTGCTCAGGTATTTTCTTCTTTTGCTTCAAATTTCTTGTCTTTTCATTCTGCAGACGGAATTATTGCTCATAAGCTGCATTTTTTCATGCTTCAACACAGTTGTGCTTCTTCAAGAAGGCTCTCAAGTCTGTTGAAGATATTGAGCCACATGTGAAATCAGTCGCTGAACAGCAACATATCGATTATCACTTTAGTGAACTTGAATATGGTGATGGGGATGATAGTGATGACGATGATGATGATGAAGATGATGATGATGATGATGATGATGATTTTAGTGATGCACTTGATGATGGGGAATTAAGTTTTGACTATAAACAAAATGACCGAGACCATGATGTTTCTATATCGAGAAACTCGATGGAGGTAAAATTTCCAAGATGTTTCTTCTTGGTCAACTAATTGTTTTCATCCAAATGCAAGTTCAGTGATATGCTTAAATCTTAATATGTTTTTGAGGTTTTTGGTTTCTTGGATGGCATTAGAAGGAAAATATGTAAGTTGATATTGTGTCTTTGCTTCTATGTTCACCTTCGATGAGTTAAAGTCTGGGACTTATTGGTATATGTTGTATAGAGATTTATATTCCTAGATTCTGCCTCTTTGTATTACCTGTTAAAATTGCGATTCTAATAGTTCAGAAAACGTTTTCTAGTATTCTACATAAAATACCAGAAACATTCATGTACTATCATCTTTTCTCTCTGTTGCTCTCTTCTTTTTCTTCTTTCTTTTTTGGGAGTCTTGTATCAATTTCCTATATCTGAGGAGATTTGTGAAGTAAGACTATGTGGAAATTGACTTTTGCTGTTGGTAATCTACATCTCACTTACAAAGAAGTCAATTTCATTCTCATTGCTGTTTTCATGTTTTCTTTATGTTATCTGGAGGTACCCTTCTTTGTGAATTCATTTAGTATGAGTACTTCATCTTACCTTCTACTGATTTGTGCAGGTGGACGTCGTGGACAATACATTTCCTGAAGTTGCTACCTTAGAATCCACTAAGGTGAAAAATATTTCTGTATCAGATTGTGTTTCAATTGTAATGTGCTTCCAGATCTGCAAAATGTTAACCTGTCAATGCCGTTGCTTACATGGTTTGATTTTCCATTATCATCCTTTGTGTTTGATCTAATGACTAATTGATAAGCTTTGAAAGTAAAATCACCGTTCAATCTAATAGATAAAATCTAAATTAACGATGTGCATATATAAAATCTTATAGATCTGTTCTCAATTAGGTAATTTGGATTTTTCTGTTATAAGTCTGTTCTCAGTTTAATGCTATGCATTCAGATATTAACATTGCGTATGAATTTGGAAATTCATGATATATTTTTTGGGTGGTTATTCATTAGTTTGCTCATTCGTAGATTCTCTTTGAACACTTGATATTTTGTCTGCAGCTGTTTTTAGTTAAAAGTGGTGATATTTATGCTCATTTTGGCACATTTGCAGGAAAATTTAGAGACAAGCTACAGGAAATCATTTTCTTTCAAGGGAGAAAATAGAAAAGTCAGCCAATCAGCTCCACTTTTTGCAGAAAATAAACACGAGTCAGTTGAGAATATCAAACAGACGTGGCCAACATACACTAGAAAGTTCAACACATATGCGTTGCCTTTGCCTAATCCAGCTGATACGAAAAGTTCAAATTCTGGAGGATCAGTTGTACTTCCTCAAACCTTAAAGCCAAGTCTGAATGGAATGGAACAAAATTTATGGCATTCTTCCCCTCTAGAACCTAGAAATTATGAGAAGCTATTAGGAGATGGAAAATATCCAGGGTCCAAGATACGGACTGCAGAGTCAGTTCTCAGAGAGAGCAATAAAGATACAGCTAGGTCACGGTTACCTCCTCAGTTGGATATGTCTTTCCCTTCACAGCATGACCCACGGGTTACCTCTGATTCGAGGAAAGTAAGACGGCAATCGTTTTCAGGTCCCTTTACAAGTCGTGCATGGCTTACAAAACCAGCTTCAGTGGAACATGGTGGATTGTTCTCTGGACCAATTTTGCAGAGCCCAACGTCACAGCTACTGTCATCCTCTCCTAAGGTATCTCCAAAAGTTTCCCCCAAAGTATCTCCGACAACTTCCCCTACTTTTATGTCCTCACCCAAAATAAGTGAGCTTCATGAGCTTCCTCGGCCCCCAGCCATTATAACCTCAAGATCCCCAAGGCCTCTAAGATTGGTAGGCCATTCAGCCCCTTTAGCACGCAGCGATAACACCCCTCCTACACGCAAATCATCGGTGTTGAATAAACCATCTCCACTGCCTACGCCTCAGGCTGTCTCTCGCAGTTTCTCCATACCATCCAGCAGTTTTAATGCTATGGCAATGGGCATCAATAAGCCGCAGGAAGCTACTCAGAACGCAGAGGTTTTTGAAGATATGGTATCACCTCCTTTGACACCAATATCATTATCTAACCTCGGGTCGTCATTACCTGGTTCTGAAAACACGAATCAGACTATTCAAATCAGAGGTAATCTAGAATCTGATGCTTTTTTTCGTTTATTTAGATTTAGATAAGCTGTTACCAAAACATGGTTTTAGCCGAGGCGTTTTTATTTTGGTTTTAGAAGAGGGCTGACATGGCCAAAAGCTTGAGAATGCATGTTTTTTTAAGTATGGTATCATTTAAGAGCTCATATATGCTGTGGACTAATTCAAATTAGCCAGAAGTTTCCTTTATGTCACATTCTGTAAGCATTCTTGGGCCGATATGGCGAAAAAAGCTTGAGAATGTATGTTTTAGGTATGGTATCATTTGGCGGCTCATTTTTTCTATGGACTGAAACTCAAATAGACGAGAAGTTTTCTTTATATCAAATTTTGTAAGCATTCTTATGTTCAGTATTTGAAATCGCAACATAATTTACAACTTGAAATTGAAACCAAGTTGTGAGTGTGCGTCCATGTCAAATTTTACTGTATGTTGTGAAGTTTGTAATCATGCTGACCTTTGTACGGCTTCTAATGGAAATCGAATTGTGTGGCATTTTTCTGTTTCTGAATAATGTGTTTGATGCAGGGGCACATTGATTTTGTTCATCGGTGCCAGGTGGCCATAATTTTGTTTCTAGATCGGTGATGAGAAGTGAGCATACAATTCTCTCGTGATTCAGTACAGCTGCGGACCTGTAAATAGATATCTAACAATTTCTTGTATCAATTTTGTTTGAAACAATCATTTCTTATTTATGTGATGTGCACATGGCATGAATTGATTGAATAATTGCCTGGATGTTTCATCAATGACAAAATTTTGTATTTTCTGCTAGAAATAATAGATAAACTCCTCACGTCTTGCTATCCTCTTTTTTCCGTGTTTCTCTTAGACCTGTGTTGCTTTTAAACCCATATTCTGCCACCGGATTGACAAAAACCGTTCTCTAATCTGTGGATTCTCATGGACAATGGAAACGAGAAAGAGAAATTACCAATGTACTATTCCCATTCTATCATAAACCATCAAGAATTATATTTGATTTCCATGCAAACAGAGTTGTTTGACTTCCAGAGAATTTTGTCCTTGATGAACTACCACTTGTAAATTGGTTATTACTTGGTATGTACTGATTATGATTTGCATTTTGCATTGCTTAAAAAAATTTTAAGTTCAAAACAGGTGCTTTCAGTTGAATTCAGATGCCTCAAAAGTATTCTCAAGAGGGTAATTTTTCGCTGTACGAAAAAAAAAAGTCGAAGAACATAAAGACTTCATTAAAGACGAGGAGCTACTAACAACTTCAATCAACACCATAATAATAACAGACAGGTACTTCTACTTTTTTTAAGGGAGACAGTTAGTTTTTACTTATTTGGCAAGATCATTAATTCCTGTAGAGATCATTGATTAAATTAGATAATATAGTTATTGATAAGGGCAGGTGAGTAAATTAGATATCATTAATTCCAATCTTAGTTTTGAGTTTTGAATAAAAATAGATTACAGACTTTCCATATAGTGAGTTAATATATGGATTAAGTGACCAAAAAGTAAAGACAGTTTCTGTCTAGTTCTTCATGCATCATTCATGCTCAACAGTTCCCTCCTGCATCGTATCTTACAAACCCCATCAGTTCAGGTCCTTCTAGTCTAGGGTTATTCTTGAAACTGCATCCAAACAATAAAAAAACGCCATCTTATAATGGTGAACATACAGCTGGGGATTCGTTCTTAGTTAAGTCTCACCTTTCTTCTGAGAATTTGGAAAATGAACCTGAAGTAGGGATTGTGCCACACAAATCATTTTTTGTCACATCACTGCAAAAACAGATCTATCAAAGTAAGAGAAGAGTAGTGCTATGCATTCTAATTCACTTTTTTTGCCGTGTCTTAAAATGGACCTTCAATTGGTTTCAAAAGTAAAGGACCCGCTGATACAATCACCAGGTTAGTGATAAATGTCAGATGTGACCTCTTAAAACGGTGTTTCAAGCCCGTGCTAGATGATAGAACAGCTACTGCAACTTTCTCAGTTGCATCATCATCTGACACTGAACCTGGTGATTGACTCACTGGGTTGTTTGCTTTCATAACCAGTGTTTTTAAACATTGGTTTTGTACGTGAACTGATAATCTAGACATAAGCATTAGGCCTGGAAAATTTTGACGAGGCTCTTCACAAAATTATTAGTTGCTGTGAATCAAATTACAACCGTTTATTTCTTATTTGACTGTATTTGCTAAGTTAAAGGATCGGATTGATCCTTTATCAGCTCTCAGTTGTCATTTATCAGGTTCAGTGAGAAAATGTGAAAATGTTGGGATGCAATCTTGTTTAATTGCAAGTAAATTAGAAATTTAATCTTGGAGATAGTTGAACAAAAGAGTAATTACATGATTTTGAGGTTTCCCAGTTTGGTAAGTTCCCTCGGTATTCTTCCAGTCAGTTGATTACCATTCAGTCTTCTGCAACCAAACCAGACCCATATAGTTATCAGAATTTGATATTGTAGTGCTTGGAAATAACAGCATCTAGTATTAAGAGCGGGAAATTAGGAAAAAAAAGTTAGATTACGTCAGGGCTCTTGAACTATAACACTAGTTACACTATTAACAGCAGAGCTCTTGAACTTTGCAGTATTGTAACATTCAAGTTGTAGTCAACAAAGTTCCGATTAATATTTGAACGGAATGTTGACTTCAACAACTTTGATTTCATCATTGACTCTTTGATGTTGCAATACTGCAAAGGTCAAGAATGTTCCAGTTAATTAACGAAGCTTTCAGGTTTTGTTATTAACAGAGGTATAGTTCAATGGCTATGAATGTATAATCTTACAGGAATTTGAGATTGGAGAGGTTGGAAAGAGAAGCAGGAACGGAGCCAGTAAGATTATTGTGGTATAGGTCCAAGCTGACAAGGGTTTTCAGGTTTCCAAGCTCCTTTGGTATAGTTCCCACAAGCTCATTCATGTATAGTTCCCTTTATATCAGCCAGACATGACATATAACCACATTAGATTTTTGCAATCTCTAAATATAGATAAAAGTCAACAGTTTAATTCAGTTTTAGATGCTTTTATTTTATTTTATTTTTTCTGGGATATTTGGTCAGATTCTGAAAGCTTAGACATCTATGCTTAGCCCTCAACGTTATACACATAAGTCAGCTCATGAAAAAGCTGCTGGTTTGTTTTCTGAATCTGTGTAATGAAATTAGAACAGTTCATTGCTTCCCCTCTGATACCCTCCGATTTGAATCTATTTATAGTACCTAAGATTTGAATTCGAAGTTTTAAGAACAGAACTAGTAACTCTTTCCACAAACTATTGGTTTTAGAGACTAAGGGTGTCAAAAACAAGTCGTCGGGTCATTATTGCATTATGTGATCTATACCATATAAATACAATGTTGTGTCATGCAAATTATCTTTGCAAATCATCTTTGTAAACCATGTTGTAATATTTTATAAACTGATAGCTTTGCTTCAGATCTTTTAAACTGAAATGGTGGTTTATTTGCCAAATACTATGATATTTACTGCAGACTTCTATTCTTCAACTTGTCATTTTATGCCTAAATAAGTTTATGAATGCTATGTGTCTCAATCATACTTGGAGTGGTGATGAATGTAATCTTCAGACATATTTTTTGCAGAAGTAATAAATTGTGGTGCAATATGCGGTTAGAATGCAGATAAGTATTATAGCTCATGCTCATTATGAGATTACTATATTTCTGTGATTTCTCTGCCTACAATAGTTAATGCCAATTAGCTAAGAAAAGCATCTAATTTCCCAAATTGGTGAAGTTTAGTTTGCTTACAGATATTGAAGTCGCTCAAGTTTCCCTAGTTCGGGAACAAGCCTGCCTGACAGCTTTGCATTTCCAAGGTCCCTGTCCATTTTTACAATTTTAAAAGCCATATTTATATATTTAATATTGCTATATAGAAATTGTAAAATCCATATTCAACTGTAAAAATTGCAACTTACTGTGCACATGAAATTAGTTGCCATTATTCGTTTGGATGTTAGTCAACTTAGAATTCTAATAAATTATATGTAAATGTGATTGACCAAATTCATTTGACCGCCAACCGCCGCGTGAACATGATTGTGAAATAAATAAGTAATGCTCTTCAACTAATAAATTTGATGTGCGTAATAGCATAAGTTTATAAGCAAGGTCTTAATCAAAAAGATCAAAAGCTTGAAGCATCGTGTTCACCTCTCAATCTCTGGAATTTAAGTTCTTGAAGTTTGAATTCTACTCATTATACATCTAAAGTAGCTATTCTCCTCCGTCCTCACTTTGTACACATACATTAAAAAAAATGCACTATTCTCACTCATTTGATGTTATATACATGTACATTTAATATAATAATAAAAATAAGAATTTATATATATATATATATATATATATATATATATAGGGATATAATAAATCTTGAAGTTAAAATTTATTTTAAGTTTTTTGCATTTTAGTTCAAATCTTAAGACCCATAACTTATAACTTGTTATTTGTTTTAATATTTAATAATTTAAATATTGATTTATACGTAAAAAACGATCACAAATTAACCTTTTTCGATGAGAGTCAATGATAATTAAATGGCGGAATGAGGAATTCTACTATTAACCAGATGCAATGGACCCATCATGAAAAATGAGATGTATATTGTTCTCATTGGTAAGCCACTCAGTTCATAATAGAATTTCTCATCCTTGAAATATAATTAAGTCAATAGAACGAATAAAAGTTAAAAATGATTTACGGATAATCGAATTTGATGTTATAACCAACTGTTTAACCCCTATCCATGTGTATTACATGGAGATACATGTGTTTTCTTTTCCATCTTGAATTGTGTTTTGAAAGATTTAAATGCAACAGAAAGAAAAAGGACAAATTGTATAAAAAATGTGAATAACTTGCCAAAAATTTCCAAGTAAAAACAAATGAAACATAGCAGATAAAGACAGAACAAACACAAAACAGACAAGAAAATGAATTAATAGTAAAGGAAGAAAAGACTTACAAACGGGTAACCCGATTTTGAGAATCACAAGTAACATGAAACCAAGTACATGGATCCACCAAAGTCGGATCCCAGCTTTGAAGAACAAGTTCTGGATCCTTCACTGATCTTCTCAAAGCATAAAGAGCATCTCCTGTGCTAATCATTTTTTTAATATGTATTAATTAACATGACAAACAATTATTTAATCAAATTATCAAGTAAGTAAAGAAAGAATCTTTACCTTCTATGTTTGGTTTTACAGGTGATATAGTGACTGCTAAAAGAAGAAGGAGAACAAGAGGTGCAAAAATCGCCATTCAAGCCAAAGAAAGTGTGTGTTTTTAATCACTATGAGAATGGAGTGAGGCTATTCTATATATATATATATATATATATACACAGAGAGAGTGTGAAAGAGTTTGTATGCATATGTCTCTCTATATAAGAGATAGATTGACAAAAGCGGGGGCGGATTTAGGAGGAGCTATAGAAATTGTGAAAGAAACTTTAGTTTTTACGCAGAAACACCAATATATTATATATAAATTTAGCATCAAAAGAACCTGCTATTAGTGGATTCTTGATTCGTGACTAGATAAATAATAGGTCCAGTTAGTGAAGGATCTAAAATTCATTGATAATAATGATGAATATTAACATTTTAGATATATTTGTTCTAAAGCATAGAGCAATATGTTTACTCCATTTTGCTTTTTAGTAAAGGATGGAGACGGAAGAAAGAAAGTGTTAGACATTTCAACTAGGTTAGACACTTCAAGCATCAAACCAAAATTAACTGTAAAATATTATTTATTTAAAATGACATGATTAACAAATGTATAACAAAGTAAACTAAGTAGTATTTTGAATAAACTAAATAAGTATTAGTTTAAATAAGTTGAATATCAACACATCATTATATTTGCCTACATGCTTAGAAAAGACTAGTATAGATGAATTATATTATTTTTATAAAATGGAGGGTTTTCACATATATTAAATCTCTTAATTATGGTGTAAGCTATGATTACTTTGTTTTTCCATTACTTTGTTTATATTTTGTCATATTTACCATTAGATTAGGTTTTAACCATGGTTTTCAGAACCGGACCGGTCATTAGACCGGTAAAGGTGCCGGTTCAATGAACCGGGGTCTGACCGGGGTTCAACCGGAGTCGAACCGGGTTCAGTATATTAACTGAAATATATAGATTTTTATTATTTTGTAACATTTTACATTTTGATACATACTAAAATCTTACATTGTATTAGTGAAATTATCAATTTTGGAAAAAAAAGTAATAGTTAATATTTGATAACTATTAAAATGTCCCTAAATAGATTCAATTACAATAATTAACAGTTCAAATTCAAAGTTCATAAAATTAGAAGACGTGATAAAGTTTAAAGTTCACTATATTAAAATCATAGTTATCAAAATCGTACATATCAAAAGACTAAAAATAGTCAAGAGTTTAAAATTCATGTTTTAAAATTAAAATAAAGTAAATTAATAACAACGTAATAAAAATATACTAATAAAAATATTTGTTACATACTAGTTAAAAAGTATTAAATATTATCATTTGACACATTTTTTTTACAAATATAGTAATATATAATATAGGTTAATACTTTTAAATTTTTATTAGTATAAATTGAAATATAACTAATATAATGGTTTAAATGTTTACTTTTAATAATAAATATAAATAATTATTAAAGTTATATATCAAAATAAAGGAGTAGCATGGTGGTTAGCAATAAAGGCTTGTAATTCAATGACTAGGGTTCAATTCCCCTTCCAAGCAAAAGTTGCATTTTTTCTATTTAAAATTTGAGAGAGTCAATAACCGGACCGGTTCGCCGGTTCGACCGGCCGGTTCGCCGGTTCGACCGGCCGGTTCGCCGGTTCTTGGGCGGTTTTGAGTTGCTGAGAAAACCGGCTAGAAACCGACCGGATAGGGCACCGGTTCCGGTCGAACCCGGTCCGACCGGCCGGTCCGGTCCGGTTTTCAGAACCATGGTTTTAACCCATGATCTAATGGTGGACAAAACAAAGTAATGATTACTTTGTGAAAAATAAAGTGACCATAGAATTTTCCCTTAATTATATGATTAAAAACTGATCATATCTATAGAGCACATATAAAAGAATGGCTTTCATTATGTATGGAAAAAGCAAAAAGGAAAAAGAAAAGTTGAACCTCGATTGGATTGGATGGAGAGTATATATTCATCCAAGAGTACTGCTTAGTATTTTTCATGCAAAATGGCCCACAACAAACCTTATGAATTGATTGTTTCCAACAATATTCTTAATATGGACCGTTTAAATTGGAAAAAAATGGAATGAGGATGTTGTTTTCTTTTCCAAGTAAAAGCTAGGAAAAATAGAGGAACGAGTACTACTCGATATCCCAATCAGATTAGCATTCCGAGCAAGATTAAGATTTCCAAACTCAATATATTATTAAAAGAAAAAACAATTACAAGAACGAAACAAAAAAATGGAACTAAATGAAGTTAAATAAAGCGAAACTGCTTTAAAAAACAACAATAATCATAATGAAGTTATTGAATTGCAAATTAAGAACCAAATCTCAACACTCGGCGGTGTAAACTGTAAGATCAAATTTAGCCAACGAATCTGACACTGGTTCCAGTATGGAAAAATCCGAGAAAGAAAGGATAAAGAAGAATATAGAGACAGAAACAAGAGTCCAATTCTTAGTTTAATGTTCCCTAAGCACTATTTTCATTTACCTTTTTTTTCTTCTAAAACAAGCACTATTTTATATATTTAATTAATAATTATGTATGTAATGCATGTATGCAGATATTAAACAAATTCAAATTGTATAATAGTTGGTTGGCACAGTGGTAATATGAGGCTGCGTTTGATAGGAAAGTCTGCGGATTGGTCCCTCACAACGGCGACCGAGAGGAATTTAAATACTGTAGTTCTTAGACCTGTCCCGAATCCAGATTAGTCGGTTCAATATGGTTCGGAAACCAGATGTAAAAACCAAAAAACAAATTAAAATTGTAGATATGGACTCATCACCACAGCCGTAGCAGAATATGTTTCTTCTTTAAACTTCCTGCATTATGCTCTGACATTATTCTTTCTTCTGTTTCATTTCTTCTTTTACTTTCAATTCTTTAATATAAAGTTGATAAAAGAAGAAAAGGAAAAATTAATAAATAAAGTGACTGGAAAACATAATTTTAGATTCCTCATATTGCATTTGTTTAATAAGAATAAGTCAACCATGGCTGATTGTTTTGTTGGTAAGGGGGTTATGTTGGCTGGTTTGGTTGTGAGGGGGTATGTATGGTTGACGCTGTGGTTGGTTGTTTTGTTGTTGATAGTTGCTCTGATAGTTGTTCTGGGGAGGCTGGTAGGATGATCCTGCCTGATTTCCACTGTTCGACTGCCAATTCAGATTAGGGTGATTCCTCCACCCTTCATTGTAGGTATTGGAATATGGATCCCTTGGTCTTTGATTGTTCCCTTCATAATCACAATGCTCTAGAACAGCAGCAGGCATTGGGCTATTGCCTTTACAATCAGCGGAACGATGGTTCCCTTCACAAAAATCACACTGAACAACATGAACATTGCTGGGCGGATTGTTCAATTTGATAATCTGCTTGCTCAATTGCTCAACCTGAGCAGTCAGTCTAGATACCTCATCAGCAACCGGCGAATCAGAATCTCTCCTTCCGTCTTCTCTCACCGAATGCCATTTGTAACTGGTATTGACCAATCGTTCGATCAATTCATAAAGTGCTTCCGGGGCTAACTCTTCCGGATCTCCATTGGCTACGGATTCAAGTTGGATCTTGTGAACAGTCGTGAGACCATTGTAAAAGTTTTGGATTTGCATCCACATTGGAATATTATGGTTAGGGACTTTTCTCAAGAGGTCTTTGTATCGTTCCCATGCATCGGATAAGGATTCATCATATTGTTGGGAAAAATGGGATACGGCATTTCTTAGTTTAATGGCTTGCCTAGGTGGGAAATATTTAGTGAGGAAGGCATTGGCCATGGCATCCCATGAGTTAATGGATGCTGATGGCAAACTTTTGAACCAACTTTTAGCTTTGTCTTTCAATGAGTAATAGAACAGCGTGAGCCGAACAGTCTCATCAGATATGCCTCTGGGTGGTCTAAAAGTATTGCACATTGTGATGAAGTCTTGGATGTGGGAGTTTGGATCTTCGTTGGGAGACCCTCCAAATTGCACAGCAGCTAGTAGCATTTGGATCATGAAGGCTTTGACCTCAAATCGATTATCACCCTCATCGGGGAGCACTATGGCGGATAAGTGACTCTCCGCGGAAGGTTGCGAATAATCTTTCATCTTTAGAACAGGAGGGGGATCAACAGGTGGTCCATTACCAACGTTTTCAGCCATGTTGTCTCCTACTTCCTCCTCTCCTTCAAAGTTCTCTGGTTGTTCCTGTGGTTGTTCTGGATTCTCAGGTTGGTCTGCAATCGCCTGGATCACCCGTTCTCCTTCTAGCCTGGCCAGTCTTTCTCGGTTTCGAATTCTCCTTAGAGCGTTATTCCTTCTACAAGTGGCCTCTATCTCCAAATCTACAGGAACAAGTGGTATTCCACTTTTTCGCATAAACTGAAAACAGGTGTGCTAGAACAAGTGAACTACAACATGAACAAACAGGTCAAAAGCATAGTGTTGTACAAAAAGCGACATTGACAAATTAATCAATCCCCGGCAACGGCGCCATAAATTTGTTGTGCTCAAATGAGGTGAATAGGCACTCTGGCAAGAGGACCAGGTCTCAGTAGTACAGAACAAGTTAAATTATCGTATTCCACAGAGATTGATAATGTCGAACAATCAGTTTAAGCCTAGAACAAGATGCTTTCAGAGTAAAGTAACAAGATTTGATTTGATTGACTAAGATTACACTAAGATTCAGATTGACAATAATAAAAGATAAGATTAATCACTAGGTTTAAAGAACAGGATGCAGCACAGCCAGATCAGGCAAGAAGATCAGTCATTCCCTCTCAAACATACATGAATAAAATAACAAATATAGATCTAAGGTTTCTCTCACAAACAACCCCTAAGGCAGCTGGTCACATATACTTAGGTTCGTTAGATGTTGAATAGGTAGGTGGTCTCGGATCCTAAACAACAACTAAGCATTAAGTCTCGGAGAGCATTCTAACCAAAAGGTCAAAAACCCTTAGCACAAGCTAATTCCTTGGTCTGTTCATAACTTGTGTGTTTGTATGGTGGATCTATCTCGTAGTTTCGCTTGGTCCACTAGCTACTCGACTGATGTAAAGGTGAGCAAAGCCTTTAATACATTTTAACCCATCAAACAATTCATTCATACATTCATTCATTCAATAAGAGAGAGAACAACTCACTTCTGCCAGCTCTAGGCCGGCTGACCCTGTAGAACGACTACTCAAACAACGCCATAAATGAACTCGCACCAACAAATACCATTGAAGACTTGAATTTCATTAATGAAGAAGATGAACAGTAGTCCAAGATGGCTGGAAATCGTTTTTCCACAATAACTACAGGAGAGAGAAAAGTAATACTAATTCTAGAGAGAGAATTACACTAATAATTGTGTAGAAAAATAATTCAAGATGATGATGATTATGATAACCGTCCAAAGGAGGTTTATATCTCCTAAATCAGAAAAAGTAGTAAGAAAATCCCACCAAGTGGTATTAAACTAATGCAAGATAATACAAGTGAACAGTAAAGCAGCTGTTCAGCAGCAAAAGTAGTTGAAAAGATAATCTTCTAGCTTCTTCTACACTCTTCATTGCTTTATAGACCCTTCAATTTTCAACTCTAGGTGTGGGCTATGATGTCCCATCAATTTGTCACCAGCTTCACTCTATCTCACGCCTCTCCCTTTGATCAACTGATCCAATGAGCTCAGTTTCGCCCAAGAACAGCCAGAATCCGTCTGTTCAGCAGAAAAACAGAACAACCTGCAGACTAGCCAATTTTCCATCTTTTTGTGCACAATTGTCTCTTGAACGAGCTGTGACTTGGTTAGTTTTGACCAAAATATATAGGTATGATATGCACTTATCAAATACCCCCAAAATAAGCATTTGCTTGTCCTCAAGCAACACAATACAACACAGAACAGGAACAAAAACTAAACAAGCAAGTGGGAAAGTTATAGAACAAGCAAAAGAATAATTATGCTTACTTAACTTGAACAATATCAGCCTAGAGAAAAATACACGAAACCACAAAATTAGATTAAGGTATAAAGAGAACTTAAAAGCTCTCACTTGACTAACAAGAGAGTGATCTAGAATTCAATACAAGAGGATGCACTCAAACTCACTCCAAGTGTTTAGGCTGCGTGTTTATCACTCATCAGCTTGCAAGAACAGTTGAGTAATGGAAGCTTGCAATTCGGTCCAAAGTCAATCGCTTGAATTTTAATCAATCAAAGGGTCTTAGACACGGTTATAATGCGGACGGGTTAGAAAGTAAAAAGAAAACTAAGGTAAAAGAGAAAAAGAAAAAGAAAGGAAAAGATGAAGAAAGAGTTGAGAGCTTCCAAGAACTTATGAACAAGTTAGCAAATGATGTTGAAGTTGTGCTAACGACTGATTTTTTGAAGCTCAGAAGTTGGTCTAGACAATGAAGAACAAGGAACTTCAGCCTAATTTATGAGGCTGGAAAAGATTAGTTTTGAAAGGTAGATCAGTCAGTCATGACCCAATTCAATTTATTTTATTATTTTTTTTTATTTTTTTTTTCAACTTTATTCGACCAAAGGAGAGAACAATTTGATAGAAGATTAAGAACAGCTGGTTTTGGGAACAGCTTTTGAATTAAGGGTTCTCTCCTTGAAATGGTAGAAGACCAACCAGATTTGAATTGATCTGATTAAGACTCTACAAAGAATTTATTGGGTTGATTTTGTATTGACTGACTGACTTGACTTTTGAAAATTTTCAATTCAGGATCAAATTTCCTCTTGTTCCAACTTTTTGAAATATTTACAAAGTAAAGTTTTGGCTTTACTAGCTTCAGAAAAGAGAACAAGCAAGACTCAAAGAGAACAAGAGAAAGAAAAGAAAATAAGAAAAAAATGGAGGGAAGGAGGACAATGATGTGGTTGACACAAAGGGCTTTTGGTAAGGATTGGCTGATCTACAATGAGGAAGACTCAATATACAAGGGTGGACATTCTAAATTAAGGGGTTAATCCTAGATCTAATCCTATGGTGTTAATCTTAATTCTAATCCTAATACCCTCATCTTTTTGATTTTTTTCAAGGTCTTATGATTGACTCTAGCACAACCAGAGCAAACTTTTATACTCATTAATGATATTCTGACTGTTCAAGCAAGCCCACTCAGCGCCGATTAACAGGTCTAAAAGTTGATAGACTGTTCTCCTTCTCCTAAATAAACAAGTCTGGTGTAATGTTCAGACTGTTTCTCCTTCGGCTCCAATGCTCACTGGGTAGTGCATTTCGTTCTAGATACTCAATCTCATTTGCAAACGAGAGATTTAAAGTTCATTTTATACCTAAAGCTAATTTCCTAATTCAATGCATTTTTCTAAGGCTGAGTTTGTTCAAGTGAAGTAAGAACAACTATTCCTTTACGAATTCAAAACACATCCACAATGGCATAAGAACAACATACAAATAAATTATAAAAACTATAAACTAAACAACATAGTACTTAATTAAAACATAAACTGGGTACATAGAAAAGTTACGAAAAGAAAGTACAACTGGAACAACTTAAAGAAAAACAAAAGAACAACTGAGTACAGCTGGTCAACACTAAACAGAACAACACAAAACAATATAAAAACATAACTAAACAACTTGAGGACATTCAAGAGCAGCTGCAAACAACAGAACAAGGAACCACACCCTTCATGCTGACAATCGGCCTTAACCACCCCCAAAATAACTTCGCAATGCCCTCATGCGATAAAATAATTATAAGAACAGGTACTAGAACATGCAATCATAGGGCAAATCTCCAACAAAAAGTACTACAAAATTGAAGTTACCGGAGGTGAAGGCTCCATAAAGCAATGGCAGCAGATCAGGCAAGGGGGGAAGGGGGATCACTCGGATCCTCCTTGTTCTGAGTCATTGAGGGGGATACAACATCATCATCACCTAGCTGGTCAACGGGAACAGTGCGATCAGCCTCATCAGTAGCAATTGGCTGGTTCATCCGAGTGCTCGAGGCACGGCGGAATCTGAAACTGATCTTTGAAAAAGAGAGAAATAAACTCAAAGGAAGATGAGTGATTGTTAGAGCAAAAGATAATTAAATCCACAGTCGGACGTGGGCAGTTGACCTAAGGGGAAGAGAGGGCACATGAATGTGTGAAGATAGCTGTATTTACAGCTAAAAAGACAACTTTACCCCTATCCCACTAGTGAACAACCGCCTAGCCTAAGCCCAACATGACTAGTGCAACTTGAAAAATTTATCTTGGTAAAAAGGCCCAAATTGTACCAATTTACCCCCAAAATAAATTAAAGTCATCAAGTCAAATTAATTTTTCAAAATCTTTGGCTCTCTAAAGTGAATTTAGTTGTAGAAGAGTGCTAGGAATACACAAAAAAAAAAGGGATCAAGTGGTCATGATTTAATCATAGGAAATTAATGCTTGTGATCATGCCACATCATCTAGACGGTACAAAATTAACTACAAAATAAAAATTAAAAGAAGAAAAATAAAATAAAGCAAGATAAAAGGATATAATCTCAAGATGAAATCTCAAGATAGTGCTCCAATTGGTGTTTGGAGCTGACACCAGTGCCTGTTCGACTTAGGGAGGATCCTGAATCAGGATGGTCTCTCCCACATTGGTCTCATTCACCAAATAAGGCTTCAATCTTTGCTCATTTACCTTGAACAGCTTACCGTCAGAATCAATGAGCTCAACAGCTCCATGAGAGAACACTTGATGGACTGTATAAGGACCATACCAACGTGATCGTAGTTTTCCGGGGAACAACCTGAGTCGAGAATTATAAACGAGAACTTTTTCTCCCGGATGGAATTCCTTCTTGAGAATGTGCCGATCATGCCACTTCTTGGTCTTCTCCTTATAGATCATTGCATTTTCAAAGGAGAACAACCTGAACTCATCCATTTCAAGCAATTGCAACTTTCTTTCATCTCCACCTGCTTGTTCATCAAAATTTAAAAAGCGTAATGCCCATAAAGCTTTATGTTCTAACTCGACCGGAAGATGACAAGACTTTCCATAAAGCAATCGATAAGGGGACATCCCAATTGGTGTTTTATAGGCTGTTCTATATGCCCAAAGAGCATCATCAACCTTAAGCGACCAATCTTTCCTAGAACAGCCAACTGTTTTCTCCAAGATACGCTTGATCTCTCTATTGGAGAGCTCAACTTGCCCACTGGTTTGTGGGTGGTAAGGAGTGGCTATTCTATGGGTGACACCATATCGACCAAGCAACTTTTCAAATTGGGCATTGCAAAAATGCGTGCCCTGGTCACTTATGATTGCTCTAGGACAACCAAACCTAGAGAACAGCTTCTTCAGAAACTTCACAACTACTCTAGCATCATTTGTGGGACTAGCTATGGCTTCGACCCACTTGCTCACATAGTCTACATCTACTAAAATGTATTTGTTGCCATATGAGCTAGGGAACGGTCCCATGAAATCAATCCCCCATACATCGAAAATCTCACAAACCACAATATTATTCAAAGGCATGGCATTTCTAGAGGATATATTACCTGTTCTTTGACACTCATTACAATGGGAGACAAACCTTTGCGCATCCTTGAACAAGGATGGCCTATAGAAACCAGCTTCAAGTACCTTGGCGGCTGTTCTATTTGCAGCAAAGTGGCCTCCAGCCTCCTTAGAGTGACAATGAGTAAGAATAGATTGTGCTTCCTCTTGTGCTACGCATCGTCGAATAATCTGATCTGTGCATAATCGAAACAAAAAAGGTTCTTCCCACAAATAAAATTTTATTTCAGAGAAAAACTTCTTCTTTTGGTTATAGGAAAAATGATTAGGAACAAGTCCACAAGCAAGATAATTAGCATAATGAGCAAACCAAGGATTAGCTGTTCCTTGAATTGAGAGTAGTTGTTCGTCTGGAAAAGAGTCCACTATTTCTGGTTGTTCTGCCTGAGTGTTCTCCTCTAACCTTGAAAGGTGGTCAGCAACAACATTTTCTACACCTTTCTTATCCTTGATCTCCAAATCAAACTCTTGAAGTAAGAGTATCCACCTGATCAAGCGTGGTTTTGCATCTTGCTTTGTGAGCAAGTACTTCAAGGCTGAATGATCTGTAAAAACAATCACTTTGGAAAGAACAAGGTAAGATCTGAATTTGTCAAAAGCATAAACAACAGCCAAAAGTTCTTTTTCAGTCACCGTATAGTTCTTTTGAGGATCAGTGAGTGTTTTACTTGCATAATGAATGGGTCTAAAGTGTTTGTCAACCCTTTGACCAAGCACAGCCCCTATGCAAGTATCACTCGCATCGCACATCAATTCAAACGGGAGGTTCCAGTCAGGAACAACCAGAATTGGTGCTGTGATCAACTTGGCTTTTAGTTGTTCGAATGCATTTATACATTTTTCATCCATTTGAAATTCTGAGTCTTTATCAAGCAAGGAAGATAAAGGTAAAGCAATTTTAGAAAAATCTTGGACAAACCTCCTATAGAATCCGGCATGACCAAGGAAGCTCCTTACATCTTTGACACATTTAGGAACAGGCAGCTTTTCTATTGCTTCTACTTTGGCGCGATCAACCTCCAAACCTTTCTCCGATATTTTGTGCCCAAGAACGATCCCCTCATTGACCATAAAATGGCATTTCTCCCAATTGAGAACAAGATTGGTCTCAATGCAACGCTCTAGAACAGCTTCCAGGTTGGTCAAGCAATCCGTGAATGTTCTCCCGTAGACTGAGAAGTCATCCATGAAAATCTCCACGGTTTTCTCGATCATATCATGAAATATTGCCATCATACACCGTTGGAAGGTTGCTGGGGCATTGCACAAGCCAAACGGCATTCTTCGATAGGCGAATGTACCATAAGGGCAAGTGAATGTGGTTTTCTCTTGGTCGGTTGGGTTTATGGCAATTTGGAAGTATCCTGAATAGCCATCAAGGAAACAGTAAAAGGCATATCCTGAGAGCCTTTCAAGAATTTGATCAATAAATGGCAAAGGGAAGTGATCCTTCCTGGTTGCCTCGTTCAATTTGCGGTAATCGATGCAAACACGCCATCCAGTGACTGTTCTGGTTGGAATCAACTCATTGTTCTCATTAGCTACCACAGTCATTCCTCCTTTCTTTGGAACAACTTGGACTGGACTAGTCCACTTACTATCCGAGATTGGATAGATGATACCAGCTTCGACCAACTTGATCACCTCAGCTCGAACAACCTCCTTCATGTTTGGATTCAACCTCCTTTGTGGCTGAACAGATGGCTTATGCAACTCCTCCATCAAGATCTTGTGAACACAAACCGCTGGACTAATACCCTTGATATCAGACACTTTCCAAGCTAAGGCCTCCTTGTTCGATCGAAGAATTGTGAGTAAATCCTCCTTTTGAGCAGGGGTTAATTTGGATGAAATGATGACTGGTAGTTGGTCGGGTGGTTTGAGATAGGCATACTCAAGATGTGAGGGTAATGGTTTAAGCTCGAGAATAGGTGGTTCTTCAAGTGAAGTTTTAAGTGGTGTCTTGAATTCATTACCAAGTGGTTCAGGTCTTTGGTTGTGCCAACATACTGCAGAACAACTGTGCTCTGCTTCCTCTTCCTCAGCTGGTTCAAGCTCCAAGGTTGGGCTATCTTCAGTTGCACACATGACCTCCTGTTCCTGAAATTGCTCATCAACAGACCCATCAATCACATCAAAATAATAGCAAGAGTCATCATTAGAGGAAGCATGATTAAGAGCTTTGTTCATTTTAAACACAACTTTTTGATCATGGACTTGTAAGACTAGTTCACTATGCTCTACATAAATAATGGCTTTAGTAGTAGCTAAGAACGGTCTTCCTAAAATGATGGGTACATGCATATCCTCTTCAATGTCCATTATAACAAAGTCAACAGGCAAAACAAACTTGTCTACCTTTACAAGAACATCCTCTACTATGCCTACGGGATACTTAACTGATCGATCGGCCATTTGAACAGACATCCTAGTGGGACTTGGATCTCCTAACCCTAATTGCTTATAGATTGAATAAGGCATCAAGCTCACACTTGCTCCTAGATCACACAAAGCATTATTAATGTTAAGATTACCAATAGCACAAGGGATAGAGAAACTTCCTGGATCTTTCTTCTTTCGGGGAAGGATCTGCTTGTTCTGCATAATCGAGGAACAGACTTGATTCAGTTGGATCATGGACACATTCTCCAGTTTCTCCTTGTTCTGCAACAAATCTTTCAAGAACTTCATGTAGGTAGGCATTTGGCAAACACCTTCAAGAAAAGGGATGTTTATGTGAAGCTTAGAAAGCATCTCAATGAACTTCTTGTATTGCTTGTCTAACTTGGCTTGTTTAAGATTAGGTTGATTGGGGTAAGGTAATGGTGGAACATAGGTTGGGGTAGGTGTGATTTTGGTTGTGCTGGGTCCAGGATCTTTGTGAACAGGGATCTGAACAACTGGTTCTGGCTCCGGAACAACTTCAACTGATTGATCTATATCCTTGCCTTTTGGTTGAACAACTGGTGGATTAGGTTGGACAATTGGTGGATTAGGTTGGGAGTCTGGAAGCTTCAATCCACCTCAATGTGATGGAATGAATAGTCTCTTTTGGGTTGTTCTCGGTGTTTCCTTGGAGAACACCCTTCTGCTTGGGAATGACGATGTTGGTCAGCTGATGCAATTGTGTTTCAAAACTCTTCTGTTGCTGGTGCATTTGAGCTTCTAGATTTTTCTGATGTTGTTGCATGGTCTGCATCTGAGTCAACATTTGTTGCATCATATCCTCCATTTTTGGCTTGGGCTCTTCCCTTGGATGAGAGTTGTGATTGTTCTGGTTGTTTTGTTGGTAAGGGGGGTTATGTTGGCTGGTTTGGTTGTGAGGGGGTATGTATGGTTGACGTTGTGGTTGGTTGTTTTGTTGTTGATAGTTGCTCTGATAGTTGTTCTGGGGACGCTGGTAGGATGATCCTGCCTGATTTCCACTGTTCGACTGCCAATTCAGATTAGGGTGATTCCTCCACCCTTCATTGTAGGTATTGGAATATGGATCCCTTGGTCTTTGATTGTTCCCTGCATAATCACAATGCTCTAGAACAGCAGCAGGCATTGGGCTATTGCCTTTACAATCAGCGGAACGATGGTTCCCTTAACAAAAATCACACTGAACAACATGAACATTGCTGGGCGGATTGTTCAATTTGATAATCTGCTTGCTCAATTGCTCAACCTGAGCAGTCAGTCTAGATACCTCATCAGCAACCGGCGAATCAGAATCTCTCCTTCCGTCTTCTCTCACCGAATGCCATTTGTAACTGGTATTGACCAATCGTTCGATCAATTCATAAAGTGCTTCCGGGGCTAACTCTTCCGGATCTCCATTGGCTACGGATTCAAGTTGGATCTTGTGAACAGTCGTGAGACCATTGTAAAAGTTTTGGATTTGCATCCACATTGGAATATTATGGTTAGGGACTTTTCTCAAGAGGTCTTTGTATCGTTCCCATGCATCGGATAAGGATTCATCATATTGTTGGGAAAAATGGGATACGGCATTTCTTAGTTTAATGGCTTGCCTAGGTGGGAAATATTTAGTGAGGAAGGCATTGGCCATGGCATCCCATGAGTTAATGGATGCTGATGGCAAACTTTTGAACCAACTTTTAGCTTTGTCTTTCAATGAGTAATAGAACAGCGTGAGCCGAACAGTCTCATCAGATATGCCTCTGGGTGGTCTAAAAGTATTGCACATTGTGATGAAGTCTTGGATGTGGGAGTTTGGATCTTCGTTGGGAGACCCTCCAAATTGCACAACAGCTAGTAGCATTTGGATCATGAAGGCTTTGACCTCAAATCGATTATCACCCTCATTGGGGAGCACTATGGCGGATAAGTGACTCTCCGCGGAAGGTTGTGAATAATCTTTCATCTTTAGAACAGGAGGGGGATCAACAGGTGGTCCATTACCAACGTTTTCAGCCATGTTGTCTCCTACTTCCTCCTCTCCTTCAAAGTTCCCTGGTTGTTCCTGTGGTTGTTCTGGATTCTCAGGTTGGTCTGCAATCGCCTGGATCACCCGTTCTCCTTCTAGCCTGGCCAGTCTTTCTCGGTTTCGAATTCTCCTTAGAGCGTTATTCCTTCTACAAGTGGCCTCTATCTCCAAATCTACAGGAACAAGTGGTATTCCACTTTTTCGCATAAACTGAAAACAGGTGTGCTAGAACAAGTGAACTACAACATGAACAAACAGGTCAAAAGCATAGTGTTGTACAAAAAGCGACATTGACAATTAATCAATCCCCGGCAACGGCGCCATAAATTTGTTGTGCTCAAATGAGGTGAATAGGCACTCTGGCAAGAGGACCAGGTCTCAGTAGTACAGAACAAGTTAAATTATCGTATTCCACAGAGATTGATAATGTCGAACAATCAGTTTAAGCCTAGAACAAGATGCTTTCAGAGTAAAGTAACAAGATTTGATTTGATTGACTAAGATTACACTAAGATTCAGATTGACAATAATAAAAGATAAGATTAATCACTAGGTTTAAAGAACAGGATGCAGCACAGCCAGATCAGGCAAGAAGATCAGTCATTCCCTCTCAAACATACATGAATAAAATAACAAATATAGATCTAAGGTTTCTCTCACAAACAACCCCTAAGGCAGCTGGTCACATATACTTAGGTTCGTTAGATGTTGAATATGTAGGTGGTCTCGGATCCTAAACAACAACTAAGCATTAAGTCTTGGAGAGCATTCTAACCAAAAGGTCAAAAACCCTTAGCACAAGCTAATTCCTTGGTCTGTTCATAACTTGTGTGTTTGTATGGTGGATCTATCTCGTAGTTTCGCTTGGTCCACTAGCTACTCGACTGATGTAAAGGTGAGCAAAGCCTTTAATACATTTTAACCCATCAAACAATTCATTCATACATTCATTCATTCAATAAGAGAGAGAACAACTCACTTCTGCCAGCTCTAGGCCGGCTGACCCTGTAGAACGACTACTCAAACAACGCCATAAATGAACTCGCACCAACAAATACCATTGAAGACTTGAATTTCATTAATGAAGAAGATGAACATTAGTCCAAGATGGCTGGAAATCGTTTTTCCACAATAACTACAGGAGAGAGAAAAGTAAAACTAATTCTAGAGAGAGAATTACACTAATAATTGTGAAGAAAAATAATTCTAGATGATGATGATTATGATAACCGTCCAAAGGAGGTTTATATCTCCTAAATCAGAAAAAGTAGTAAGAAAATCCCACCAAGTGGTATTAAACTAATGCAAGATAATACAAGTGAACAGTAAAGCAGTTGTTCAGCAGCAAAAGTAGTTGAAAAGATAATCTTCTAGCTTCTTCTACACTCTTCATTGCTTTATAGACCCTTCAATTTTCAACTCTAGGTGTGGGCTATGATGTCCCATCAATTTGTCACCAGCTTCACTCTATCTCACGCCTCTCCCTTTGATCAACTGATCCAATGAGCTCAGTTTCGCCCAAGAACAGCCAGAATCCGTCTGTTCAGCAGAAAAACAGAACAACCTGCAGACTAGCCAATTTTCCATCTTTTTGTGCACAATTGTCTCTTGAACGAGCTGTGACTTGGTTAGTTTTGACCAAAATATATAGGTATGATATGCACTTATCAGTACCCTTCGCAATTGTAGATATGGCAACAAAGGTGGTTACATCAATCGATTTTTAATATTATTTGGACACGCTTAATTTCCTCTGTACTTGAACTTGCACTTTGCAGACACTACTAAATACGAGAAATGATAGAGAACTTGGTTAGAAGTTTCTCGGAAGATTGCCAAGATAGAAATCATCGAGTTATGACCCACTCTGGTAACTTTGGCATATCCCGCATTGGCTAAGGGATGAAGAGATGAAAAGGTTTGTTATACTATTTCTAATAACACTTGGGAAAATTGTTCTTTTGCGTGGGAATTGTAAGAGTATATAATGGGTCTTTGCTTGGGAATAAAGCACATAAATATTTACCCTCTTCTAATTCAAGGCTTTTGCTTCCTCTAATATTATGTTTGATAGTGTGATGCTAGTTTGGTAGTGTTTGGAATTAAATGTAGGCTAAAGACTTTTAACATATGATGACGAAACCTGAATGGATAAGATGTTATCAGAGCTTTTAGTTCAATTGGTTAAGTAACATGTTATCAGTGCTTCTGCGATTAAAAGGTTTTGAATTCGATATAATTAACTTTTATTATCAACTTGAGCTTTTAGTCTAATTCAGTAAAAGAAACACTCAGTAGTCACGATTTGTTAACTTGGATATATATGTAAACATATGACTGATGAAAGAATTAAGGAATTAACCAGATCAAAAGGTGGGATCTCTCCATTATAAAAGAAAGAATGCATAATAAAAGAAAGATGGGTTACAGTGAGAATTGATACAAGCAAGAATTAAGGAAATAACCTTATGAAAAGGTGGTGGGTCTCTCCATTATTGTAGCATTTGCAGAAAGGAAGAATAATTATGAGTCAAAGATCTAATTTTAATTATGATAATTAATGATGATATATGTATTGCAGTCTAATCCAACTACTTTTTAATTCCCTCCATTTTCAATTTCAACCTGTTTGTTTAATTTGAGCTTTTTCTTAAAGTCACTTTTTATTAGTTGTCCGAATCAAAATAATTTTTTTAGAACATACAAAACTATATGGAGTATATAGTAGAGTGTGCCAAATTAAGCAAAAAAGGGAGAAATCAAAATTACTTTTTCATAATTATATAGTTGTGTCTTTTTATATGAAATCTCTTTAACACTTGGAATGAAATCATTTTGTCAATTCCTTTCATGATTACTCAATTTTACATTGATTGATTAATAGTCACATGCATTCTCACAAAATTCTTATCTCAAACTATATGTAAAAAATGATAAGAACCTTTAACTATTGGGCAAGACTTAACCAAGCTTTGGTATTAGTACTTTGGTAAACACCTGGTTGTTCAGACACAGCTTAAAGGCGAGAATCCAATTTGGTCTCAAAAATAAGATGAAGTAAATAATCATATTTTTGACGTAATTTGATGTTAACAAATAACTTTTATGCTAACCAATAACTGAACATGAATTAGTATATTTAGGAGTAAAGTCAGAGATACTAATGGTGATCTGAGTCACCGTTGTCTCTTAAAAATTGAGAGTTCAGTTAAAGATTGTTAAAAAATTGTTTATGCAAGTGTAAAATAAGTTTCTCAATGCCGGGTTTCTGAATTTGTTCTTGATTATACTTGTTAGAGGGTTAATTCAAAATTTTGGTAAGATAGTTTTTTACCTTACAATATTGTATTGGGCCAATTCTCCTAATGAGCTTTATTGACAAGAGAAAAATTTACATTACCCCTACAGGTTTTCTCATATTTATCCAAAAGCAGAAAATACTTTTTAAAGTATCATGACTTGAAAATAATATTTTAAATTTACAATTTTTGCAACTTCAAATCATTTAAAACTAAGAAATCTCAAATTCAAGTCCTGTGTTTTCAGTTAATTGTACACATCAATTTTACATAGTTCAATTAATTGCAAATTATTTCAGATGGCTCTATGCCTTCACATTGTTGGAGCTTTGGAATCCTGAATAATTGTAGTGACGGAAAGCCCTAAAAAACACAAATTTAAATGATTATCAGTTTATAAATATAAAAATACTATCTTACAAATAAATAAATAAATAAGATCAGAACTATATTTGTTTTTATTTACTTCTTTTAATTCAAAAGATACAAAAATACTTTTCCTCACAAATGAAAATCTTAAGAACATGGTTGATAGGGTTTGGGCTTGGTTTTATTTCAATTATAGGTTCCATGTTAAATAATGGGCCGAAAAGTGTTTAACTCATACTTTCATCTAATATTTGACCAATTTATGAGATAGGTTAGACAATATTCGGAAGGTTAACCATTTAGTCTAAGATACTTTAATACCATACAAAGAATTCATCAGACGAGACTGATACTTAAGGCTGATGTATTAACCATTATGTCTTTTTTGGACATACACCTATTAGTTTAAGCTTTAGTTACTCTTTATAAGTAAAAGCAAAGGATTTAGGAGTGATTAGAGAGCTGCTCAACATCCTAACTAGATTGACACTC
The DNA here is from genome assembly GCA_028411795.1 of Euphorbia peplus. Lineage (NCBI taxonomy): Eukaryota > Viridiplantae > Streptophyta > Magnoliopsida > Malpighiales > Euphorbiaceae > Euphorbia > Euphorbia peplus. The sequence continues at coordinate 573,612 of CP110840.1, forward strand.
CAAAGAAAGCTCTTAAACACCCAAGTTCTAGTTTAAACAATTAAGTGATAGTGATACCAAAGGTCGTACTAAGGGTTCAAAATACTTAAAATCATTTATTAACAAAAATTTCATGAGTAAAATGAGCCAGAGTATTCACATCAGGGGATATGTACTCGAAAATAACAACAAAAGGCTATTTTAGACTGTAATTATACATTAAGTTTTTAGGTCAGATAATTATTTAACAAATACCTCATACACACATTTCCAGTTCTACTAGCAAAAAGGAAGAACTTTTGTTTTGTTTTGTTACCTTCGGAATTAGTAGAATGAACAGTCCCAATCAGCACATTGTCGGACACATTTCTGAAAAATCATGTAAAATAGGGGAATAAGGATCAATATGTGACTTACATAAAAAAAAATTCAAAAAATCCGGTTTTGCTTCTATAATAAACATTCTAATTCAATTGTATCCTTTTTCGAGTGATTGTCGAGATTGATCACACGTATATATTTATTTCTCAGAATGCAAAATTGTGAGCGTTACTTACCAGAAAGTTAAAATATTGATATTTTTTGCTATGGTAAGAGTTTCCCGAATAATGTTAACATCAAATTTAACCCTTATCCAAAAATAAAAATTGTTGAGGATGAACTCACAATAGCTTCAAATTTCCAGTAATAACAAGGTTAATAATCCCCATTGGTATTGACCCACTGAGCTTGTTGCTATTTATTTTCCTACAGGAAAAAAAAAAAGATGAACAAAATTAATTCAAATGATAATATGAATTCATTAATTGTTTAAATTGACAATTTTAGTAAGGTTGTATGGGATGATTAATTAATTAACTTACAGAATGGTCAAAGACTTCAAGTAGGCAAGAGAAGATGGAATGGTTCCAGAGAGTTGATTATGTTCCAAATCCAAACTTCGTAGCTTTGTTAATTGTTGTTGGAATTTCTCCACTTAAGCTATTATTAGCTACTATTCTGCATTAACAATTAATACAAATATCTCACATTATTCATTAATTAATCTCTCAAACATATCCGAACGTGAATGTTCTCTAGCGAGTTTTCAAGTGTATTAAAAACGAATTTTTAAATCTTTTGCTTTTAAGCAATAATATCTTGTTATGCTTAAGGAACAACTGTTTATCGCTATTTGCATTTAAAATCAGTTAATATCTATCGACTATCAAAAACAACAACGAACAGTTAATTAAAACGGACAAATATTAGTACCAAACAAGCCATAAATTTCAGTAGCTAAAAGCTTACAAGTATTGAAGATTGACCAAATTTCCAAGCTGGGGAACAAGTAGTCCTGATAATCCAGCATTGCCAAGGTCCCTTTTATAATAAAAATCAGAATTTTAGAACTTAATGGACATAATAAATGTACTTAAAAATCGTTTCATCAAAAAGATAAGTACATAAAATCATATGTGACATGCATATGTTTGGTATCAACATAAACTATGTCAAAGCTATATATCTGTTCATTGTTGTTTCCTTTTCTCTTTTTTTCTTTGATTTCGATGAGTACTACGTTAGTAACATAGTAGTCAATCAATAGTCAAATGTATGCGAAATGACCCATATTCGTGTCCAAGTATAGATGATAGAAGGAGTTGACTCGAGATGGACTTTGGTTCATTGTCTTGTACAGTGGATTGAAGCACCCTTTATCCGTGAATCTTGGATCCCTCGTGAACATAGATGAATAATTGTAGAGAAAAGAAAGAATGCATACACTCGTATGACGGAGTTGTTAGCGTTGCAGGAGACGTGAAACCAAGTGCAGGGGTTAACCAAAGTTGGATCCCAGCTCTGTAAGGTGTTGTAGGGGTCCTTAAGTTGCTGTTTCCATGTGTTTAGAGCATCCCCTAATTGAATTCACAAATTAACATTCTTAATCACGATTAGCAACAACAGCAAACAGTTAATTAATACGAAATTATATATTTTGACAAAATACCTTCAGAGTTGCATTCTATTGCTGTAATGGCAACAGCAACAAGGAGAAGACACAGAAGAAGACCCCTTGGCATCATCATTTTTTGTTGACTTTCTTAATTACTACAACCTTAATTAAGCAAGCAAGGCGATCAACAATTTAATTAAGTTGATTTGGTTAAGGTTGCTTCTATTTATACACATTAGGAATGAAATGAGATATTTTGTTGACATTTGGAGATTAATTTCTATAATCGTATAAAATGATAATTAACAGTACTATTCGCTTCGACTTGAAATGATAAAATCAACAATTTAATTCGGATTTTGAATTTTTTATTTGATTATTTGGTTCTGTTTAAAAACACTCAATATATTTCCATTGTGATAATACAGTTTGAAAATCTCTAAAATTATACTACATTTTTTTATATATACATTCAACTCTTTTTCAAGAAAAACTTGGAGTTATAATATGTTTATATTTATTTTTTCTTGTACTTGTGTCTTAGAAAGAGCAGGCGTAGCATACAACAAATACTCCAAATATTTTTCTTGTAGTTATAATATGTTTATCTTTTTTTTTTCTTGTACTTGGAGTATATGTCATCTACTAAAATTAGTTCATTGAAAGCTCCAAATACATGATGCCATAATTAATTTGTATTCTTTTTAAAGTCCTTAAAGAGTCAAATTGACTTGGTATACGTAATTATATTTAAATTTGTTTCATTCAATTTTTCTTTCTTTTATGGTAATTTTCATTCAATTTTTCTAATCACATAATGTTGGAACATGTCAAACTTCATATAAATAAATATGAAAGTTTATCTTAATAGTTTCTTTCTCTAACAATATTCAAATTTTGTAATTTGATCCATAATTTATTAATTATTTGGTCATATATTTGACCTCTAGTTTATTATTTCAATTTGTAAAATTTCATCTAATATAAAAATGACTTGGTAAATCATTATTTCACTAGTATCTAGTGATATTTTGACATGGAAATAATTAAGTGAAAGTAATTGGTTAGAAAAGAAAGAAAAAATGCAAAACTAATCTCTACATTGAATTCTTATTAAGCTCAAGCATGGAAATAGCTGGTGTTGTAAAGACCTTAACCAAATTAGATGCATGGAATCTCATCAATATCTGTTACAAATTAATATAAAAAATTATCGTTGTCCTTAATCAAAAGTTCGAATTGATAGTTGAGGTCAACGAGAATTTTTTACACTAAAATCTGATAATATCAAGCATTAAAAGTAACAAAATAATTTTGTAACTATATAATTGATCACTATCCAAATGATAAACCTTACGCGTAGGTCAAAATAATTGCAAGCTACTTAATTTTTTATTAAAAGAAAATACTTTTTTTCACAATTGCGCTTAAGATTAATTACAAAGAAAATTCTTTCTATCTAAAATTCTTTTACTTGTACTTTTTTATTAAAGAAAATACAAGAAAAAAGAAGATGAACATCATAGCATTTCCTACAAATTTTAAGAGACATTTTCATATCAAGTTATTTCATATCGTGACACTAAGCTCAACACTAACACTAAATATATGTCGATTTCATGTTGTATAATCAGCTCGTGTATTATGAGATTTACCTATGTTATTCATGTTTCATATAATTATTACAAAATATAAATATGAAATACAATTAATAATTAAACAATACAAGTTAATTAATAGTATAATTTCAATTATTTTTATAAAACGTGTCATCCAATAAAAAAATTATTATATAGTTTATGAGTGAAATTATGTTTCAATTTAGAAAAATCAAACTATACGTATATCATTAGTGTATATAGAATTAAAATAAAAGACGTCTTTCTTAAAATAGAAGAGATTTTAACAATCCTAAATAATTTATAAACTTCGCTATAAACTCTCATCGAGATTGTAGTTTACCCTTATCTTAGCTAAACTTTTTGTCACCAAACATCCTTAATGTAGTCATTTTATTAAATTTAATAAGAAAATGAGTATAACATGCATAGTTTCACCAACATATAGGACTCGAAAATTTTGAATAAAATTTCTATTTTGGCTGCAAGTTAGTTCAAGTCAACACGTTTATATTACTAAATTAAAATTCAGTATTTATCTTTAAAACTTCAAAATGTGACGCCTTTGAAGACTAAATAAGCACATTTAATAATTTAGAAAATCTTTTCTATCCTACAATGTACCAGTAGCCACGAATTCGGTTTCTACTGATTATATTATATTTTTTCATGGGCCTGCATGTCTACTTGGCCCATCTGAGCGCATATTCCAATTTGGATTCTAGAAAACTTTCACAAAATTCTGCTTATGTGGTAGAAACCCACGAGTAAGAGTAGCCCCAAATCATGTATCTACAAATTTTTAGACTTTACTAGAATCTGTTGAACTGAACTGAAATAATCTGAAATATTTACCAAATGCTTAATAAATTTTGCTGATTTTATCGAAGTGAATTAAATTTTACTGAATTTTAAGCATCCTACAACGAATATGTAGAATCCAAGTACAAATCTTCTCCTTAATTAGTGCTACATACTAATTAGGAATCTTCTACTAATGAAGTAAACTTGTATTGAAGATGTGAGTTACCATATCTAAAGTAAAGATCAGATGAGGTCACGCAGAGTGGCTTGTTGTGTCAAATTCATGTATTACTGATGTCACGTGTCATCGTTCATTTAGTCGGACATTATTAGTTATAATATTTCAATTAACTATACATATATCAATGCATTAAAAACAATTTCAAAATACTTGCTATAAAAATTGTTTATGGAATGAAAACGCCAACTTCCAACAAACTTATGAGAAGGTTTTGGAAAGTTGGGTGCAATTTGCAACTTACCAGCCAAAAGAGTCAAAGTAGATCTCCCAAAAAAAGGGTAACCACAAAAGCAATGTCGAGGTTACATTATTTTTCCATTTAAAACAAATCTCAGACAACTATCTTCAAATAACTGACTCACTAGACTAGAATAGGCCCTCTAATCTTCAGTTAATGCTGAGATTGACAGATGAGATATAAATAACTTTATCACCTCTTCCATGCTCTACACCTACCCTCCCCCTTCACAATACATCCAATCTTAGTAATTTAATTTACGGTTATTCCATATGCTCGTTATTGTTCTAGTGTTAACACTCCGAACTTACTTTTACCACGAAAATTTCTTATTAAATGTACATGAGCTCCAAATGTGTAAGAATGTAAAAGTATAAAGAAGGAAGGCAGGATAATCAACCTACTGGAGAATTAAACTAAGAGCCCGAAGCTCGAGCGAGAATAAAAGTTATTCGGTCTTCAACTGAAGGATGCATGATAAAATTTAAAAGATTCTAGTTATAGCAACTCTGCATTTGTCAAATGTTGATTTAAGATCGAAAAGCCGATAAAGTTGTTTTTATATTTTGTAAAAGCAATGCAAAACTGGTCTTAAACCAAATGAAACAACTTAAATGAATGACTTAATGCATATGTAACCCTCTAAACTTGCATCTATTGGTCATTTTACCTCCTCACCTCAAGGGATATCTTTTTACCATTTCAACTCTTCAAAAGTGATACTATGTAACCCCTAAACTTGCATCTTTTAGTCATTTTACCCCATCACCTTAGGAAACTTCTTTTTTACCCTCTCAACTCTTCAAAAATGGTACTATGGTATGAATTATATGATTTAGAGAAATGCAATAGTGAGCATATGTAATGGTTAAAATAATCTATTTATGTTTTTGTCATTTTAATTATAAATGCTGATATGTCCAAATTTATTGTGTTTTTAAGTTAATCAAAAGTGTTTTTGTCCATTTAATTACAAATGCTGACATGTCAAAATTCATTGTCACGTGTCCTATAAAAATTCAACTATTGTAGCGAGTGTTGTACAGTTTCCTTTTTTTCCATTGAGTTGAGAAATATAGGGCACATAGTACCACTTTTGGAGAGTTGATGGGAGTAAAAGAGAAGTCCTTTAAGGTGAAGGGGTAAAATGACCAAAAGATGCAAGTTTAGGAGTTAGATAATACCACTTTTGAAGAGTTGTGGAGGTAAAAGGGATGTCTCTTAAAATAAAGCGGTAAAATGATAAAAAAAAATAAAAATGCCAGTTTAATGAGTTGCTTAAATGAATACATAACTTAACAATTCAAACCAACTTGATGGCATTATTTTCTTTCAGTTATGTCTGCTCACCTATTCTCTTGTCACTTTTAATACAGAAAGTCTAAAAAATCAATGAGAGAATGGGTGTTGGCACAAGCATTGAATATTTGCTCATAACAAAATTATTTAAGGGCGTTTTAGTAAGACACCATAAAATTTATTCTTATTTTCCTAAATACCCTCATTTTCTCTTAAATATCATAAAAACCTAAAATGTATTTCAAAAATACCCTGTATATTCAACAGTATATAATTAGGTCCTTATCTATCCCCTAGAGTGAAATATGGTGTCAACATAATTTGCACATTTCATCTTAAAGTTTATATGTTCAGTTCGTTATCCAACAAAATCACCATCTCAGAGCAAAAAAATGAAAATACATCTCAAAAACAATGAACTGGCACAAGGAACAAACACAAACAATAAAATTCTCCATTGCTGACTAAAAGATGACTCGGAACGAAACAACTTTCATTTCTCAATCTTCGTATATGCTTCAATAAATATTCGAAACAAAAATGTTCAAGAGAAAAGTTCGAGATTCTTTTGAACGAAAAGGATATGGTAGTATTTAAAAAACAACCATCCAGGACTAGGAGATACAAAATACTTTTGGAAACTTCTCCAAAATCTAACACAGAAGCAAGGATGTGAATTATACATTTACTGTGCCAAGAATATTGTTGATTAGTATTTACAGATAGTCAAAAAGAGAGGAGCTTTCTCTAAAAGCTTGATTTCAGTCCTCTGAAGTTTCTGCAGCCTTGACAAATCTACCCTTCACTCGCTTCCTAGTATCAGCTCTTGCCTTTCTTGATTCGTACCGTATGTGCTTCTCGTATCTATTAACACCAAACCAAACTTTTAGCGATTCTGGACTTAAATTTAGAAAGTCGTGATGAAACTTGTGCAAAGTCGTTTCCGTAGTATAATAGTTTGAAAATGTAGCTATAATAGCACTACTCACTGACGAAGATAATCATTAACATGCCTATGTTTGTAAACTTTTAAACCACAAAAACGACTTTGTAATACGTAAAACCAAAAGATAAGAAAAGGTAAAAATGCACCTTCTGTTCTTTTTCTTTTCCTTGTATCGCTGCATGGCTGAACCTCTGTTTTTGGCGAGTAGCTCCATATCAGCAGTCGTTGCTGGCATTGTTCTCATGCTGTCACCTCTAACAAGAACTTTCTGGTCCATGAACTGGATATCACTTGAGCTTTGCAGGTTACCAAATTTTGATTCTGATGGTAGATTGTTGCTCTCAGATGTGGCTGGACCTTGACTTGCTGTCGGATTATTCGAGTTGTTCTGTAATTTCAAGCAATAATTGGATCAGGAAACGAAAAGATTCCAATGTTCAAAGCTGGTACCGAATTGTCTGATTTTGTCTAGATAAGCTGCATATGAGAATAAGAACACTAGTCCATTTTGGAAACACACTGAAAGACATAGCAATTAGCTCTTTTCGCAATTTAAGGCACATCTAGCATATAGGGTATAAAATGCCACAGACAGTCCCCTGCTTTTGGGAATGTCACAAAGAACTACTTCATATTGACTAAACTCATTTTATCCAAATTATGTATAAAATCCTACTGGAAAATTCATGTGGCACGGAAGAGAATTGACAATACGTCAACTAAACAAGCCAATTTGTATATAATATCTAGCAGAAATGTCGATGGAGGCACAGAAGAGAGTTCAATTAAACTCAATGTCCGACGTCTGACTTTTCAGGGGCATGACAGACACATTAGTGCCACATGGTGAACTCTAAGCCACATAAACAACATGACGTGTAGTTAGCATATAGTAAACCGTCTTCTGTATCACGTGAACGTTCCTGTGAGTTTGTAGACATATTGGAAAGAATGATTTTATCAAAACCACAAGTGAAATTCAACTATAGTTCAGTGACCTTTGGGAAGATACTTCAGTGAATTTTAACCAAAAACATAACAGAAATCACGAAAGAAAGATGGGTAAATTGTTGAGAGGAAAAGGCATCATGAAGACTTTCACACAATTGCATAGTAGATCAAGAAATGAAGACTTACACAATACAATGCGATATCATCATTCGTAATTGGACAATTAATCTGGTATATGTCCCCTAGAAATTTAGTGTTGTTGAACGAAGTTTCCTTCATAAGTTCACCGATATTCTTGATAGTGAATCCTGCTTCATTCGTGGCATATTCAGCTTCTAGGTTGTCAGATTCTTCATGAGTTCTCAGCTGTCCCAAATTAAAATCCCATATCTGCAAGCAAGTTACATATGATATTCATTGTCAAAACGGTATGATCTATATGTTCCACAAACTTGATAGTTTATTATACATAATACATAAATGCAACAAAAGTTATAACCGTGCTGGGTGGAATATCCATATAAACAGCGGGTTCTCATGGTAGAAATTGACAGTCTAGTCTTGCATTTTAAGTATATGAAACTTTATACGTTCAATGAATACCATATAAATCAACACATTCATATAAGATGCAAAATGCAGGACACAAAGATGACAGCTTTAACACAAATTTCTGATCATTTCACAATCGATTCGACCGAAGGTGAAACATTTCTCAATAATTAATCAAAAATCCAATCAATTTGCTAGTTTTTAAATCTCGAAGATCACGAATAGCCTTTTCCCTGTCAGGAATTCAATGCCAAACTTGAATAGAATAGTAAAATGTTCAAAATTACCTGACTGGCTGGAGTAGTAACGTTCCTATCCCACATTATATTCTCACCATCCAAACGACCACCGGGTTTCACATCCATCTGTGAAAGCACCAACGCTTTATACTGCGTCGTTTCTTCCTGAAACATTTGCTGAGGAACTGCAGAACCAGCAGCCATGTTAACACCAATAACACCATCACTTCCGTTCCCAAAATCAGCCTCCCCCGCGTTGGCATTAGGGTTCACGTTCACACTCACTTGCCAGTCGCTCCTGCTAGGCGTCTCTGGCAACAAATTATCTCCATCACCACTATCGTCACCGCCCCCATGCATCCAATTCCTCCTATACAGCTCCAGGAGCTGCTTATACACCACCTGTTTATATTTCCCACAGCTCGGAATCTGCTGCCTCTGATTAGATACAGTGACCGCATGATCATTATCTCCATCTGGACCATCTCCATAACCCATGTTCCTAGAAATCATAGCTTTATCATTCGGTACCATCAAATCCTGGTAACACATACCGTCGCTAAATTTATACATCCAAGGCTCTACCTGTCAGCAGAGATTAATATAGAACTGTCAGCAGTTGTTGTTAGCCTTAATTATCAACTCGAACTTTTTTTCAATCGGTTAAGCAGCATGTATCATAGCCTCTACGATCGAAAGTTCTTGAGTTCCATTCTGACAACCTCAATATCTGTTGGATTGGGGCTGTGTTGTGCATGCAAGTTTGAAGGGCATTGGCATGAGGGTGTGTCATAAATTAATATAAAAGATGTTGTTAGCTTTAACTATCAACTCTAGCTTTTGGTTCAATCGGTCAAGCAACATAGTAGAGACTCTAATCAAGACCTCGTCTTGAGTTCGATTGGCAGACTGTTGAATTAAAAACACATGTGGGGTTTGACCCAGGGCGTATCTAGGGGGCCTCCCTCGAAACCGCACATACCAGGGGTGTACTCCATCCGTTGAAATTAGCAACAATTAGTATTTCAGCCCCGCCTTGAGAAATTTAGTAGAAAAATATGACTTTCGACCTTAAATTCACCGAAAATCAACAACACAGTGTTTTAAATATTTTAAATTTTGTTAAAAATCTAAAAGAAACTCGTACCAAATCTATAATTTTTATCTGAAATTTGCATTTTTCATTAAAAGTATGTCACTTTTTCACTCTTTTTGACAAAATGCATTATCTAAAATGAAAATTTTCACTCTGGACAAAAATGCCTAACTGTAAAACCGCCCCGACATTTCTACTTTAGATTTGTCACTGATTATCCTATATTATGCCCACTTTAAGCTCAAGGATCTTTCGCGTGAGCAGTTATGTCAGAGATCAATACAAAACACGTTGTTACCCTTAACTATCGGCTCGAGCTTTTACCTGCATAGCCAAATCAGAGCTACACCAATTCTGAATCTGATCCTGACCCTGATCCTGATCCTGAGCCTCACCCTGAGCAATAACCTTCTCCTGCAAATCAAATCCCCAAATGGAGGCCATCTCCGCGGCGGACGGACACCCAGTAAACCCTTCAATAGGAGCTCTCTCATGAGCAGCAGAAACAGAACAGCTACCATGAGCATCCCAATCACACTCCTGACAAAGCACAAGATTATCCGTGGCGCACCGGACCGAAACAGGCTCCTTACTACAATTATCACAGATCTGAGACCTTAAATGCTTCCTGGACAACAAGTTTGCAGAATGAACATGCTGATCACAGAACAAACATAGCTTCGCAGAGTCCGCTCTGCAATACAGAACGGCCACCTTGTCCCCGCAAAAATCACACGGGGACCTCGACGATTCGGGAATTCCCATATTTGCAAAAACACGAAACTACAGGTTACAGGTTCCTGTTGTTGTTGTTTAGTATTATTATATTGCACATGAGAAGCATGTAGGAAGAAAAACTGGACAAGGATGGCACTGTTATAAATTATGTTGTAAGAGGAGGGTATTGTGGTCAATTTCATAAAATATCTTATCGCTTTTTTAGCTGAGCTGGCCTATTATTAAAATCTTGTGTTGTGTAGTGTGATTAGATCTACCGTTGAAATGGTAAGATGGAGTGTTAGAGCCGTTGGATTGTTTGACTGAGATCCTGCATAGTAGGAATCCGTTGAAAGTAGCTGGTCATGCGTATCAGAGAATAGAAACTTTTTAAATTTGACAGCAATTAAAATGTGTTTTTTTAGGGGAAAGAGTATTTTCCTGAATTAGTAAGGTAACTCCTTATTTTATTATAGTATTCTCAGAATGATTCTTTATTTTAATCACATGAGTTTATCAGAAGATTAACAAATATTTAGAATTGTCGTTAGTAGTTAATTAATCAATTAATTATTCCTTAACTATGTTCAATACATTAAAATATGTTTAGGCAATGTAAAATAATACGATGAAAAGCAACAATAAGCTCCTGAGTTCTGATCTTTTCTGTTTATATTAGTTTGACTTTTGATATTTTGATTGAAAATATTGTGGTGTTTGTTTCATGAAATCAATAAGAACGAAGTGAAATAGTTATTTGATAGGAATAGAATAAAGTGATAGAGTGATTCATATTATTTGTGACCAACAAAACCAGGATCTTAGTAATATAGAGAAAGTTGAGTTTGTGTCATTGCAACACTCATTTGAAGTTCTGGAGTCCAGTCACATTTGTCATTTTATAATATGAAACACGTCATTACGTCGTCCGTTTTAAATCATAAAGAAACCTTATTTATTTTGTATACGTAGTAAAATATGGCATTGTGAAAGTCGTTCCTTTAAGTCAAATTATAATGTTGAGGCGTTGTCTTTGTGTCATGATCGCTTCAATTGTAGAATTTAATGAATTGACATATGTCATGTCATTCGTTTTAATGTGTGAGATACTTCGTTATGTAGTCTATTGCAATTCAAAAAAATCTCATTTATCAAGCACAATAAAATACCAACGCCCTAATAGATAATTTCTTAAGTCGAACATTCTTGAGTATACTATTCTTATTATGTCAATTGACACTAAAAAATATGTAATTAATATATCACAATGTAAAAAATTATCAGATGTTACGTGCCATTAAATTATCGCCCAACATATTATGCCCGGATAAAAGTTGTCTCTTAGTGAATCTCTTCCCGACATTGGCACTGTTGAACCTATAATAACATCGTTGCATAAGAAGAGAGAATTATTTTATATGTAAAAGTTAAAAATTACTCATATAGCTAGTTATAACGCTTAACAACACATGACTACATAGTCAACTGTTGTATTTCTTTCTTTTTCCCTCGTCGTCATTTTCCTGATTTCCCTAATTTTCTTCAAATTCACACTCAACAGCCAAATAGCCAATCACTCATAGATTTCATTTTCATGTACTTTTTTCGTTGGAGTTAATTCAAGGCAGGCAAAACTTAATTGCATTGAATAATGCCCATTGAAAAGTTCTTATCATTGAATTTCTAAATTATTCAATTGCATTATGCTTTCTCCTTATAGGCTTTCATTATTTCGTGTACTATTAAATGTGTAGAAGATAAGTTATAAAGCAGGGATACGGGTGGAAATATCTCTTGTATAATTGGCATGTTTGATAAATATTGTGGATATCAATCAAATGACTCTTTTTGTAGCTTTAGAAAAGAAAATTGAATAAACATAATAGCTATTTCTTATGATAATAACCAAGATAAGTTTCACTTTCAAGTGGTTTGCTATGATCGTCAATGAGAATTTCTCGCATTTAGAGTAAGAGGCTCGAATTAGCTTTGCAATGTGAAGTTCTCCAACGCAAATCGGTATGTCAGCAGCCTTACAATGCCATTTTTTATTGGAGCAATGGGGATGGTGTTGTTGAACCAAATAAGAAAACATGGACAGCTCATCTTGGACGATATAGTATGATCCATCAATTATAGGTAATGTCATCCTAACAGATCTTGATGTTATCAAATGACATAAAATATGAATGTACTACGATTTTAAATGAACTTTACTAATAATTCAGTTTTGTAATTAAGATTGTGATTTATCAGTTGATTTATGGAGAAATTACAAAATTGACTCCTCTCAAAACTCATGTACATATTTGATGTGGTTTTCACTATTCTTCTCAATTTAGCACATTTCAGTAGATTGATAAGAATTATGGTGTTTTTTTCTGAAGTGATAGATAGTAGTAGTGGTGGAAACAACACTTAATATGTAATGGTCAGAGAATCAACAAATTTTGTAATTACCCGTTAAGAAGGTTAAAGAAGAAAGGACTAAGTAGGAATTAGAAAGTAAAATAAAAGATGAGGGTCATATGGTATTTAAAAGGCCAAATTTGCGGCTACCAATGTGAAATTCCATCATCCATTACATCATGATTCTGTCCATTTTTGCAATTTTTAGTTTTTTAAGGATTTGTTGGGATTTAGGTGCACCGTCCTCCTCTCCTTATTTTGCATTAAATTATTAAATGTTATTACTAATTCCTTAATTATCCATTAATCACCTTTTTAATAGCATATCCCGTGTTTCCCGCTATTCTAAAGTTTTGATAATGCAATAATGTTTTCTAATCGATCACTTTTATGATTGCTTCGCTATTAATTTAATAACTAAATTGAATATTTGAAAGAAAGAGAAATTTTACTGTATGTCAGGCATACGGATGACATGGTATGCTAAATTTATAATTTTTTGACATGTGTCATTTTAACCAATAACAATTTAACACTGTGTAATTAATTATTAGTTAATTTTTTAGTTAATGATTTATATATAGTTCTAGACCCTAAAATAAAAACTATAGACCATAAAAACTAAATCCTAATATACTAAAACTTTTCTTGAAAGAAATGCGAACAATCATATATATGGAATGAGAGGATATGAATGAACTGATTCTCATATTAAAATAAAATGGAGAGAATTGAAATTTATATGTACGAAATTGATCCAATACATACATGCTGCGTTTTAAAGTCGTGTGCCTATAATAACGAATTTGGACCAAAATTGACCTAGTTGCATGGTATTGTTGGGTTGGGGTGTTATAGTTTTT